>JAHREE010000502.1:200874-279209 GCA_033628505.1 Tringa tobata
AGCAGATGGGGGTGAAGGTGCTCTGGGGCTGCTTTGCTGATGGTAGCATCTCTCCAGGCTCTGCTTGCAGGCTGTCCTTGCGATCCGGAGTCTGCCCCTCCACGGAGTCTGTTCGAATGGCCTCCTGGAAGGTGAGGAGAGAGAGAGATGGGGCAAGAACCTGGGGGGGTCCGCTGGACCAGTGGCACTTCCAGTGATAAAACATGGCACGTGGTAGAAGGACTGGTGGGTCTAACACATCCCACACCACCCATCCCCGCCCCATCGCGCCAGCCCATGTCAGACCCTCCCTGTACCAGAGGAGGCAGTTTTCAAGCAGAGACCCAGAGCCTACGGGCACAGGGCTTCTATCTCCTGGGTCTTTCTGCATGGTCTTGGTCTTTCTATTACACCAAAATCCTGAGTCAGCACAACCTGGCCAAAATGACACGGTGTAGGGCTGACTGCAGGCTTCTCACAGCACTGGTAAAACTGAACTGGGCATCTTCTCTCTCTGCTTTAGCTGCTCTTTCATAGAATAGTACACCCATGAAGGTGAAAGTAGGTAAAAACAACCTTCCTCTGCATGTCACTTGCCAAGAGTGGAGTATATTAACATTTATGGCACTAAACTTGTTTTGTTCTAAAAAGGGGATTTCTACTCTCCGCTCAAAGAAAAGAAACCCAAGACAGGACTGGAAAAAAAAGGGAAGGACCCAGATGACTATGAAGGAGTTTACCTCTGCAGGCTCTTGGCCTCTCACCTGTCTGCACAGCAGCTTGTTGAGAGTAGGAGATCGAGGTGTGATGTGGGGTGGAAGGATCTTCCAGCGGTGGCGGCCTTCGTGGTTGGGAGAACGGACGGCCAGCTGCAGGGACTCTGTTGGGACTCTCAGAGAGGAACAGGTTCCCACGGGCTGGGAGCGGATGGAGGTGATGGACCCTGGGGAACAGAGAGAGAGGTGTCACCACCACTGCTGGCACGGGGGCTGTGAAGCTTTGAGGCAAAACTGGTGCCCACAGACTCCAGGAGGGGAGTAAATGCAGGAGAGGAAAGGAAAAGTCCATCTAGTCTGGCTGAAATCTCAAGCCTCAGCATAAACCATGGGGAGTGTCAAGATTAAAAAACAGGTGTCCCTCATCCTGTCCTCTGCTGTGAATACTAGGCCATTTCTCATCATGGACAGCTGGGAGGTTACAGATGGAGTCTGTGCAATTCAGCAGCACTGCATGTGGCTCTGCCTGCTCTGGGATATCGCCTGTTACAAACTTTATGCTCATATTTTCTGTTTCAGGTAAAAGGAACCTTCTCTTGTGGCTGCTGTGACACTGAGGGTGGATGGTGGCCACCTGGACCACATGGCAGCAAACTAAAGGCAGGAGCTGGGGTTGCATCTGAGACCTTGCCATTGCTGCTTTCCTGGTGGCATTGCTTTGGGTGGGTTTGTAAGGGGATGTTGCCTGTTTGGAGAAGATGGATCAGGGAAGTCTGGTGGTAGTGCTGGATCCTCTGAGTCAGGACACCTGGGTTGTCTCTGCTGTGCTGCCAGGGACAGGCTTTCAGCCTTACATTGCTCTGCCACAGGGAGGCAAGAGCAGCACTGCTCAGCTCCCTCCCAGCCTCCAGAGCTCCACTTGCAGGTCCAGCCTACCACCCCATACAGCCAGCGGGCACCCTGCCATCCATGTCTCCAGCAGGAGACACCGCTGGCAAACACAGGGCAGCTTCCCATTCACTACAGCCCAAACACTACCACCATGAGACAGACCTTGGCTGACCATGGTCCGATCAGCAGCATGGAGGCTGCTTCAAGTCCTGTGACAGTCCCTGAGCTTATGTATCAGGCAGGAATCGCTCTTTTCCTGAAGGCTTCCAGTCCCCTGGCTGAGTCTAAAGGCAAGCCCTCCTCCCCAGCCCCTTCGTGGTGCTGCTTTACTGCAGTTCTGCGTCGTTTGAAAGATCTTTTGCTTTTTTACTTTTTTTGGCCGCAGGATTTATTGTCCTCATTAGCTTGAAACCCAATGTCTGTTTCTACATTGCTGCTCCATGTTAAAAACACAGCTATCCATCACTTCAAGAGATCTCACCCAGAGGTCAGGGAACTTGAACCTATGACAAAAGCCATCCAGACAGATTGCAGTTGCATTTCAGGAGGAGATTTGTTGTTGGGAAGAAAGAAAAGTTAGTGTTTAATCATTTTTCTTTCGGAGCTTTTCTCCAGAACACCACAGAAAGAGCAGAGCAGTGAGCTCCCCACCCCCCAGCCATCCCACTTCTCCCCAGTTCTTCTTTGGGGTCTCCTACAGCCAGAGTTTCAGACTGAGTCTGTGCTGTTCATGTGCTAATCCAGGCTTTAACAAAATGTTTTTTATTACGCAGAAAAACTTTGTGATAAAATCTGTCACAAACATGGTCATAAAATGAAAACTCTATGCTCTCCTCCCTGTCCTTAGTTGGAATTTCCTTCTGTTGGAAACTTTCCATCTAGCCTTTGTATAGGAAACCAAAAACCCCTCTAAACCCCACTCAGGAACACTGAATATCTCTGGATTTGTATTTTCTTTCACTTGTTTCTCTAGTAAATCAAGAAACTGCACCTAAGACCCAAGTAACACAAGATCTGGCCATCCCACAATATTTTCATTGTGTAGTCACCAAAGTGATGGGGAGAAGAGCAGAAAACCTTAACTGACATTGAGAAGTCCATGAAACCACAAACACCGATGTGAGTCTCTGTGTGCTGGGTTTTACTTTTACGTAACTTGTTGGGACTGTGACTTGAATCAGAGTTTGGTCAGCTCTGAAGCAGTCCAGCTCTGTATCCACCAGAGCAGGTAAAAAGTAAGCCTTTTTCATACCCATCGCTCAAGAGCTCTTGGAGTCAAATTTGGGGACCATGAGAAAATTCTTGCTCAGTTCTACCCACCCCTGCCAACATCACAGCAGTTTTATACTGGTATAAATCCTGATTTACACCCACTACAGAGATGAAAACCATCCCCAGTAGTCCAGCCATGAAACTCAACCTCTGTTTTTTTTGCTTAGCAAAGAATTTGCAGGTGAAATAATAATAAATACTGAGCAGAGAACGTTAACTGGCATCCAGAGAGTTTGAACAAACATAGCGTTTCTTCACGCAAGGAAATCAGAGCAGATCTTGCCAGCCCCACCAGGGTTTGCAAACCCACTACTCATCTCTCCAAGCAGTTCTTGCATTTCAAACAATGTTACCTCAAAGGAAACCAGGCTGGTAGGTTCTTTGGAGGCACCCAAGAACCACATGTGCTTTTAGGGAGGCCGATATATTCTTTCTTATTGATTTCCCCTTCAAACCAACTTGCGCAACAAAAAAAAAAGAGAGAAAGGCATTTTAGGGGAAATGTATTTGGCTGCAGTTGGGTAAATGTATACTCAAAGGCTCTGTGTAGCTCATGATTCTCTGACGGCGGGGTCTCTCCGCAAGATTCATTATAAGGCCAGGCCAGGGAGGCACTGGAGAGTGGTTTCTAATCTTTATGCTCCCAAAGAAACTCCTGCATCTCTGAACTCAATGTACTGTGCTAAAAAGATACTGCTCTGAGACTGAATGCTGCCTGAAACAATAGCTGTAAAGGAGCTCTGTCAGGAAGTAATACCGACTCCGGCTTTTATTCATGTTCATTTTATTGATTCCTAGTCATGTCAGGGCTCATCACTTCAGGAGAAATGTGCAGCTCGTACCCTTTTCCTCAGCTAACAGCCTGTTCCCTACACCTCCAACACTGCTTGGGAGTCCCACTTCTCCCCAGTCAAACACCCGAGCCACCAGCTTTTTCCAGAGAAAATGCAGTGATGTGATGAAAACACAAAATTGTGCGGAGTGTGGAAAACAGCAGTTGTGCCCATGGTATCACATCAAAGCAAGCACGCCCCAGCTCAGCTCACGTTGGGCATGGGTTGCTTATTCCCCATCTAACCACCACGTGTACCTGCTGCCCCATGGTTTCGGCTAGGAGGAGGACAGGAATACTCTGCGAGCGGTTACCTCTTTGGGATTTGCAGGGATACGTTTCCATCTCCACCTCGTGGAGGGGGAAAGGGGCTTTCGCTGGCATCACTGGCCGGAACATGTAGCTGTCGTTGGGCAAGGAGTGCATACGGGAAACGGAGATCTTGCGGACCGTCAGCAGGTTTTGAGAGTCCTGTGGCCTCAGAGAGGCTGTGCCGCCCTGCAAAGCAAGGAGACACGGAGATGGGGTCACCCGGCATCATGGTGGGGAATTTACAGCAACCTCCTCGCCTGCTTTTTGTTTTAAAACCTTATGCAAATGTTCCTCTTGCCACCTTACAGAGCCTGCAGCCCTGGTGACTGCAATGGGATACCAAGCTGTGCCCTGCTAGCCGAGTAACGAGCTGGAGTGGCAGCTGGAGTAAAATCAGGCATCAATGACCCACCACTAAGCCAACTCTTGGACACTGCAGAGAAAAAGTAAGGTCCAGGAAAATGGGGCCCACCCCCTAAACACAGGAGAAAGACAGTATTTCTCACACTGTTCTGCTCTGATTTTCCCAGGGATGCTTTCAGCCCGGCCTGGGTGGTGATGCCCTTCTCCTCAAAGCTATTCTGGGACAGACGGGCAAAACTGGCCAGTCCTTGGACATGCTGACCGAGGGCACCAAGTGTTTCTGGAAATTCATATATGACCTCCCCAAAACACACATACAGGCAGACATTTAAACATACACATGAACACCGCTGCAAACCCTGAGGCCTCTCCCCTACAACATGGAGCATTTTGGGCACCACTGACCCCAGAAGAAGACAGCCACGTGGCAGGAAGCAGAGGAAAGGAGAAGATATCATGGCAGCACGTATGTGGGTGTGGAACCTGTTCTGGGGTACAAAACGGATTTCTCTGTGTTTGCCTTTGCTGTCAAATGGGTCTTGTCAGAAGTGTTCTGGACAGAGCACGTCACAAACCTTAAATTTGACCCCTCACTGCTTCTCTGAGGCCCTCTTCACTTCAGACACCTTACAGCAAGTTTATCCTGGGGTATTTAGAAGGTTCAGGGACTCAAATGATGTCTCTGCGGTGCTGATGGAGCCGCTGTGAGAGGTGGTGCCATGACTTGGCCAAGTGTTGGGGGAGCGGGAGCCCTTGGAACAGGACCTGCAACCTGGCTCCTGGCCCCGAGGTTTTGGTCCTAGACACATTCCCCTCACAATTTACCACGTTATCTAAAGTACGACTAATCGCTCTGGTTTTCCTTTAACGTCAGCCTCCCAGTGACTGATTGAAAACATTTTCCCAGCTGCATGTCTTAAATTAAATGTATTTTTCTTTGCTCTGCCGGGCTGTTTTCCCTCTCTGCTGGCAAAACCTGGGCCTGAGATCCCTCGCTGGATAGTTCGGAGGTCACCAAGAATCTGGTTAAACCTGGTTGTTTTCTCTTTTCTTCCATACATTTCTGGCTTACAAATTTATTTGCTCAGATCCCTAAAGAGACACATCCCGAGACAAATTACTCTATGTTTTTACCCTGTTGAGCTTGGCTGAAGAGCTGGGGGGGGAATCAGCAGCAGTTATTTACAGGGAGCTGGCGTGCCCAGCAGCCCTCCACGTGCAACCCGGGGCTCAGGGCTGATATATTAACGCATCCGCAGCGTGGCTGTGCCAGTTGGCCTCTGGCCATTACAGCTAATAAGCTATCAGCATCGCAACACCTGAGCTGAACACAGGCGGGCGATTGTTAACACCCCGGTGCCACACAGAGAACAAAAGGTCTTGCTCCACTTTCTCAGTAGTCCAGCAGAAGGATCACTGTATCTGTCTATTAAATCTCAGTTTGTCTTTACAGGATCTTGCATTTGTCTTCTCCGGCAGGGACAAATGAACAGAAATCCCCTCTTGACATAAACAACTGTAATTTTTAAGGTTTCAGCTATTGTGACCCAATTGACTTAGGGACATGGGCACATGGGCTACATGAGCCCATGGGAGCAGATCCAGCAGGGGGCCACGAAGATGATCAGAGGGCTGGAGCACCTCTCCTATGAAGACAGGCTGAGAGAGCTGGGGTTGTTCAGCGTGGAGAAGAGAAGGCTCCGGGGAGACCTTACAGCTCCTTCCAGCACCTAAAGGGGGCTTACAGGAGAGATGGGGAGGGAGTCTTTATGAGGAAGTGTAGTGATAGGCCAAGGGGTACTGGTTTTAAAGTGAAAGAGGGGAAATTTAGATTAGATATTAGGAAGAAATTCTTTCCTGTGAGGGTGGTGAGACACTGGAACAGGTTGCCCAGAGAAGCTGTGGATGCCCCATCCCTGGAGGTGTTCAAGGCCAGGCCGGATGGGGCTTTGAGCAACCTGCTCTAGTGGGAGGTGTCCCTGCCCAGGGCAGGGGGTTTGGAACTGCATGATCTTTAAGATCCCTTCCAACTCAAAATATTCTATTATTTTAATGGCTTCAATGCCACTGTAATAAATAGTTGAAATATGAAACATAGACACGAAGCTTGTTGGCTCACACCTGGTGAGTTGCTCTCATCAGCTAGGAAGGTTTGGAGTCACACCACAACAGGCACTGCTGCTCCTCGTTTTTAGTGGGAAACACCTGATGCACTCAGGAGCCTGATGCCATGCCCCGGCAATCAATGTGGCTACTTCAAAACCCGTCCTTCAAAGCCCAACCTGGACCAGTCCTGCTGAGACTGCATGTGGTGAATCCTGTCTGCAGGGACCCTGAGAGCTTGGGAAGATCCCAGTCAGCTGAGAGATATGCGAAGTGGGAGCCTACTTGCCATGGGACCCTTCTCTGGCCAGGTAGAAAGGCATTAAATTGACCGTAGAAATTTATGGTGATGCAGCTCAGAGGCTCAGTTAAGCATCTTTAATTAGTGAGCACAACTCCTTCCTCTTGTGTCCAGGAATCAATAGTCTGTTGGAGCTCTGATTTTGCTCTGCTGAGGAGGGAGCTGGAGAAGAAATAATCCTGCAAATACCTCTACAGGACATGACCCTTCCTGGGTGATTAAACGGCCAGAAGATACTCTGTAAGCAAAGGTGACTGGCAGGATCCTCTGGAAGAGGGAACACTGTAACTTCTCAGAGGTCTGGAGCCAAGAGCCTGCAAACAAGCCGTGGGCAAAATTCCCAGAGGAAGGGCTCCTCTTGATCCCTCTCCGAAGGCATGTCTCCAGCACTGTGAGCATCCAGCACTGTGAGCGAGCTCAGCCATTTCCCACAGCCCCCGTGGTGGGGAAGGCAGAGGTGCAACAAGGGCAGGAGGTAACTCCCTGCCTGTGCTACCAATGCTGGCATCCCTGCACAGGCCAAGTCTGGTGGCATCTGGGGTTGTGCTGTCCTTCCCCGTGGAGGTAACAAACTCCCATCTCCGTCAGCAGGAACCCAGGACCCCTTGCAGTTGCATTTATAAAGTCCCAAATGTTGCCTGTCCCTGAAAGATGCCTTCCCTGTGATCTCCCTTTGAGCCTCTGCAGCTTCCAGGTGCCAAGGTAATGGACACCCTGCAGAGAAAATTGAGGATTGCAGCTTCCTGCCACTCATCTTGTACAGGAGAAAACGCTTGGTCATCAAGAACTTAATTTGAGCACTGAATTTGCTTGGAGATGCTGCGAGATACTTGCCACTAGAAGGTGCCTTGATAGTCATGACAGAGGTCAGGTAATAAAGTGGGAAATGGCCCAAGCCTAAAGCAGATTAATTCTGGGTGGCCACTGGAAGTTCTGTGAGGACAGCAAGTGTGCTCCCCACTGCAGCATGTGCATCTTCATCACTGCTGTGGCTCGCATGTTCTCATGCCCAGAGGAGGACATCTGGAGGCAGACACTGTGCTGCAGCAGGACAAACCGTGCAGTATCTTCATGGGATGGACCTGGGCACCAGTGCGTGGTGTGATGGGGAGGGACTGAGCAGAGGGGACTAGAGCCCTTCTGGTCTGCTGGGTGATGTCCCCAGAGCATCTCCTGAACCCACAGCTCTGGTACTTGCTGAAAGCCTAAGGAGTTGATCTACTTATGCCTCTGTTTCCTCAACACTGTATCATAAACAGGTTCTTACAGTAAGAAAACCAAAGTGGGCTGTGTTTTCTCCACACAGGACTCTGCCCGCCTCCAGCTCTCGATATACCACTTGAAGACAGACTGCTCACACATCACATCACATATCAAACGAGAGACTTTTTCAGCTAAGAAGAGTATGATTTCACTCCTGTCCCACGCAAGGCTGCTGGCAGAGTCGGCTGTGGCACGTTCTTTGCCCAGCCCCTGCACGAGCAAAGGCAGTACAAAGGAACAGAGGATGGAAACGACTGTTGTGGCTGTGAAGCAACAGGTTTAGGACAATTCAGACACCACCGCCAGCTGCACAGCACCAAAGCACAACGCCACAACGCAGAAGCAACGGCGCAACGTCATTCACCTCAGCCTCGTGGCCTGGGGTTTTGTGGGAAGGTATCAGGACATGGTGGGGAACAGAGCAGAAGGACGGGATTTCCATCATGGGAGCCTCTGCCCCCTCCAGCACGTCTGAGTCTGGGATGGTTAAACACACATTCTCACAGCTCAGCACCTCCTTCAAATTGGGGAGATAAAAAGCATCAGTAGCAGAGCAAGGCTGGGTCTTAACGCTCGAAGACATTTGCCCTGTGGCATTTCCTAGTTGCCCCATTCATCCAGAGCAGGAAGAAAGAGAAAAGGACATGTGGGCTGCAAAAACTGGCACAAATGGCAAGAAAATACAGAGCATCCTGCAACACCTTCCAGGGTGCCCATCAGTGGCAGGATTAGTCATAGAGCTCTATGTATTTAACCTCTTCAGCTTCCCACTCACACTG
Organism: Tringa tobata; assembly: GCA_033628505.1. Taxonomy (NCBI): domain Eukaryota; kingdom Metazoa; phylum Chordata; class Aves; order Charadriiformes; family Scolopacidae; genus Tringa; species Tringa tobata. The sequence continues at coordinate 209,686 of JAHREE010000502.1, forward strand.
TTCTCCCTCTGGGGAACATCACCTCTCACTAGGGGTTTTCTAGGGCTAAGAGGAGGTTCCTGATGTGCTCGGGAGCACAGAAAGATGAGGAAAACCCAATGAAAATGAACTTAGTTTGCAATCACAGCCTATGTGAAAGGATGTGCCCTCTCTTCCCTCAATGAGGAAAGCAACCTGGGTGTTTATGGTGCATTTTCCTGAAGAAATGTCTATTAGGAACTACATTCAAATAGCGAATTCCCCATTGCTGTGTAACTAAATTTCTTTTTACTTGACTTAATAGAGTCTGATACATTTTAGAAAAATCTAATATAATGTAATTTAATCTCAAATCCCCCACTGATTTTGCGGTAGATTTATTTGCGATCACGGTGACAAAGCAATTTCATATTCATTCTTCATCATATGCTGCTGACATGAGATGAGACAATTACCTTATGCCTCTCCTTTCCCCCCGACTTCTGATTGCCCTATTTTTGTAGAGGACTAATAGAAATCACAGAGCAGTCAGTGTCTGGAAAAGCAACGTGAAACCTCCAGCTTCTTGCTGAGGGGTTCTGACAATTCCCAGGGTCCAAGTCAGCCATGCCCTGAGCAGAGCACGAGACAGGGGGAAGCTCATGCTTACACCAGTGCCAGACATGCCCTCCTGTAGCTGTGTGCTACAATTTGCTTGAGGCTCCTCTGGAAATCCCGACGTGGGATTAAAAAGAACCTGAGCAGTAGTATTTCTGTGTCTGTGTGACGGGAATTTACACTATCGCTCGCTCTATGCGTCAGGGCTGACAGTGCCAGGATTCTCAGGGCTTTATGAGATTGCTCCCTGGTGCTGCTGCCCATGCTAAAATGACAAGGACCGATGTGTTGGCTGGGAGAGCAGGACAGGGACCTGTGGCTGTTATACTTCTGAACTTAAAATTCACAACCTTTGAATGAACTGAAAATGGCCAGAGATGGACTTTCAAACCTGCCTGAGAAACACTGTCAGGACAAGCGTTAGTGCTGGAGAAGACATTTCAAGCAGCGTTCCACCTAAGGGAGCCCTCCTGAGATGACTCAAGATGTGGAGGTGGTGGTGACATCTCTGCTTTGGGGGACCTGGGAAAGCTACTTTCCTCCCACTCTGCCTTGTCTCCTGCCTCTTTGGTTCTGTGTCACTCAGGATCTGACTGCCTGATGAGCAGACAGCAGTAACTGGTATGAACTGTCCTGTCCCTACTCTAAGCACAAGAAAAGCAGAAGATGCTTTGTGTGAACTATTACCAGGGCCTGGTGCTTCACCTGCACCGCTGACTCAGACTTCATGGTCTCCTGATTTCTGTAGGGTGGCCTGCTCTCTGGGGCCACTGCACCTCCTCTGCTCCCACTGATAGCCGAGCCAGTTGCTCCTCTGGACATCTCCAACTCAATCTCAGCATCCATCTCAGCATCCTCCTTGGCCTCCTTGTTGCTCTCCTCCAGATGCTTCATCAGCACTGCCACCACTACGTTGACTAGGACAAACTGTGCGATGAGGACGAAGGTGACGAAGTAGACAGGAGAGATAACAGGCAGGTAACTGAGGCAGTGCTTGTCCTCCCGAGTGCATTCCCGGAGAGTGTCCTGCAACAGAGGGGCAGAGGTGAGGGACTAATAAGGACTGAGGCTCTGCTTGGGCTCCAAATACAGAAACATGAAAGACAACCTGCAGAGGACTGAAAAGCCTATAATTACATATCCCAGACACAATAGCTTATAGGTACAACAAATCGGACAGAAGAAAATATGGACATCCTGAATTACATCAACTACAAAGAAGAGGATTGCGTTATGTCCCAAAGGCACAGGGACAAGTCCAACTCCAGGGCAGCACAGAAAAAAAAAACAGCATAAAAAGTAGGCCAGGGTTCCCTACCTACACAAGGAGAAAGGAGAACAAGGGTCAGGCAAGTTGAAGTCATGAATAAAATTGCTCCATCACATTTTAAACACAAGAGGGACTGGTGATCAGAGGCTAACCATCATCTCCTCTGGCTTCCAACAATCTGGTCCCCTTTCACCCCTTTCAGAGAGTGTATGATTACTCCTCTCAGCCATAAGAACTGGCATCATTTCCCCAAAGTTAAAATATACATTAAAAAGAATGAAGTTTCAGGTTGGGTGAGACTTAGGACAAATTATCCCTTGAAAACAAACTTGGCTTTTAAATGGGAAAGTTTAATTTTGATGTTTTAAAAGGAAGGGGACTAATTTTTTTTTTTTAAATCTATGTATCTACGGACAGAAAAAAGTACCCAGAGATTGCACACACCTTCATGATACCGTTCCAGTTGTCTCCTGTTGACACCCTGAAGAGGGTGAGAAAGGCCATGCCAAAGTTGGTGAAAGTTGCGTGCCGGCTCAGACCTTCACAAGGATTTTCTTCACTGCAGTCTGCAGGAGAGAGAAGCAGAAGCACATCAGTGAAGTCACATTTGCCAGTGCTTACTCAGAGCAGCCCTCCAGACCTCATGGTGAGACCCTGGGAGATGTCACACTGATACATGGCATCGGGGAGGACTCCTAACTAATTGGTGATCTCATGGTGGCCTGCAACTACTGAAGGACAGCTGCAAGAGATCATATGGCCAAACTCTTCTTAGTGGAGGCTATAATGGACAGCAACACACTGTGGCTTAGGAGGTCCAGGTTGGACATTAGAAAAGCTGTTTTCATCTGAAGGGCCCAACAGCCCTGGGAGAGGTCACCAGAGAGGTTTTTGTTTAGAAGTTTTCGAGATTTCGTTCGGCAAAGCCACAGCTACTACGAGCTAGTGATGAGGCTTCAAGTGGGAGGCTGGGTGGGGACCTCCAGAGGCCTTTTTCACCAACAGTTCTGTGACTGTCTTGACTTTATCCCAACAGGCAGAGCCAACACAAAGAGATATAAAAGGAGGTGGAAACAAGAACCTGCTGGACTGTCTCAACAAATAGTGCACTACAGTATCCTTTGTCTGTTATCCTCTTGATTATGTCCTTGTCTTGATTATTTTTTACAGGGTATATATGCCATGAGAGATATTTCACTGAGATAAAGTGGAGCAATTTGACATTTTCCCCTTGAGAATTAATATACTAATGAATGTAAATTGAACATATGAAATATCCCTCTTTCCATAAAACACAGTCTCATTAAATATTCATGAGGACAGGCAGCAATCTCTCTAGCTAAGGCATTTCAATATTGGGTATTTATTTCAGAGGTAAATAGGAAAGAAAACCAAAAAAGCAAAAAAAACCTCCACAAATGATCAGTCTTGGGGGAGCAAATGCTGACAGCTCTTGTGGCTGATGTGGACCAGCAGCGATTGGGAAAAAAAAGTGAAAGTATTTCCCAGTTAAATTGGGATGGGAAGTGGCATGCTGACAGCCTGCAGTTCTCCCCAGATGAGATTGGGGCTTGCCCAGTCACTGACCACATGCTGTGGTTACCTGGGGGTGGCACTCGCAAGGTGTGTGTGGGAACCCAAAAAGTATTCAGAGCAGCAGAAGGTGCCTCTGTGAATAAGACATTTTTCACCTTTGAGGCTGAAGCAATACATACCTATATACCTAGATATGTAACATAAACCCTGCTGTATTTAATTTGGGGTGGATGCAGAACTAATTTTTTTCCAGAATTTGTTGAAGACTGAAAAATAATTTGTCTTTGGTTGAAAGAAATATTCTGCTTTCAGGCATTTATAATCTGAGCAGCAGGCTGGACTCATAAAGGGGATTAATGGCAGCCATAAAATCACCACAGAGGAAGGGCCTTTCTGATGCTCTTGAAGCCCTAATTGGGATGCAAACGTTGAGAAGGCAGAGACATTTCCTTCAAACAGTGTGTTTAAAGGCCTTGGCCTGGTTAAGCTGGGCAGGGTAGGGCTATAGTGTTTTCCCTCTGACTCCACCTGATGTTCTTTTTGGTGGCGGACACATTCGTGATCAGCTATGCAGTATCCTCAACCTGGAGGAAAAAATGATGCTGGACCATCAGGAATGAGTGGATGCTTCCTGATTTATGTAGGAAGGGGGAGGTGATGCTGAGAAGAACAATGGACAGATGAGATTTGGGCAGCTGGAAGAGTAATGTCAGCCAAGTGCAGAAAACTAATGGAGTGTGGTGGAAGCTATGAGGAGGGACATGTTTATGGTGGCTTCTCTCCAGCACGAATCTGACTACCATCCAGCTTCTCAGACTCATGTTCTGCCTTAAGTAGCAAACTTCCATCTTTGTGAACATATCCATGCTGGACAATTATATTTAAACAGTTCCTCTACAGCCAAGGGCGGTGTTGGACAAATCTCTAAATGTGTGTGTGTGTGCACGTTAGACAGGTTCTGTATTACATCCTCATGTGTCATCTGTGACCCTGAGATCAAGAGAAAACCTTAATCTTCAAACCATGAGCTGTGAAGCTAAGGAAGGCCCAAGAATGAGAGACAGAAGAAAGGAAACAGCCAGATATCAAATAAACATCAACCGGATGAAATAAATTGTGTCAGGCACATTACTCACCTAGCTTGCCAAACAATTCCACTCCCAGGGCAGCATAGATAAAAAACAGGAGCATAAAAAGTAGGCCAAGGTTCCCTACCTACACAAGGAGAAAGCAGAACAAGGGTCAGGCAAGTTGATGTCATGAATAAAATTGCTCCATCACATTTTAAACACAAGAAAAAGAGGGACTGGTGACCAGAGGTGAATCATCATCTCCCCTGGCTTCCAACAATCTGGTCCCTTTTCACCACTCTGCTTTAACAGACCCAGAGAAGTCTCCTGTGTGGAGGAAGGAGCAGATGCTCCCAAGTGCAAAGCAGGCTCTGTGGCTGGTGCCTCTCCCTCACCCTTCCACTTACCCAGATGCTGCCTTCATCTGTAACTTGGCCAACCCATAGCTGTAGCCTCAGTGGCACTTAGCACTGCACGTCAGTGCACTGGCAGTTTAAGTGACCTGGTTTGAGTTTTAAGGGCCTTTCCCTTCTGTTTGCCAGATTTGAGACTGAGGGTTTCAAGTCAGTGACATTAACAAGACATGTCTCAAGCTACAAGGGGAACTGCCTGGTTTTCAAAGGTTTTGCTGGCCTGAAGGGCTTTCAGAAAAGGAACATATGCTCCAGTAAGATGTAAAGCTCTCCTGGCCTCGGCACTTGACAGATATTTCTCAGCAACAATCACCTGAATTTTAGCTTTCAATGTCTCAAAAGAAAAGCCTTATTCCACATACCAACACTTCAACGCAGGCACCTTGCAGCTCAGACACTGCATGGTGTGCTACTATCAGGTACTAACATGCACTGCAAGGTGGCTGGGGGGGTGCCAGTAGAAGTGCAATGACGCTAAAGGGAACACAAAGGTTCCTATTAACAGTGACATTACTGTTATCTGCACTGGGGTCAATCACCATATTGGCTTGTTAGGTCCCGCTCTGACTGTTGGTCCGGGAGGGGCTGAAGCAGATTTTTTTGTGATTCAGGCAGAGAACATGAAGGCAGAGTGACCTGAGCAGCTAACCACCTGCATTTTACCTGCAACTAACTCTGGTCACACTTACCTTTCCTGCCACTTTTAAATGCCTTGTGTCTATCGTTTTGTAACAGAGAGAGAGTGATTGCATTCTCCAATTAGACTTGGTGTCAAAAGTATCATTTTATCTCTGAATAAAAATGGACTAGGTGGTGACTCAGGTATTCAGGCCAAGGGATTCATGATCTCCAAGGTATCTTCTAGTGAACGCTACAGTTTGAAACAGCTTTTTCTCTGAGGCAGCACAGCCACAGTACGGCTGGGTATTTTGACCAAGCCGCTTAATTTCATTAGAAAGGTTATCAGTATGATACCTGTCATCATAAAATTAACACAGCTATCACTTATGTAGTAGGGTTTTTTTTGTATTAAAGAAGTGGGAATAGTCAAATCACCCAGTGGAGACTGTAATTGCTGTGAAGCCTAAACTGGCTGCTACACATAGAGCTTTGCAATTCCACTAACTTTATTACACATTATTACCATACTCCAGGGAATAATAGAGATAATACAGTGATGTGGATGGTTGGTCTGGATTATTTCATCTGCATGTACTGTCTTCTGGAATAGTGCTTCCTAACCCATATCTGCTGGACCACTGGTGGTTTGTAAGACATTAGAAGGCAGTCTGCAAAATGACTGCAAATTAGAAAATACAGGAAAACAGACCCACAAGCAAATGTACACACATGCTGCTGGGGAGGCAAATGAGCAAATAATTAAAGAGAAGAAAAATAAAAGTGATAAACAAGTTTTCTAGGTTGAGTGTAAATTAAAGCCTGATGTTGTAGCACTGCAGAAGAGGGTCTTGGAATTTTTTCAAGGACGCCTATAAGTTGACAATTTTACTGCTGTTTTAATGCCTAATAAATCAGCCTGGAAACTTCTGCCATTGATGAAATTCCAGAGAATTTAGACTAACATCAAAGTTATTACCAGGTTATCAGTCAAAACTATTATCTATCTCTCAACATGCAAAGCATGTAATGAGCTGACATTTGCTCATAAACAATTTGCTTACTATCTAATGTGCATTTGTAAATGATCCTGTATTTAAGATCGTGACTAATTACATTACTGAACCAACATGTCTCATAACTACTCCTTCAAAGACCAGTTTACACTCACGGGTTTGCTGCATAGGCTCAAGGCATCCCAGCCATAGGCATACTCTAAAAATGCTGACAGAAGCATGTTTGCTAAGGTGGTGTTTGCTGGTGTCTAAGGTCACATGTGCCCTTGGCTGAGAGCAGACACAGTTCCGAAGTTCAGCTGATATGCAGGATCTCTCAGGAAGTGACCGATCTGATGTGGAAATGTGGCTACACGAAAGAGAGATATGGGAGACAGCAGCAAGCCAGAGATCCTGCGAAGGGTGATGGTATGACTTTTGCTGTTAAACTCCATCCCAACCTATATCTACACATCCAGAGCCGCTCTGGAGTGTCAGCTAAGCAGCAGGTTGCTCCCCATGTGCACAAGAACAACCCGCTGCTGTGGCCACCCCCTGCAGATGTAGCATCCACACGGATATGTGCAGGCAGTTGGTGGCTTGTGAGGTTGGAGAAGGCATGATTTTCTCAGCTGTCCCCAAACACCTGATGCTCAAGAGAATGTGGCTGAGCAAAATGGCTCACCTCCTGCTTAGGTGCTTCAGCAAAATTGCTTGGTCTATTTGTGTAGCTTCTGGCTGTACTGAATCAGTATAAGCCAGTGCCAGATTTAATATTTTGTCAGTGCTCTCTGGCACATGTCTTTCAGGAAAGGAAAGGAAGGTTCTCTGCAGCCCATGCCCTTCACCAACCCTGAGCAGAAGGACCCAAGGCGTGTTCTCAGAGATGGGCTGGGGTGGAGGCAGTGAGGTCAGCCAGCGGCTGCTGAGTAGCGGAGAAGGCAGCCTGGATGTGTGTCTGTGACCTTGAGTGAGTCATTCCTCTCCTGTAACTCAACGTACCCATTTGTAATACCCTTGCGGATAGGTAATTAATGTCTCTAAAGCACTTTGAGATCTACTGAGACCAGATAAGAAAAAGACCATGCATGAATCATGATGCTGGGAGGAACGGGAAGGGGCAGGAGCACATCCAGGCACTTTCTCCAGCAGCCAAAGGCTGGGATGCCTGTGCTGGACTCTGCATCAGGGACAGAGATCCAGCTCTGGTCAGTAACCTCATCTTTGGCAGACGGTCACCCAGACAGGCTCTTAGAAGTGGTTCTGCTCTAGCAGCACTGAACAGGTCAGCCCATGCTCTCTTTATCCATCAGACTCCCCCTGCCTTGGGCTGGTGCCTTTGGCTGGGCAGAGAAAACTACAGATAACGCCTGTCCGGCAGCCAGGGGCTATCCATCATTTGCTGTGGCTCCAGTGTTAAGGGGAGGCTGTGGCCTGTAGGGAATGAAGCAGAGATGAAGAACATCTTGGAGATCTTCTCGGTGCCCTGAAGTGCCTCAGAGAAGCCACAAGAGAAGACAGAGACACTGGTGAGCATGATTCCTCCTGGACCTTCACTTTCTGACATCCTGCCTGTCATATACTGCTGGCAAAACTGTCCATGTGCCCGATACGGAGGGATAGTGTGGGGAGAGAGGCAGAGTCCTGCATCCCACCCAAAGGAGCAGGGAGTCCTTGTATGAAGTGCTACCAGCCTTTACCATGGTGCATCCCAGCTGGATCTGTGATCTACCATTGCAAAAACCCTGGAATAACCCTGCTCTGCGACAAGGAAAGTGACTCTTCTCACCACACACCCAGCAAAACCCCTCTCCTACTGCCCCTGTGTGGCCTGGGAAGGCTGTCTCTACTTTAGCTCTTTGTGGACATCACTGCTATTAGGTTTTTTTACCTCCCTTTATGTGAGACTGCAGTAGCTAAGCACCACTGCATGTCCCATCAGAGTTCAACCTCTGACCTATGCCACTAAGTAAAACTTAGGCAACTGGGACACAAAGCAACCTGCAGGCAACTGGGACACAAAGCAACCGTGCCAGGTTGTGTTAGCTTGATATGCAAATAAAGGAAACCGGCCACCTGGGCACTATCACTCTTCTTGCCCTGTCAGATGTGTGATTCTACCCAAATCCCTCTAGATTCTGCTGGTCTCTACTGTCCCTGCTTTGGAAGAGGCATCGATGAAACACATGTCTTCTGCTGCCCCACTCCTGCAATGGTTGGCTGAAGCACACTACAGTTCCTCTTGTGCCTCTTCCTGTAGTGACATCAATTATTTCTGCATCACTAGCCCACACCTTGGCATTTCAGTTGTCCATGCAGGCAAAGCACACACCTCCCTGGGATGCCTGTCAAGAGCAATTTTGCATAAACCTAAGTCCCTGCCAATCCTTTCCAAGGACACGAGTCCTACTCATCTTCCTTCCAGCACTCTCCAGCCAAAGCAATAAGCCTGGCAGCAGGAAAACACAGTGTAATTTATGCACTAGACCCAAGAGAAAATTAACACGTTTGTCTGCTTGGAAAACGGAGGCCATCTGTGTGAATTCCAGGACTAGTGGAAAGACAGAGACAGACAACCTTGGAGGCTAAAGTCATCTCATTGGTGCAACCACAAGACCACCAGCTGAACTGAATAAGCTTCTCTTTCCCTGTATCCACTCAGCCCCATGGAGACCAGTGCTAACAGCCAGCAGAATGGTGGCTTCTTTACCTAATGATTTCTGCTTCACTACTTAAATCTCTCAGGCATCTCTGCACTTCTTCCCAGTGTGCAGCACTGCACACACCCCCTGTCTTCCAGAATCTGTCTCACCTGCAGTGCTTGCTGGTAAGACATTTCTATTCTTGCTCTCTAAGCTTCACAATCACTGTGGGTTTTCAGTGTTTGGCAAAAGTAGGGCCATCACTGCTGTTAGACAATACCAAAAAGCTCTTCAGGAGCTGAAGGTGAGATAAGCACAGGAATTACAGCTCCATCAAGAGTTAAACTCCTGGACAAGAGCAAACTACAGACTCTGTCCTTCAGGGCACTGATAGAACGAGGAGTTCTTCACTTTTTTTCTTGGCACAGAGTCCATCTAGGGGGAGTTATAAGCTTTGAAGACAAAGAGGAGGTATACTCTACAGTTCTGCATTTAATTAATGTGCCATTCACAGACCACGAGAGAAAGAAGAAGAAAAAGGAACCCAGATCTTTTGATTGGAAAAAGTTCTGCATTTTACTATCATTGGCCCTGCAGAGCCAGGATGGCAACTGGACTGGATTCCACGTTGTCCTCTCGATCAGGAAGAGCACTGGCAGCTTAGCATTGACTGCAGGTTTTCTTACTGGCAAGCAATACTGGAAGTGATGTGCAGACTGAGCTGGGGTGCTCAGTATCATGGATTCATTTACACAATGAGCATTTTAACCCAGCCAAATGCAAAGTTACAAATCTGAAGTGAGGGCCATGCTACAGAAAGGGTGAATTGTACTTTGGAAAGCAGGGGATGTGAAAAGGACTAAAGGATTACCGTCAAATAGGAGTCTTACAGAGCAAACATTGCTTACAAAACCGATGCAGCCACCAGATGTATAAGCAAGGGAATATTCAGCAGAAGCATAAGAGTGGTATAATTCATTATATAGGCTTAACGGGGCCAGAGCTCATAAAGAAGAGGAAAACATTTGAAACAAGTCTTGAAAACCTGTTTCATACTGAGACAGTAAAGAAGTTCAATGTACTGCTCTCTGCCAGACTGCAAGAGATCATTTTATCTCTTATTGCTCCAAAAAGGAAGAGTTCTAGAAGAATAAAAAGCAAAATTACATCCAATGAAAAAACAAACGTGGCTAATTCAGACTAAAAACACCAGATTTTTTTAGCAGAAAGAGTAAACATCTACTGGAAGAATGTATTTCATCAGCAGGGGATGGCCAATTCCCTAACACTTTCCATCCCTAAAACAAGGCCAGGTGGCTTTTAAAAGACATGTTGAAGTTCCATGCAGAGCTGTGTAGTTTGTGTTGTGGTAAGAGCAGGCCTCTGCCATCACAGGGGAGTTTTTGGTCTGTGAACGGCAGCACTGAACTGGCTTAATTACGACTGGTAATGTCTAAGTGATGAAGTCAGTGCTGGTCATGCCAGCTCAGCTCTTTTTAGCTGCTCAGTTTAAAGCAGTGGATCGATCTGTTTCCAGTTCACACCGGTGTAGCTGATTCTAGCACTTCACACTTTAAAGCCTGTGGCAGATTTCATTTGTTCTCCAAAAGGGGGTGCCATGAGGGTACACCTTCAGAGATAAGGCTGGCAATGCCTTTCTAGGTGACCACAGCCCCACTACTACCTTTTGGTCAACCACCTGTGAAATTGGAAAACTTTTCAAAAGGAAATACTACCTCAAGATTGCAGAGCAGCGGGTAAAAGAGCTGGTGCTGCACAAGCACAGATGTCCTATGGCAGGAACATGATGATCGATTCACACCATCCCAAATATTTGCTGGGACTAAGCAAATGGAAGTGGTGGGCAAAGAAGGTGACATTTTGAGATCTTTCCCTGACCATTATTTCTGCTTCTCTTGCCTCTCCTCATTTTTCCTCCTCTACTCCATCTCTTTTTTTTCAGAGATGTGGTGGAGGAGATCTCTGAACTGGTAGACACGAGGTTACCAGGCAAGGAGGGTGCAGTAGGGTAGGAAGTCCTCCTCATTGAAAACAGCAGCTCAAGGTGAGTCTGAAGTTCCAGAAGAGGAGACTAAGCCTGTACTGTGACAGCTTCAGTCTTGGATCAAAACGCTAACATTCCCCCAAGTCTGGGGATAGTTGGTTCTGTAAGTGTTGCTCAAGCTATATCTGCTGCTGAATAAAAACAAATAGGAAACCGATGAAAATCACCCAAAAGAGAAAGAAAGTGTACTGCAATGACAATACCTTCTCATGGCAAGCCCATTAATGGATATTCTATATACACAAGACAAAGCATTTCCCCCAAATCTTAATGAATAAACATCAAATTCATTTTTCTTGTCACTTAGCACACACATTCAATGAGGATTTTCCAGCTGTGGTTTTAGGCTGCTAAATTAATTGGGGTGGGAACTGTTCCCCTGCTTTTGAAATGAAAGCTGTAGCTTTATGAAGAGTGATTGTTGTTGGAGAGGTCTTCCCAAACTTCCTTTCTCATTTTCTGAATTTCACCGGATGACACAACAGCATTTTTATCTGGGCAAGATCTGCTTGGAATATCCCTAGGGATTTCCCTCTAAAAGAGACTTTGTTTTGAATGTAAACTGCAAAAACACCCCAAGGAAACAAAAATCCTGGCCTGCAGCCACCCTATTGTTTGGGGGGGAGGGAAAACAAGGGGAAAGAGAAAATATGCTCTGTAATCACGATGTTTTTGAAAGAAAAAAAATAGACACAAATCAAATGCTTTCTTGAAATGCCAAAGCAGGGGTCAGGTTGGTAAATTCCTTCCTTTAGTCTCAGCCAAAATCCATCACTGAAAAGGAAATCTGAATACCAAGGGGCAAATGTCTCAGATTAGAAACATCTTTATGGCAGTGATGAAAAGTAAATGGGTCTTTCCAAGAAAAAGAAATTGCTCTTGTTTTCCAGTTCATTTTGAATAGATCATGGGCTTCTTTGTACTTAGCAACTAACCCATAGGGGTATATTTGGGTAATTACATGTACTAGTTCTACTGATTCTCATATGGCCACTCATGTTCTGGAAGAGATGTCCACACGGTGTCTGCTTTTGGTCAAGCCACAGTGCCATCATCCTGCCTTTGAGATGTGATCCCTCTGCAGAGAGCTGATGTCGATGAAGATGTGACTGCCCACCATGGTGTGTTGCTGTCTCCTTGTGCCTATGGGACTGGGGTGGCAGAAGGGAGGCCTGACTCTCTCAGTCCATCCCAGCGCACACCACACTGCCTTCTACACAGAATGGAGTGGTCCTACTCATAAAGGTCCTTCCAACAACTCAGCTCTGGGATGTTTTGGAGGGGTTGACAATTAAGGACGTGTCTGACCATGCATGTGCATCCTAAAAGTGCTGCTTCTGAATTGGTGCAGAGCTCCTCTGCCTCATTCTTGATGGCCTGGCACCTCATATTGGTACTTGCTTCTGGGTAAAGTGTGGCAGCAAATGTTACCAGTACTGTCTGGTGGGATACAGGATCCTGGTGATATATGAAACTGGAATGTGTAGGCAACTGAGCTAACTCTAAAAACTGAAAGATTAGGACTCAGATCATCATACCCACAAACTAGCAGAACAGACCTTAAATAGTGTAAGATTTTAAAAATAAAGGAACCCTAAAATTCTTGGAATGCTTCTGATGTGCTTTAGATCTTTTTGAGGGGGGAATGCAAGTCAGCAAAACATTTCTTTCCTTCTTTCAAATAAATGCATCCATAAAAAAGTGGTCCCAGGAACTGGACACTTGAAAGATCCTATCAAATATCATTAAGATTGGCTGGATTATTGTTCCTCTTGCAGCTCATGAGAATATGGTCACTTGAGACACCACTTCAAACTTTTAACACGCAGAAATGTCCCCCCTGTTTGCCTTTTAAACAGGGGGGGCATTGCAGCTCCTCTGTCAATAGGTGTTAATAAACATGGTTGCTCCTGTCTCACAAAAAAGCCTTCTGAGCTGGAAACTGTGTACTTCCAATGCTTTCCCCAACAGTTTTCTCTATCCTTGTGTTTCCTGAACTTGCCAGTGAAATCTGTCTTTTTTAAGAGTTCTTCCTACAGCAGTTGGCTCTCTGTTAACTCTTTTTCTAACATTCTGTTTCTCCCATCCAACATACACTACGTGAGCAGGATGTGCCACACAAAACTCTGCTACCAAGTCACTGGTGGCAGCAAAGAAAGCCTTCCCAGATGGCTTTCAGTGCCCACCAAACATGGTGGCACAGAGCTGTCCCCAGGCCCAAAAGGCATAGTCCACCAAGGAGAACAAGCTGGGCATGGATGAAGTCTGGGGGCTTACCTGGGGAAGCGCTTGTACCACTGTGTCCAGGAGAGCTCGCATCCCGGTGGCCATTTTAAGCAGTTTCAGCACTACAACGAGAATCAAATCCTGGTCAGCAGGGCTGGGAAATATTTCAAGCAAAAGCCATAAAAGAAATCTAGCTTCAGATATTGTAGGGATGGTTTACATCTCTCTTGCGTCTATTCATACAGATGGCAAGCTCACTGCTTCCTGGCAGGGCCCACAGAACATCTGAACATCCTGACTACTTCCCCCACCAATTAATGTTAAGGGCATCAGTAAAAACAGATCAAAAGCCGGAAGAACTCTACCAGGAAAATGGGAGAGTGATGGGGAGACACTTTATCAGTGAAAAGCATCATCTCAGGCTCTGATCCTCCCTTTTCCATGTCATCCTGCTCTTGTCTGGTATGAGTATAAAAGGTCTGTGATCCCAGGTTTGAATTAGAGACCAATCTAAGATGCCAGTGGAAACATCCATGAAACCCCACGTAGCTTATCTTTAAATTGACATTTTGCAGCCTCATCGCCTAACTGTCCTCAAGTCAAACTGAAATAGCAGGACTAGGAGAACAAATGGCCAAACCATTTCCTGACATGTCTGGAGTGATGGCTGGAGACCTATGGAGCAGGCTGTACCTCTTGCTATTCTCAGCACCCGCATGATGCGTATTATCGTGGGGTTGATGGGCAGTGCAGCATTCATCTCAATTTCCTCCAGCGTGATTCCCACAATTGATAAGAGAACAATGGCCAAATCCAGCTGATTCCACCTAACAGACACAGAGAGGAAGGACACAACAATTAAAAAGCACACATGGACAGCCACCCAGAAGTAGAGAATTATTTGTTAATAACAAGCACAAGCAAATCCCAAATGCCTCTCCTCTCTCATATATGGGCTTATGATCTTCTACGAGGTACAAAATCAACTCACAGATGCCCTCTGAGCCACAAGATGCCATAGGCTGTGACTGGGAGGTGTCCCTGCCTACTTCTCGGTCCCTATTGTCCTCCTGCTATCCACCTGGAGCCATACAGAGGGACAAGACACCAGGCTAGTGGGATCTTTAATGTAATACAGCTACTATGTTATGTCACCTGTTTCTTGAATTACTCCACTTGAGTATCTTCATTGATTTATACCCTAAGACTTGTATAGGGCTTTCCTCACCAGCACTAGAAAGACAGTAATACGTGAAAAGGCTGAGTGTCTTTACTACACAATTTCCCTCGTAAGTAATATTGCTTATCTCATAGCAGCTTCCAACCACTCAGTCAGGATAAATGAGGCAAATAAGCTGCTTTTGTGGAAAAGTGTCCAATCTTACCCTGCTCCCCAGCAAGTTGCCAGACCACAATGTGCTCTCACGCATCTTTGCTTCTGGCTAAATGTGAGGCAGAGTGAGATTCATAGGTGTCTGTAGCTGGGATCTGAAGGCACAACTACTGCTGCCTTTGCCAAAAGCTTTGCAAATCCAACAGTCTACCAAAGGAATGGTTTGGACTGCAAAGGAGACTTGTTTTCAGGACTCTGTGACCTTAGGTTGCCAGTCCTTTTGAGGACTGGATCAACACCAACAGGTTGCTTCTGACCTCTAAGGTGAGCCAGCAGGGGGAGAGGCAGATACTGAGGGAAAGTATGTATCTAGAATTTTATAATATTTCCTGCATTCCCTCTGCAAAGTAGTACGGGCAGTTCTTAGAATTTTTAGTTCCAACACTATAAAGTTTGCACCCATGGAGAGAGAGCCCTTTGCTCTTCCTTGCACACAGCATGTAGTACTATCATAGCGATGCTACATTTACCCAGCATCTGGCTTTGAAACTAGGTCACTACTGCTCTACCCCAAATGCACAGGAGTTTCAAATATTCTCACCTGTCCTTAAAGAACCTTCGAAAACCAAATGCCACCAACTTCAGAACTGCCTCGAACACAAAAACTATGGTAAATACATAGTTGCAGTACTTCAGGGCTTCATCCAGGGACTGAAATGAGAGACACCAGTTAGACCAGCCCAAGATATCCTCTCCTAGAGCCCCTGCAGAGGGACTGGCAGGCACCAAGGTGGCATAGGCACAGAGATGTAAGAAGTCAAGTCACAATGGCTTGAAGAGATGAGTTACAAAACCGCGCTAAATCACACAGCAAAACTCAAATAAAGAATTAAGACATTGATGCAAACAAAAACCTCATAAGCACTAATACTAGATGTGCTACAAATAACAAGAGCTATCAATCCTCCAACTTCAATGCATCAACTGTTCAGAGTCTGGGACAGAGAGAAAATTTTACCCCTTCCCCTAATAAACTTTACTTCTGAACTGCCTGGCCTTGGGTAGAATAAAAGACTTGACGGATCATTTCTTTATTCCAGCATGGCAATCCTTACGACAGTGGTTTTGCTTAAAACACTCAGAAAAATAAATAATGTTGGAGATGGATTAAATCTTGCCTTCTTGAAAAATGTGACATCTCTAGAGCTGGGCAAAGTATGTCCATATTTGGTGCAATGTTCACGCTCTCTATAGAGCTGCTCTCGGAAGTCAGGAATCCGCAGTGTTTATACTTTAGGATGATGAGTGTTTACAATGGATTTCATTCGAACTGTAGGCCAACAATAGCAAAAGAATCTTGCTGGGACCTTAAAATAGATAGTTGCAGAATGAAACAGCTCTGGTTGGGTAGGGATTTGGGGAGAGGAGAGAGGGAAGGGGAATTTAGTTAAATATGATCTAGGTCTCTTACAATAAAAAAGCGGTAACAGCAAATATCAAAACAGACACAATTGGAAATATGATGCAATAGAGGATTCTGCAAAGCAATGTCTGCTTTGTTGACAGAGGAAGCCTCAGGCCACAGGAAAGCTCTCCTTGTCACATTTGTGCTTTGCTGGCCCCAGATATGTGGGATGACCATGCACTGACTTTTTGGGAACAAGAGCTGAAATTTTTTCAGCTGTTGGCATTCCTCAACATCCCACTACCCCTAATTTTGTTCCAGTGCCTAAAATAAAACGGCAACTTAAAAGTATGTGGGACAATTTACTATTTCATCTGAAGTGTGCTGCCTGAGCACAAATTCCCCTATCATTTGGGATGGTTTGCATTCAGCTTTACAACACTGTGTTTTACATGAACGTAAACCAAGTATAAATAGAGCTAATCTGGATAAATAACATTTACTTGCGAAAAAAAGGCTGTTATGTGAAGGAATTATGGGGGCAGAACAGCACAGAGTCAGATGGTGTAAAACACACAGGCTTGGTGCCCCTTTGGCTTAGCTTCCAGGAGGCATTTGCAGGTTATCTGGCAGACCATGCAGTACTAGGAAAGTAAACACTGAGCCTAGAGCTCCATGAATGATAATGCTATGGAAGATTAATATACGTGGCAAATGGACAGGCTATATGATTTATGCCAAAGGTTTTCTTTGGAAAGAATGGTTTTATGATACATAAGGAAAAGACGGGTTGTACTTAACAGTCGGTTTGTTCTAAATTCATTGAGGAAAAGTTGCTCTACATGCATTAACTACACGTTTGTATCTGAGAGTGGAATATTCTAAAACTCTGGACTGTTTCACAGCTTAAGGGTCAGTCATGTCTGGGATCAAGAGAGGAAATATTTGGACTGGTCTTTTCCTAGTAAAAGTTTAGTTCACTCTCCATTAGCCCTATTCTGTTTTTTAATGCAAGAACAGGGAAATCAAGCTTTTGGCTGAAGCAAATGTCTCCCATCTGGCCTAGAGTTAGATGGATTGCAATGCTGAGTCTGGAGCCTGCTGAGGCTTTCAAACAACAGGGAATGATCCCAGGGAAGCCGGGATGGCTGCCGACTGGTCAATGGTATCCCAAGGGAAAAGCATATCATCCCCAGGTGCTCTGCTACCCCACACCGCTGTGTTCACAACTGACTTGTTGATGGGCGTCTCTTACCTTTGGCTGGTTGTAGTGCTCCATCGACATGGTGATGACATTGACCCCAATGATGAAGGTGATGAAGAGGTCAAGATAGTGGCTGGTACAGAGGGTGTGAATGTACTTCCGTGCTGGGGAATAGTCAGCGTAGTAAGGCCTGCGTTGGGCTTCTGTAGAAAAAGAGAAAGAAAGACAACACAATGAACACAGGCCCTGCTGCATGGTTGGCAGCCATTACAATGTGGCCTGTGGGTCATGTCTTACACCTGGATGCAGGCAAAGCCTGTGGGAGAACTGATTCAAACAAGCCACATGAAATGGCAAAGTGATTCAACCCAGAAGTGAGGCCTTCAAGAACCGCAGTGGGGTTACCACGCTGAGCCAAACCTCTTGTGCCTGCAGAAGGGACCTCCACAGCTTTGACAACCAGGTCCTTGTTTCTCCCAACTGCTCTCTGTCTTTACTGCTCTGTCTCAGGTCAGAGGATGACCTCTTCACTTAATGGACCCTTGTCACAAACCAGAAAGGTTGAGAAGCGGGATGGAAATGCAACCCAAAGACAAGAGAAAAGCTTCAAACCCAGCAAAGCTTCAGCTCCAGTTTAGAGGAACAGCTTTGGGCAGGTCTCTCATATGCATCTCTCCTAACCCTGCCGAAGTCAGGTATGTGTCACGTAAAAAAAGAACATAACCTGAGCTCAGCTTCTGTGACAAAAGACTTTTGGTGTGTTTTAAAGGTCTAAAGAAAAGATAGCAATGCCTGTGGCAGAGTAGGGCACATGCGTGAGGGTTAGTAGCACACAGGAGAACATCAACAGCAATGGAGCGGGGTGTTTGGCATCTGTGTCTATGGAGGCTATTAGCACAAGCTCCTCTGGAAATATATATACAAGGGCACGGTTCCATCTAAAAAACCATTTGGGCTTTGACCACATAAATTTTATGTCTTTGCCTCTGGTCATGACTCCTCCTGTCTTCTCTTTGAAATAGGGAAATTTCTGCACATGACCAAGTTCCCAGGGCTGTTCCAGGAAGAGTCTTTGGATACTGCCCTGCGACTGAGTTGTATTTACTGCATGTGTCTCTTAAATTAGACTGTGACCAGAAGATGGCTGTGGGCACTTGCACGCAGTCAAATTCTTTTCAAACTTAAGAAATGTAAATAATCAAAAAGTGTACTTAAGGCCAAAGTCAGTATTACTGTAGATTTTGCAAGTGGAAGAGATATGTTAGGTCATACTAAGTCAGAGCGAGATTGTTCTTAACAAGGAGGGTCTTTTTGCAAACGTTTCAGGAAATTCAGCTTTAATGCATGAGGAGCTGGGGAAAAGGAGTTGTTTCACCTTAAAAATAAGGAGGGAAGTAAGTTCAAAAGTACTCAGTGCCTCCCTAAAATACATCTTTCACTCCTCTTGTATTGCTAATATCTTTCAGATGGAGTGACTCTTGAAATGTGGGCTGGGGTTTTTTTGGTAGTGCAACTGATACCAGATTAGAGTCCAAAATCCTAAAATAATTTGGATAAATTGGAAACTGAATCTGTTGCTCTCTTTCAACTACTATTTTTTCTGGTAGTTAAAAGTGAAGGCATTTGAAAAACATTTCCTTCTGACCAGGGTCACCTAGACTTATTTTTTCTGCTAATGGGTGTGGAAAAACAAGATGAAAGCAAGCACAATTGTTTTTTAATACATTTTTCTGTTGCTTTCATCTGCCTTAGTCCTACCAGTCATCTTGGACTGGTAGGCCTGTCTTTGCTACTGAACTTGGCTAATCTTGCAACGTGTCTAAAAAGTAATAATAAAAACATTGCAGTACAATGTTTACTTAAGTCTGTACAATGTGCTTTCATGTGTATTCAGGATTATGACATACTTTTTTTTTTTTTTTAAATATCTTCTTGGGAATGCAAAAAATCAGTTTGTTGGGAAGTCTGAGAATACTCCAAATAGTCAAAAGTTATATTAAGGGACTATTTATTAATGACTAATGGTTGATTAATGGATCTCAGAACAGCATTTGCAGTGATGGGCAGCATGTGAATACACTGGTGAGCAGCACATAAGGAAAAGAGGCTGCAGGTGACTGCAACTACTCTCTAACCTGCCCAAATGCAGCCACTGCTTAACTATTCAGCAAAAGATCGAGTGATTATTATATTTTATAAACTACTTATATAATACGAAAGCATAATCACAAGAAGACATTTCCCACTGTAAAGCTGCTGAACAGAAAAACTTCTAGGCTGCCTGAAAGCAACACAGCGCTCTCTTTATATACACATAGTATACACAAATAGTAAGGAGAAACCACCCAACCATAAAGGTGGGTCTGTTTTATTGTGTGAAAGTGTCTCGGAGGTCTGTGTCTGTAAACTCTGCCAGTGCCTGGTCAACTGGTTCCTCAGAAAACTTGGGATAGGTTTAACTTGACCTGGGATGAGGAGCTCTAGGAAATTCCTTGTTCATTTAGGATGCACTACATCCCTGAAAACAGGTTAACAGACGAAAAAGAAACTTCTCCTGGGGGGACACATACAAGGACAGTCTGGGATAAAGTTGACAACGCTTTGAAACACATGCAACAGCACTGTCATGCTCAGTGCAGTAACCCATGCAATGTCCATTAGAGGAGATGCCGCTCATGCGAGGCTAACGGTAGTGAGCAGGGGGTGCAGGAAGGACAGGCCAGCTTCTGCTCTCAGCGATGTTGGTGTTAGGCTGGGGCAATCCTGTGAAGGCAGAGGGGTTGCAGCAGGGTGAAAGCAGTGAGGTATCAGCCACACAGCTTCAATGCAGCTGTGTAAATGAAGTGGGTGCAAGTGTTCACTGCACACACCTACTGCTACAGCGTGCTCAACCAGAGACGTGGAGTCTGAGGAGAACAGCGGACCATGGGGACGTGGGCACAGCAAACGGGGGAGATCTAGTGCATCGTTAATTACAGTAGGCAAAATGCAACCTGTGCCTGGTTTCTCCAGGGAATTGGTTTTTGGGAAGAGACTTCAATCAGCCAACTAGCAGACATATCAAACACAGAGAAGTATCCCTTCAGCTGAGCTGACAGTTTGAATTGGTAGAAACGCAAGAAGGAAAGGAGAAACCATCAAACATATGCAAAAGGAAAAACCACAGTCCTTACTCGCCCCCACTTCTAGATGTTGGATAATGCTTGAATCTCACCTCTCTGAAGAGTATTTAAACTTCTTTGCTTGTGATTCTGCTGACATGAAAATTAATGAAGCACTGTCTCCTGGCTTAAAAGCATTTACGTTGGCATTACAATTGCTAGCTACAGCTCCTCCATTATTCTCCTCTGCATGAAGCATTAGAAAGCCCTAATGGGTTTATATGCATGCTTGGCACAGAGTAGCTCTATACCTGCAGCTGCCTGGAAAAATAAGCAAGATAGTTTGATAATTCCCTAGTTGGAAATACTAAACACTCAGATATGCAGTGCCCCAAATTTTACTTACGGCTCAAATGTTTCTGCTGGATACAGAGATGGTTCTGGCATTGAGAGGGTGGACTAACTTAAATACCGCTGTGTGCTGCCCACCATTGCTCACCCCTAGAGAGCAAGGCTTACAGGCAGCGCTTCAAAAGGCATCTCTGCTGGTCTTAAAACAAAACTGGCCTCTTCCTTCTACAGTGCCCAGACGCCCAGCTCAGTGTTGGGAAATGCCTCAGAGAAACACAGCTGAGCCCAAGCTCCTCTCGTACAGAGTGGAAATCAGGAAAAAACATTTGCCTTTTCTTACTTTTTGGGGTCTTCCCAGAGACCGGTGACTTGGTGACACTACTGAAAGGCATCTCTGCTCCCCAGCTAGTGCCTCCCTTGGGATGTATCAGGCATTTCCAGCTTTTCCAGCATTGCCTGCGCTGCTTTCGGCACACAGTGTCACCCAGACCCCGCTCGCAGCCTTTGAAGCCCAGGGTACTGCCTGTGTTTGACCTGACATCGTGCTCTGCTAAGCAGGCCAGTGACTGCTGCCTTCACAGCAGATAACAGTGGGCTGGATTTGGCCCCGTATCCCGAACACGGAGGAGATCAAACCGATTCATGTGGTTTTAATCAAAAACCTTAATCTGGGGAGGCTAGTTTTGGTCTGTGTCTTCTGAGAACCTCGTTAAAAGGTTAGGAGCTGCAGGATTATTGAATTACACTACACTTATTTACATAGTAGATACAGTGGATGGAGGTAGTGACTGTGTCAGGAAAATATTCTAGTTTATCTTGAATTTTTACCTTCACACGAAAAATTATGTGGTGCAGTTCTGTCTTTAAAAACATCTCAAATGCATTTCTGTGGCCTATTCAACCCCCTGCCCTCTTTTCTCATGACATATTGGGTCCATGAGCTCCGTTGCCAGTGCCTCAAGAGTGATGCTTGTCACAGGAGCAGAGGGGCTCAAGGCATGCTGATAAGAGATATGCAACCCTATCCCAATCCCTTCATGTAAGCAGCCCTCAGAAACTTTTTGGAAAGGTCTGAGGTGCTGTCTGATGGCAGAAATGTGGGCTGAGAGGTACCTTCCTGCCAGGCTCCTGAAAGACCTGAAAAGTACTCCCAAAACAGACACATGATGATTTCCCATCCCACCTGTGTGGGGGCTAATGAAGGAGCCACGCACTACTGCAGAGCTGTGTCCCCCGTGGAGCAATCCCTCTGCCAGGCTCACAGCTCTGTACACAGGGTCCAAATCCCAGACCCAGCCTGTGGAGCCTGGGATTCGTACCCAGGGCCTGCTTTGATGGGACCATCCAGGCACTGATAAACAGGCTTAATGCATTTCCAGGCCTGAGCCCAAGCCTACTGAGGCTCAATGGTGTCTTTCTGTGTGTGTAGGTACCTACAGATGCCCAAAGACGTCAAGACACAGAAACACTCAGGTTGGCTACACACAGAGGACATTACAGACAGGAGACAGACTGAAGTAAAAGCAGGGCTCTGATAGGCTTTCCAAAGTAGGCTCCTTGCTCTTCCGCAGAATCACTGGTCTCTTGTGCCCACCCTGCCCCGTGGGGACTGGCCTCTCACCCGCTCCTCTGTATGGGTGAGACACAGCGCTGGGGCATGTGGCAAGCTGGCCATCACCATGCAGCATCCCATGCCTGCAAGTGCACACAGACACTCCCCCCCAGAGACTCTGCCACACACGGCACCAACCACATCTCGCATCTTTCTGAGTCTGCCACATTTTTTTCACCAAATCCATCATCCTCTGAATTACCCAGGAGGTAAAAACTGCTCCCATTTGGATTAAAAAAATTCCATTAAAATGTAAAAAGTAATCTTCCAAAATGTATATCAGATATTTGATTTCACATTGTTAACTCAAATTTGGATGCCAAGCTGTCCATGCTGAACAGAGGCAGGTAGGAAACCTCAGAGCCAGGTGATCCAAGGTAACCTCCTGAAAGCCCACTATGTGGCCAAATGTTTAGCCTCTCAGTTGCTATATTAGACTTGATCACCTTCCAGAAATCTATCCTCCTCCCTGCGTGCTTTCAGTGAAATGTTACAACCCACATCTGTGCAATGCCTGGGTCTGCAGTCTGAAATATCTCCTTGACTCTATCCTTCGCGATAGCTGGATAATGAGGGGCAATATGTAGCAGTGTCCATCACTTTGTCCAGGACTGGCTCTTTTCAGTGTCTAAGAAGTGAGTCACAGACAGGCTTATATTAAGATTTGCCTGCTAATCATGAACAGCAGCTGGCTGTGGTTAAGCTATCCCTCCTTACCTGTGCTTCAGTCTATTTTCTCTAAGGATGCTTAATGTTCTTTGTAAATAAGCTTTTCTCTTTTTTTCATATGAACTTTGAGTTTATCTGAATGTCTTCTTATGTTAGCACATTGGGGTAGAAATACTGCACAAGCAGGAGGACTCTTGAGAGCCTGAGGTTGATTTCTCTTATTGTGCTGGAAATGCTCCCTTCAGGATTTCCACTTCTAATCCTAACTGGAACCTCAAACTCAAAAACCAAAATCGGAAAAGGGAAATGAAGTTGCATGTGAACTCTTCTAAATCTTTGAAGAGATTTAATGTCTGTTTGCGTCTAGCTAGCTTGATCTAGATTTCATTTTATCCCAGCTACTTAACTCACTACCAGCTAAAATGAAATGGGCTTGGCCTTCACTGGGGTGTCAGGTCAGTCTGTTACTAAGGCCCTGTGCAGACCATGGTGCAGACATTCAGTGCTGAGGTCTCCCGTGGCTCCAATAAAGAGGACCACAAGAGCAGGAGGGGAGCTGTGAGGGATACAGCTGCTGCCTTTTGACTCAAGCGTGGATGGGTGGAGGAAATTGGCTGGAGTTTCTACTAGCAAAGCCTCTGGCTGCTCTGTCCTTAGAGCCAGGCAAAAGGCTATTAGATCCAACTGCAGTTTTCCCAGCTGAAAATGGATACTTAAGGCCTGATTTTTGGGAGACAACTAGCCATTTGTCACAATGAGATACGAGGTCCTTACAGAAGATTGCACAGTGCTAGGCAAAGAGCCACAGTACTGCTATGGCAAACAGGGCCAGCAGCACTCAAGCCTTATCCCTGACTAAGCTGATCTCTGATCACAGTGGCCAAGCCATGTTCCCTCACTTACATCTAAAAAGTGCTTGCCAGCATCTAATGCAGGCTACCCCTGTTCACTAAAACTGGCTGGGAACTCAGTGTGAATGGTCTCCTAGCAGTTTCCCAGGGAATACCCACCAGATGCTATCAGCAGCTTGTCCCTGGTGGAGCCTGCCAAGGAGGAGTGGAGGTGAGAACTAATACATAAGAACCCCTGGGAAGGTTTGGGTCAGGAAAAGGAGCACAATCTCAGGTGTTTTTCTGGTCTGGTTTGGTGGTCCCTACTAGATCAACTAAGAAGCAGATTTTAGCTAAAGGCCTTCTGTTGCACCCTAATGGCCCTGCATCTGGCCAGTATTTCCATGTAGACTGTTTGCAAGGACGAAGTGAGTCCCAGCACATTGCTCAGCAGTGAAGGGCTCCCCCAGCCTGTGATGGGGCAAGCATCTCTTGTAATGGACATCCTCCAGAGAATTTTCTGGACAGCCCCATCTTGGGGCTGCATTCCTCTCCCCAGGGCTGTTGCTTTGTTCATGCCCTCATGCAGCATGGTTGTGGCATGCGGGGCCATGCGCTAGGACTCTAAAAAGCATCGCAATTATTTTGGCTAAGAAAAGAATTAATAAATCATACCACCACCATCATCAGATGCAAGCGGCACATTAAGCCACCGGGCTACCCTCGGGACTGGCCTTCACGCACAGAAGAAGCATTGCAGCTGTTCACTCACTGCGTCCCTCAGTCACACTGCAAGATCCCACTCGGTGCTTGGGACAACCTTTGCCTTGCAGAGTGTGACAGAGGGCTCTGCTTGGAGAAAGAGGATTTTCTCCCCAGCCAAGTAAACAGGTAATGCTTTACATCAGGCTTGTGGAAGACAATTCCAGGGTGTTGGCAACCCAAGACTTAAGGTACCGCCAAAGAGGTAATGAAGCAAAACAGCCTCTTGAATCCCATGGAAACAAAACCAAAGAAAAATGAAAGTCTTGCTTTGGGAGCAGGCAGGGCTCAGAAAGATTTTGGTTTGTAATGCAGTCTACCGACCAGACAGGTATATCTCCTTACTCCTGCGCTTTTTCTCCAAGCGTCTCAGCCGCTTCTCCTCCCGACGCCGGGCCTCCTCCGCCTCCTGGTGCTGTCGGCACTTGTGAAAGTTCTCCACCACCACCCCCACAAACATGTTGAGCACGAAGAAGCTGACGATGAGCAGGAAGGAGATGAAGTAGAGAAGCATCCAAGGGTTATGGTTCTGGATGGGCTGGTGAGGTGGGGAATTAAAAAACAAGAGAGAAATGGCATAGACAAGATGTTTATAAATCAGAATATTGGTCACTCTGTAGCAACAAGACAGCACAGCACACTTTTGTGGGGAGGAGAAGAGAGCTAGGAGGAGTTAGGAGATTTTTCCCCAAAGAGTTTCCTCTCATTCACTTTCTGACTAGAATTTTGCTTTTGTTGTAAAACATGCCCTAGCCTCTACAAATTGGCTTACAAGATTTAATTATTTTGGCATTTATTTCACACAGCTTAAGATAAATCTCAGTGGATATGCGTCATCCCACCTGCAAGATCATTTTAGTTAACGACAGGCTCCAGTGTATTTTTTTGAGATGTGGGCTTATGGTTAATGTTTCTCAGTTGTTATGAGATCTTCAGAAGCAGGGTAAAATTAAGTACAAAGTGTCACTGTAGCTACGATGAGGTACTACTCATCTAAGACTCTTGACTTTCCTTTGCAAATGCCACATAACACACAAAATTAATTTAAGTCATCTCTTTCACAACATTCTTGGTTGTTTCCCATCTTGTGCAAGTTTGCTCTTATTCATTATGCCTTCCACGAAGCTGCAGTGCAATGGCATGTGTGGCCCTCCTCAAATACCATCATTCTAATTAAAAACTCCACCAGAGCTTGTTTGTGTATTACATGGGGTGCAGCCACTGTAAAAGCTACTCAGTGGAGGATGCAAAAACTTGGCAGCCCAATGGGCAGTCGGGACCTCAAGGTCTTATAGTTCTGTTCCTTCCTGAGACTTCCAAAAACACCAGAGTCACCCAGGTGTGAGACTTCTGAGAACAACACATCTGGACACAACAGTACATTTACCTGTTGGTCAATACCCACGGCATCCAAACCGTCGTACATGATGTTCACCCAGCCATCTTTGGAGGAGAGGACAAATAACGACATGAGGGCCTTCAAGAAAACAAACAAACAGAAAAGACTGGTTGTGCATTTTAGTCCACAGAAAGAAACTAACAACAGACAATACTCAGCAAAACACAGCTCCTAACCCATCATCTGGCCTGGAGATGGTAGAGAAAGGCAACATATTGTAGCTTGTTTTTACCTATTTCTATACGTGGCTTAAAAGTCAGCAAACTATGGCCGTTAATGCTTCTTTTCCCTCACGTATAGGCTGACATTTGCTCAGACACATCAGACTTTCTGGTCACCAAAGCATGATTGAAAATCACTATATCAGGTTGGCCCAACGCCCTGGGGTTTTAAAGAGCAATAATATATCCCAGCTCCTACTATGGGGTTTCTTGCTTTTCAGCCAGTATAAAGCACCTAATTTCTTTAATTTGCAAACTTAACAGCTAGAAGGCAAGACTAAAAGTGACAGTTGAGGTCCATACATGAGGGACTGCATGCAAACACAATGGCTTTAAGACAACACTCTCCTAAAAACAAGGAATTGTATAACCCTAGGAAGTCTGGCTGCAAGAGATCAAGAGGGGACATGATCCATTTTTACCCAGTTAGGGTTACTTCAGATAGATCAATGCCTATGTCGTTCTTGGAAACTTCCTACAATGGAGGTTCCACACACTCCTCAAGGAATACATTTCAAGTGTTTATCCATTAGAAACTGGTACAGAAAATCCCTGCAATGAGGACTTTACCTGACCCAAATTGTCAAAGTTGTACTTCCGCCGAACCCATTTGTAGCGTGCGTTAGTGCAGTCAGTCTTTGTAGTGATGTTTTTTACATCAGGACCATCACAGTAGTAAAACTTGCCTTTAAAAAGCTGTATTTGAGAAGCAACAAAAAAAGAAAAAAACCAAAAAGAAGCAGTGTTGAAAAGCTTGTTCCCTGATTTTTCTTTCTTTCCCCTAGTAGAGTTGTTTGCTAAATTCAAATTCCTTTCCTTCCCTTGCAGCTCAGATACCTCAGATACACACAGCAGGAAAACACCTCTGGTGAAGCTTAAGGCCCTGAGACATTGTTGTGTATTGTCTCAGATGCAGAAGGAAGGTGATCCTGCAGGCCTGCCCTCTCTTGCTGGGAGGATGACAATCTCCCCTCTGAGGAAGAGATCCTCTATACTTCTTAGCACACAGAGCTGGAAGGGATCTTAGGAATTTGTCGTTTCCTTCCCCTACCCTCAGAGAGGCTTAGCTGGTTCTGTGCTGTTGTTCATCAGGGACATCTGCTCTCCTAATCCTGAGAACCTTCCAAAGACGTCACCTCCACCCCAGAACGTTTCTTCTAGAGCCTGGCTCGTCTTTCCTAACACCTAACTGAAATCTACCTTTGGAGAGATTTAAGCTCATTACTTCCACCTTAACCCCAAGTGGTGAGAAAAACAGCTTCTCTTTTGCAGCAGTCACTTACAGATGGCCGTGGTGAAGGAAATACTCTACCTGGACCCCTAAAATCCCAAAGATAATGAAGAAAGCACAGCAGATGAGAACAATATTCCCAATAGGCCTCAAGGAGGAGATCAAGGTTTCTACCACCAGCTTCAGACCTGGGGCTCTGCTGATGACTCTGGAAAGAATAGCAAAAAACCAAAGCTTTTAATTTTTATGTATGCTTTGTTATTATATGATTGCTTTTCCTCCTCTGCTTGGGCTACAGTAATGCTAACACAATTCTCCTCTACCTGCAGGCAGCATTCAGAGATGATTAGTGACTTCTTTGGACAACCAGAACATTCACAGTCACATTAGATGGAATTAAAAAAGTGTAAGACACCCCGTCAGCAGGGTGTTGGGCAATTGTTTACAAGTAACAGTGAGGAGGGAATATTCTCTTTGGGGAGAATATCACAAAGGTTCCCACTACAGGGCTATGTGTACTTCAGTCCAGAGAGCTGATCCCTTCTGAAGTCTCTCTGGTCCAAGCAGAGGGGCACACCCCAGGCAGGAACGTGCTTCCTAACACAACATGTGTAAACAGCTTCACAGTGGTACAAGTGCTCACCTTCTCTCCTGCTCTGGGCCCCATGGCAACTTTTTAAACAAAGTAATTTCAATTTGTTTCCTAATTAGTTCCTGAACTGACTCTCAGCCAAGAGGAACTTGGGATCAACAGCTCCACAGCCAAAGGGTCATCCCATTAAAGAGCAGCTTGCTTGCTTGCTGTGAGGCCGTGAGAGGCCAGGCATGCTCTGAGCACAGCCTGAAGCAGCTTTTTTGGGTATTATAGAGAAGAAGTGTTTTCCTTTCCTGTATGAGTGCCTGGAGAATGGTTCTCCCATGGGTGTCTGAAAAATGTGTTCACAAAAGTAAGTATAACTAGCCCAAGCAAGCTTTTCTGGGACGGTGGGTGTTTTGACTGAAGAACATCAAAGCTTTTTTAAGAGGGGAGAGGGTATGAGTCCTTGCAGGTAGCTTGAGCTTGTATGGCTAATGATGCTTTCATGGCTGCCAAACACAGAAAAAAGAGGAGAGTTGTATGCTGCAGGGACAAAGCATTTCAATAGGGTCTTGTTCAGCAGCAAATAATGTGTCAGTCTGAACTGCACCTACAAAGTGTTAGGAACGGTCCCTGGAGTAATCCTAGAAGAGGCTGTGATAAATGAAGCCGTCGTAAGAGGTGATGAATTCCTCTCTATTAATAGGATCTGGCCTAGTTATTCTCCAAGACCAATTCCCTTTTTTCCCTTTACATGTACTTATGAATCGCTTATGCCCTGATTTCTGTTCCGAGATACGTGTGTTAGACAGTGCCCTGAAGTGCTGCCAGGCCAAGGTTTGTCCAGAGTAACCCAGAGTGGCTCTTGGTGAGCTGGCACTGCAAGGGACTCTGATGCCACCAGCACAACAGAGTGTGGGAGCAAGAGAGAAGACAGAAAAACGAAGCTACTTGTCACTAAGGAAATAACAGAGCAGCAGACAAATAGCTGTTGTTCTTGTGGTCATGGGCCTAAACAAGATTGCCTCTTCCTATTACTCTCATAAGCGAGCAGCTTTTCATCAGAAAGCCTACACGTCTCTGGAGGTGCCTATCTTATTTCCCCTGAAATTTCATGAAAAAAGGTTTGTGTTTCTTGCCAAGCAGGATGGAAATAGAACAGGAGGTGTGAGCTGATAAAAATCCCGCAAGCATTAACACTCTTTGTTATTGCACAATCGTAAACAAAATACAAATTCTCTTTATTCCTTTTCTCAAATACTGAAAGTGTCTCCCCTTCCTTTGCCTAGCTGAGAGCTAAACTGTTTTGCAGTAATGTTAGATATGCAGGCACGGGAGAGCAGCTAGAGATGCTGGAGCTTATCAAATTATTCTCAGCACCTGTTCAATTGTAAATTGTCTCCCAGCCAACGCGACCTCTTTGCTTGGGAATGACTGTGAGGTGGTGCAGTTTAACAAGGAGCCAGACTGATTTGTAAAATGGTGATAAAAATGCAGCGTGGAGGAGGCATTCACTGCACTGACTGCCTGAGCACAATAACACCTCTCACTCCAAACTCCATCCGCTCTTTCCGTGTTGGCGAAGATGAATTATAACTAATTTCACTGTTTTCAAACAGTTTCGCTAGATAAGAGCTCCCCAAAGATGATTCTACCCATACTGTGTTTCAGTTTTTTGTGTTATTAAGCAAGACCTTGATGGATCCTGTACATTTTTTCAAACTCCTTGATCTATCAACACAAAGCAAACTCAGCCACCCTATTGGTGAACGTACCGGAGGGGTCTCAAGGTCCTCAGAAGCCTCAAAACACGAAGG
This sequence comes from Tringa tobata, assembly GCA_033628505.1. Classification (NCBI taxonomy): domain Eukaryota; kingdom Metazoa; phylum Chordata; class Aves; order Charadriiformes; family Scolopacidae; genus Tringa; species Tringa tobata. The sequence goes on from JAHREE010000502.1 coordinate 239,609, forward strand.
ACACCCAGGATCTTAGCTCCGCCTGCCGATGCCATGGAGACAATTATGTCAATGATAGATACAAAGACCAGGACTCCATCCAGGACATTCCAGCTGCTCTGCAGATAGGTGTTCTCCCCAGAGAAAAAGCCAAGAGCTACCACCTACAGCCAGGAGAAGAGACATTTAAATCTTCACCCAGATCATAACTAAATCATGTTCTGGTCTTTGCCAGGCCATGGGATGAAGATGTAATTACCTTAACCATCATTTCAGCCACAAAGATTGCAGTGAAGATGTAATTAGAAACACTTAGGAATATTCTTTCCTGTAAAACATAGAGCAACAAAAAGAGGCAAATTATTTAAAAACATTAGAAAATAAAAAAAGATTTCATCTTGCAGGGTTTTCCCTGACAAGACTAAGATCTGGATAATGCATCAGGCAAGAAAATGACTCAGGTACTCACCGTGCTGTGTGGGTCTATATCTGGTCGCTCCAGTGCTATAGTGATGCAGTTGAGAAATATGAAGACCAGCACCACATGATCAAACATTTTGTGGGCAATGACCTTCTGGCACATCACTCGGAACCTGAAGAAATGGTGGGGAGAAAAATATCCTTCAGATGTTTGGATCAACAAGAGACTCCCACTCGAATGTCATGTCCTCAAAAGTCTTCAGCAGCTGTGCCACCAGCATCAACCCAGGTGGTAAACAAGTCTCTCCACAAGCTTCAGCCGTTATTATCAATGCAGTAAACAAGATGTAACAACAGCTGTTACTAATGCTGGCTAAACCACCCTTCTTCTCAGGCAGACATGGAGTAAACCATACAACAATTCTGACCACATGTAACAGGAAAAGTTACCTAAAAATAAGCAATTGGATCTCTAAAACTCTCAGTGCTTCTGCATCAGAGAGAGATTTTTCTCAAGGGAAGGTTAGCTAGAAATGTAGTATTCCATTATGATAAAAATCTGGTGGGCTGGCATTTCACTGTGATTTCTTACCTATTCTGTGGGGAAAACAAGTAGAGGGACCAGTCTTCATGACTCTTGCACCACTGTGGTTTGTAGGGCTCCAGGACTTTACGAATTCGGTAGCAGTAACTCTGCATAGAAAAGAAGAAACACCTTTTCTTCCTCTTTTATTTTCCTGCCTCTTCAACTTTCACAGTCCTTTTGTGAAAGAGGGCAGTACATGGCATTTCATAGCGTGTGTAGGGAGTCAAGGCTTTTGGGACAGAGATGTGGCAGGCATTGTCACATTTGTCCAACAAAATAGGGAGGAAAGTGGTGGAAAAAAGAGGCTACAAGACTTTCTACGCAGGTATAATTTGAGATCCAAAGTTGTGTCAAAACCAAAAGGCCTCAAATAACCAAAAAGTTAAATAGAGAACATTCTTTCCAGGCTTTCAAGCCTTCAAGATGCCGAACAGCTCTTGTGAGCAAAGACATTAGCCAGCTGTTGTGTCTACAGCTCATTTTTGGAGGCATCCTGGGCCAGGGGAACAATCTCAACCAGTCTAAAAACTAGGCAAACGCATGCACAACCCCTTGCATTTTAACCTTGTTAGAGACCACTGCAATGAAACCGCCCAACCCATTAGTTAAAAAAACCCTTTTGGGAAGTGGCTGCCAATCCCTTGGGTCTGAATTAACTTTGTCGACACCAGCCATTAGGCAGTAACACATTTCAAAGCCTGATTTTTAATCATCCTTCTTGGAGTGGAAAAGCCTCTTAACGCACAAGACCCCAATTTCCCCCTCAACTCACATCCTCCATGTCATCCTCATAGTCCATGGCATCCTCCTTGTGGCCGTCGACACGCAGGAAGAACTCACTGGGGACGTGAACCATCTTGCCATTGCAGTCTTGGTACTCGGCAGGCAGAACAGCCATGGGGCTGATACTGAGTGAGTGGCGCATGGTGGGCAACTGGAGCAGCTCAGGTAGGTCCAGGGAGCTGCGGCAGTCCAGGGACTCTGCCCGGCGGTGCAACGAGGGCCTGCTGACTGTGCTGGACTTGGCGTCATCAGAGTCATCGTCTGTGCTGCCTTTCCCCTCTCCAGAGAGCAAGGACTCTCTTTCTCCCGACTGGTTCTTCTTCTTGAGGCTTGGGGCTCTTCCCAGGCTATTCCAGCTTGAGCGTCGGCTTCCCCAGTTGCTGTTGGTGCCCCAGTTGGCACAAGGGGAACTGCGGAGGCTGGACTGAGAGAGGAGAAAAACATTTGAGAGTCTGTCTGCAGGAGAAAGCCAGAAAATATGGCATTTTGCCCAGGCTAGAAGACCCATCTCGTTGCGAGTCATGTCTTCCCCTTCCAGTTTTCCCCACTGCTCCTATTTCATCATGCCAATGCCTTCAGAGGGGAGCCAAGCACCCAGCTAAGCCCACATGGAGGATACTCTTTGAACTACACCTGTAGCACAGCTACCAATCCTCTGTGCTACATGACTTCCTACTGTCCTGGCAACATTAACTGTGCGTAAAACTTGAACCCAAGGACACTACTGCTGAACTGGCATTTTCTTTCCTCATGTTCAAGCGGTTTGAGCCCACAGCTTCCCTGGCTTCCAAAGGGGCTCTGGCACCTGAGTCACCCAAGTAAGTGCCTGTTGGAAATCGTGCCCCTATTTGCATTACTTTCTCTTCGATTTGCTGCATACAGAAGTGGAACGAATGTTTCTCTTACAGTAAATTTCTGGCAGTGATCAGGGTGTCAGTGCACTTTGGCTGGTAGGTAGTTGCCAGGGTGAGAGCACTTAAGGTCAGAGCAGAAAAGCTAGAAGGAAAACTCCTCTTCCCTCCATGGCTTCCTCCCAGCACAAAATGAGGCAAACCGCCTTCCTCCTCCACCTTCTCAGTGCTGGCCAGCTCTCCTCTGACTGCTTCATTTTCCTTTGGCTGGTGGCACTGATGTGCTCTCAGAGAAAGGATTCAAACGATGAACAATCCTCTCCAGCAACTCACAATCCCATAAAAGCCCAAGGCAAACAACAGTCATCTCTATTTTCTTTTCAAAAGCATTACCTTGACTAAGCAGCTTACCAAAGGGGATAGTGGCTCTGTGTCTGTGTGAAGTGCCTTCACGGTCTGCTGCCTTGATTTGAACATGATATTGCAGTTACAGAGCAGAGGAATGGGATAGATAAGCAGCAGCAGAAATCCACTTTGTCTATTAACTCTGCTCTCCCTGTTTTCACAGAGCTGTCCTCCCGCTCCCTTGTTGCAGGCAAAATGCAACCAGTTGCCAAAGCAGTCAGCTCCAGCCAGATCTCTGTTCCATGAGCTTTGTGTGGTGGCAATCCATCAGCTCATACCTTCTTTCCTCTGTTTCCCCACCAATGGGGCTGCTGTAACTGTAACTGGAGCTCAGCTGCTGTGTTGGCAAGGACAAATGCTTCATTTCCCATGACACAAGGGGGATTCAAGATGCAACCCTAAAACATTAGGGGGGGAAACAGGCCTCATCCTCACAGGAACATTTGAAGGCTTCTCCACGATACCAAAAAATTGTCAATGTGGTTGGGAAAAGATGCCTGCTCCTCCTCAGATGGTTTTGCTGGAATAATTGCATGAACTTACGACTTATCTCAGCTTGCATTTCTCCAGTGAGATGGCTTGGCATGGATTTCCAATCAGATACTAGCCAGGAAAACATGTTCCTGTCTCCCCTCTTCATATACTCACTGGCCTTGACTGTTGCCACTGTTCTGTCTCAGCATAGCACACCCATTCATATCTCTCTCTTTACTCTGTTCTCCTCCTGTCTTTCTCACCTCTATCACTCTCCTTGTCACTTTCCAGCAATGCATGCGCTCACACACATATGCACACACACATATATATCACCTACGCCACTTGCAGGCACCCAAGAGAGAGTTGTCAGCAATAGGAACCTACCAAGGACTTCTGATCGTAGCTCAGGGGGTCTAGTGAAGCGTTACTCCCTCTCCTCGAGTCCACAAAAGTGTGCACTGAATCCATGTGTGGAGAACACTTTGGTGTGGGCATTGGTGTGGCAGCGGTGCGCATGATTATGGGAGGTGGCATGCTTCCCCTGCCCTCCAGGTGTCCATTTGGGGTGACGGCAAGTGAGTACATCTTCATCTCTGGAGAGAAGGGGAGAGAAAATACAAGCTGAATGCTCAGTTACAGCTACAGAAATCACTCTCCAAAATGGGCATTGCTCCTTGGGTCTTCTAGGAACTCTGCCAAATGGAGATGAAACGTTGTGAGCAACAAGATCACCCCCACCGTGTTGAAAGGCACATGGCAAATGTCACAACCTTTTAAGAGGCCTTCAGCCCTGCCTGGACTTGGAACTTATTGCACTCCAAAAAAAGCTTCTTTTATTCGCTGTTTCTTGGGATTCAGAGAGTGGAGTTACAGTTTTGGGGGACTGAGACAGTTTCCAGGTAAAGGACACCGAGAACTGGCTAAATTTACCCTAAGAAGTTAATTTCTTTTCCCTGTCATACAGTCTTGCACAGAGATTTTGGTGCAGTTCTGATGTGCTCTAAGTTCCTTCATGGGGAAGGCACTAAGCAAACACTAGTCGTTGTCTTTAGACATCTGTTCAGGGTACAGGAAATGGGAGCTGCATTTACACATCTACCCATCTAGAAGAGTAAACCTCTTGTAACAGAGAAATGTGGCGGCACATCTCTGTAGTGATTGCAGAAGGCATCTATTTTAGCTGTATGGGAAGTACGGACTACAAAAAACATCTTCACACTGAAGACAAACCAGGCCTAACACCTCCAGCCCTATGGAGTGCTGTAATACTCAAAATCAAAAGCCTAATTTCAAACACAAAATTAAAGTTGAACTAGCTCCTGAACTACTGGTCTTAATGGGTTCTGGTTTAATAACTACAGACTCAGTCTTGAAGAGCAGGAAGGATGGGAACATCTGTGACCAGCAGGAAGGAAGTACAAGTCTGCAGTGAGAAATTCAAGCGAGTGCATCACCCCAGCTATTTTTCTTCCACTGGCTGCTTTTGTAATGCAGTGTGCTTCTATTGTATCATCTGTTTAGTTGCTGGCTTGTGCACAAATACCTGTTCTACACCACTGAAGTCCATGGGAAGACTGCCATTCACTTTGAGGAGTGGAAGATCCAGCTCAACATTTGCTAATCTGCAATACGCATTCCTCTTGCCAGTGTATCTGTTTACAGACCAATGGCACTGTAATAGAATTGTTAATGTCCTTATGCTGTTTAGTCACCGGTTGGCACCTACGAGGCTTATGGAGACACACAATTATTCATGGACTTTGACTGATGGCAAGTTCAGCCCTGTTTTCTATTCCTGTATTACCTGAGAAGAACTCTCTTATTATTTGAAGCTGTGCAGCAAATAGTTAGTGCAAAGCTGGTTCACAGTTGGTGCTGTGGGTTTCTTGCCAACTATTTGCAATGGACATTTATTTGATCGCACTTGGTGTTGGGAATTTGTTGCTTATTCTGCAACTGAGCAACTCCATCACCTTGCTGTGATCCAGCTGTGTCTCAGCTTCCCCAACAAATTACTTCTGCCCCTTCCTCAGTTGAATTCCATCTGCTTACCACAATCAGTATAATTTCCTTAGCTGAAATGAATCCTGGTTTAGAAGCATTTAAAGCAATCCCAAGAAGAGACCAAGCCAAGAATCAAAGTACAGAGGAACTAAACTGGCTCCTGTTTACCATCATGCTATTCACTTTGTTAAAATATGTGATGATCCCTTTCTGTCTCCTATCTGGTTGCAAACTCTACAGAGTGAAGGTTGTCACCTACTATTCCACGTACTAGCACACTAGTACATTGTGGCCTTACCTCCAATCAATTGCTAGGCCCTCTCCTGTAACCCAAATGAATAGCAACATTTCCATCAATCAAACCCCACCTAAATGTGTTTGTGTCAGAAACCAAAAAGAACAGATGAGAACATGATTGATTTGAAAAGCTGCTGAGAAGTAGTGTGAGAATACTGCTGTCAGCAACCCATTCGGTGGTAATGATACGGAAGAAACGATGAGATGTATCTAAATATTCTAGTATAGTTTAAATTAGAAAAACATCTGTTTAAAGGAAATTTCAATGCTCATTTAGCTTTCCCAGCACTTTTTGCACAGCTGCTCTGTTAACATAGGTATCAAATTATTGCCAAATAAAATGGATTCTTCCACTTTCCCCCATAAGTTTCTATGAAAAGATGACCATGGCAGTAGAGTTGAAGCTCTCAGATTCCCAGGAAAATGTCGAGACAAAACCCTACCTGTTGCTCGGAGGTCTTTTATCTTCTCAAAATCATCTTCGAAATTGGCAGATGTCTTGTCCTCATCTGTGTCTGACCTATTGGCATCACCCTGCAGAGAGGAGAAGGAAAATTACCAGACACAATTCATTTAAACTTTAGCACAAAGGCCATTTAGATTACTTAGATACTCCAGCTCCCCGTGGTTAGTTTAAGTGTGGCCCCGAGAGCTAGGAGGGCAGGATGTCAAATTCCCTGTGACACTGCCCTGGGGATTGACCCCAGCTAAGCACCCCTTCCTTGTTTTGATTAATTTTTGTACTTGGACAGAAAGGATGATGTTGTCATTGTGGCTACTGTTCCTGCAATGTCCTTGTGTTTCCTACACTGTGCCCAAGCCTCACTCAACGGTGCATCCCAGAGAACACGAAAGTGCAGCTGTAATCAGAGGAGTGACTAAGAAAAATTGGCATTGTGGGGTTCCATATTTGCACTCTCCATGATTCCAGCTGAAAGCACTTAGGTTTTGATATCAAAGGATGTTGAAGGGTTTTTCTTCTTTATTTGACAGCACTGTAAATTTGACTTAGATCTGAAAACCCATCCCTGATTTGCTTCCTTCTTGCTGGTTGGTAATCGAGATTGTACCGGGGAATCTCTTGGCAGCATTAAAGCTGAGGCAGAAGGGAATGAGGCCAGCTTGCCTGGCAGCACAGCATCATCTCCAGACAGAGAACAGCCAACCCCCCGCAGAATGGCTTTCCTCCTGGAAGTCCAGTTATTTTTCCCTCTGCAACCAAAAATGATCAGCCTAAATAATGGGACAGAAAAGCTTTTGTCAGGTTCTCCTCTGCTGGTGGAGGGCTGCAGAGAGGACAGATTCCAGCTGGCTGCTGGCATGACTCTGGCTTGGTCCATCAAGACTGCAGAAAAGTCGCGCAAATTGGTAGCAAAAGGTTGGATTAAAACAGTTGATCCCAGAAAAAGGAGCACAGTTCCTTAACTGATGCCTGAACAAATCACCATGTTTTCTAGAGACATGATGGCTGAAGTGGGAATGAACTTAATTTCATCTGTGATGTATTGCTAACTGGTGCAGCCAAACAGACAGAATGACTGAAAGGCTTAAGCTCCCTTATTCATCTTCTCTGTTTTGCACCAGAAGCACTAGCGCAGAGTAGATGAAAGATTTGCATAATTTTGGAAGGTTTGTCTGCTTTTCCAGAGCAGCTCTTGGGTAGATTTCAAAATGACATGGGAACAATGTGAGCACAAATATGCAATTATAGTCCTGTTTGAAGTCTGGCTGCTTCTCCTGAGCACAAACGTACTAAAAATGGGTTCGTGGCCATTTAAGCCTATTCTCTTCTAGGGATACTCCTGCCAAACTTGCTCCAAGGGCAGATCGGAACCTGAGATCAAGCTGAGACTGTGTACTGTGATTCACAGTACAATTTTTAGTGTCCTTGCTGAAATGCTGCAGATGGTTCAGAGCTTAGAGAAGCTCTAATGTCACCCTCTTAGCTGCACAAGTCTCCCAGGAGTCACTCTCCATGTAGGTAAAAGAAACACCTGAGCAAAGGCAGAAGGACACCTCAGTGTGTTTTATAAGTGCCAAGAGCATCATTCTGTAAGCGGACAAAGTCAAAGGGGTCAAAACAAGAATTTCTGCCGTATTCCCAACGCACCAACAGAACAAGGGATGACAAAAGAAAACCCAGCCCCACTGATACTTCTTCCTGGGAGTTGTCCAAGGAGACTGTAAACATTGTTGGTTTACAACCAGAATTAAGTTATGTATTTATAAGTACATGACTCGAATTGAGCCCTGGTAGCTGAAATAAAGCCCTGAGAAGGGTTTTCTGTAACACAGCTAATACCTCATTATGAGACAACTGACAAGCCCATAGGCTTAATGTCAGGATTTATAATAAATGGAAGTGGAGAGCAAAATGTGCCCTGCAAATGCCAGGCCTGTGTTTGCTGGCCTTTTCTGAGGCAGCACGGAGTGAATAATACAAGCTTTGAAAACTGCTCCTTACACACATTTAAATCATGGTCCATAACAGCTCCGAAAGGAGCCATTAAGCCCGAGCAAGAAAATGACAGCCGTTGGGCTGGGTCTGTAATCATGCACTCAGAGAGCATTGCATGAGGCTGCCCATTGCTGGCTTCACACCAATAGGTGATTCAACCTTCAAGAGGGCAGGTAAGGAACGGGATCGGTACCATGCAAAGGTACCTGCAAGCTGCCAGGTTGCCGAGTGGAGAAAACTTTCTTCTGCCTTAAAGCAATCAGTGACAAAGGATGCACAGTGCTGTACAAGGGCTCTCTGCGCCTAAATGCAAGACAGCTTGAGCGGGAGCAGTTTGCAGTTGGGCTATCATCTGTTTGGGTTTTGCTGGCATGTCTTCTTTTTCCACCCAGATTTGCTGCTTGGTGAAATCTGAGGATATCTGATGCACCTAGCCACCAAATCCTCTGAGCTACCACGTTGCCAACTGTATTGGTTCCTTCTGCATTAAGTTCAGAAAATCTATTACTTTAGCAGAGATTTTATTCTGCTGTGGCCTGTGTCATTTTCTAGCAGAACTGAAGTCTAGCACAACCACTTTGAGTACAGCTACAACCCTCCCGAAGGAAAACTCCTTTGGGTTGGAAAATGGCTGCTACTTCAGAGCCTGTAGAAATATTGGCAATTCCTTCGCCTTACTAGGTTAGTGGCTAAAATGTCCAACAGTTCCTAGGTTGTACTAGAACAGGAATATGGCAAAGGTGTTACAGTATCCAGAGCAGAGCCAAGAGATGCTGAGATTGCTGATGCTGAGAAAACTACATGAATTTTCAAATAAAGTGTCAGCATGAGCTCTGGTCACTGAGACATGGAGTATAGGCTTATTTTTGGAAATGGACCTTCTTGATCTTCTTGGTTAGCAGTGCTGGATCTTCTGGGGATGGGCTCCACTGTACAAGACATCAAGATGCTCACTAATGCAGTGCTGAGCTGTTCATTTTGAAAGCCATGAGCAGGACTACTTGTGCCTTCTCTGTGTGTGCAGGTGGCACTCATCACCCTCAAGATCCATGAAACAGCCCTAAGCAATGTAGATCAGGGTTGTTTTTTCCCAAACTGGGGCTTGGCTCCTGTTGTTTCAATTAATTTTCCTCTGCTAGTGCTGCAAGGAAGCTAGGAGGGACGTTTTAATAATGAATCTATACAGACATCCTTGAAAGACATAAACGTGGCTGTGCTGGCTTGAGGAAAGGGAATTTCTGGTCCATGAATATTTCAATGATATTCTGTGGTCAGTGGTTGGTCTGAGAGTGATATAAACATGGCAAATGAGAGCATGATACCATTTCTGGGGAAAAAATGAAAAGTGGAAAAAGCCCCACCACCCCTATAAAAATAATTTCTTTCTCCCTTTTCCCTTGGGAGCTAAGGTGGTGAAAACTGAAGCCATTTTCTCATTTTCTTTCTGAGTCTATATGTCTCTGAAGCCAATTCAGCACTAAACAAACTTTCCCTTCTTGATGGTTGCAGGAATAAAAAAACGTAATAATTAAAAAATCCCAAAGCGCGATGTAAGCCCTTTCAATGCCACGATTCTTAGCTTTAACTGGGAATGGATGATTTTTGGTAGGTCTCAAAATCATTTCTATTTGCACTAGGACTTAAAAAAAAAAGTAATTTTTTTCTGGGTAATATATATGTGCACATACATCATTATATTTATAACTGAAACAGATCATCCTCACTTAAAACATCCCCCCAAGTGGACTTGCTGTGATCTGAAAGGAAGAAGGAAGAAGAGAAGGATTGGGCAGGGAACGGTGGTTTCACACTCTCAGGATGCTGAAAGCAGATCTGGAGCAGACTTGCCAAGGAGGTGGAACACTTAGAAGGCTACTGGGGCCCCTGACTCACACCCGTACTATACCACTTACACCACTCACACCAGTGTGGCCTGCTGTTCCAGATCATGTGGTCCAGGATTGCCTGCACAGCTACTAAGGTTCCTGCCTAGTTCAGATCAGGACATTTCTCTAATCCTTTCCATGTGAGATGAGATGAGATGCCTGCAGTTTATCATAAATTCCCTGCTCGTTGACCTGATACAGACATTATCTTCAGATGTAAGTAAAAATCTCTTTAGCATTCACATGTCCTACATCATCCTAAGTATCTCAAAATTTAATGTTTGTAACCTTGTAACACAGCTTTTGAACAGCTGTGCTATTAGCCTCAAATAACACATAAAGGAGAGAGTCACAAGGAAAGGCCTGGATTGAGAGTCAATTCCATTGTTGCTGGTCCCCACCGCTAGCGTTGGCTAGATACATTGAAGGCTTGAGGCCCACCATCGAGAAACTCAAAACATAGGACATACAGGAGATGAGGTGAATTAAATCCACCCTAAATTATTTCCTCTAGGTCATACAAGAGACCCTGTAGCAGATCAACCAAAGTGTTGGTCTCCCAAGTCCCATAATAGTAAGTGGGCCTTATTTGCAAAGACAGATTCACAAGAGCCTCACACGTCCAACCCAGCTCATCTATACCCTCTTAGTTTAGGGCTGCTTGCATGGCTAGATGTTTGCACTGACATGGATTCATCCCTATACTCTTGTCTACACATGCTTCTCGGTTTTCTCCCTCCCTCTGTTCAGACCTCTTACCTCTGCCTGGAAGCCTTCTACCAGAATGGCAACAAGAAGGTTGAAGAGCACATAATTGCCGAAGGTCATCAGGGCCACAAAGTAGAGTGCTGCCCATGAGGATGTAGATGCCATCCCATTGTACAGGACCACGTTCCAGTCCTCTTGAGTGAGGATCTGCAGAGAGGTGAAGGGGAAGACTCTCTAATTACTCCACTCCTGTCACGCACAGCAGCTACATTCAAATACTGACTCATCCATTTCTTCCTCTCCTTTTGACCTTTTCTGAGCGTAATCATTAGCAGGTCTCATGAGATGAGATAGCAAAACATTCCTTTATTTAGATCTTCACATGCGAGAGCTCTCTCCTGGCCAAACCTCCCCTGTCTGCAGGAGGATCTAGGACAACACTGCCCATAGAGATGACTCGTTCAGATTCTAGATACAGTAACATAAAGGAATCCTGTTATTTGGTGGCAGTATTGCCTCCTTTGATAACCATCAGAAGATAACAGACCTGAGGCCAGAGCTGTTATCTCCTTTTCAGGTTGCTCTCTGTAAGGCATCTGGAACTAAAGGAAGGGGTAAGGGACATGGTATTTGATGAGAAAAATGACATGGGGTGGCTCAAGAAACTCAGGGAAGCAAAATGGTTTTGATTAGGTAAAAGGACTAACAAGCTGGAAAAAAAAATACACATCTTTGCAAAGCCTTGCTCCAAGGGACTTTCCTCAGGGATTCCCACTCTCATAGCTTCCCTGGAGCTCAAAAATCCAAGGGTCTATGAAAAATGAATGACAGATTCATGGTCCCCATTAATTAATACTTAATGAAAATGGCCTCTAACCCTCCTAAAAACAAAGTAGCTTTGTGGATAGGAATACAGTCAGCTGCACTGAGCCATGCCACTCATTAACCTTCATGGGATCTTGGGCTGAGCCCTTGTGCTCTGTGCCAACTCTATTTCCCAAGGGTTTGTTAGAATAAATGCAGAAATCTCTATTTATGTTGGTAACAGAAAAATATTAACCCGTGAGACTAATGCTGATTTCTCCTTGCTCCTCCTTTGTAAGAAGGGAAACTTTCAAAGAAGTTCTTCACATTCTTCAGTGAAGACTCTAGACTGGTTTGTACCTTGCATGATCCTGTGGTGAACACCTACTCTGCACTAGAAACTTGGCTTAACATTGTTTACACCGTGTTCCACTTGGAGTCTACTTGGAGACTGAGCTTTTAAACAGAAAAGACTAATCTTTATGTTTAGAATGCCCTGGAAATAGCAGCTTATTGCTCCATTGTGGAATATGCCAGTAATTTCAAGCACATAACAGATCTTGTTGGTAGAGGAAACACAAGGTTTTATATAATGACTTTCTCAGCATATAGAGCCAGAAACTCCAGCTCTGATTTGTATCAGTATTTGTCACTCCCAGCTAAATGAAATTATTTGCAAAAGTGCATTTTTCGGACAGTGAAGGCAAGTAAGGAGACAGAGATCTGCAGAACAGGAGCAGAATGGACAGTAGACTGTGTGTCTTCATTTTACTGACTATATGAAAGGAAAATAAAGGTGGGTTTCCTGGCCTTCTTAGACTTTATTGCCAACAGATATGCACTGTAGATTGCTTCTCTATCTGGGCTTATAGAAACCGGAAACACAATCACTTTGCCTTAATAACTCTACAATACCGTTTCAGTCCAAATTTGACACCTAATGGAATAGTTTCTTTAAAAGAAGTGAAATAACTTGTCCAGTTGGTCTACATTAAAACCTCCCAGAGGATCCAGAGCTTACCTGAAATACGGTCACAATGGCCCAAAGTAAGGAATCAAAATTCTTTCTATCTGGAACTGTGTCTCCTGTATCAGTTTTCAGGCTGAACTTGCATCCAAAAAGATGCATGCCGAGAATGCTAGAATGGGGAAAAAAGGGAGATGGAAGAAACATATTATTATGTGAAATATGGTTGCAGGGAGGATTGAAGTGAGTTTTGGGACAGTTTTCCCACCCAGTGTTTTGTGTGCCAGTGGTGTCTCCCAGGACAAAGGGCCCTGGTCTGCCACTGACATGATCACTGATCAGACCCTGCCGTTGGGTTCTTCTGTGTCATGTTTCATTAAAATTGCCTACATTGAAGTCAAATCAGGGATCTCCTTTGTCTAGAAAATAACAAACCATATCACCATCTCACTACTCCATCTGGTTTCCAAGAATAGGATCCCGAGGAGCATTACAGGATCAAAGAGGCAGAAGTATTGGAGCCTGTACAACCCCCATCTCAAATCCAACACTGGTAACATCCAGTTACTGACAGCTTCCTGAGACACAGATAAACAAGCCTCCCAGGAACTCCAGAGCAATTGTTGCCTGTTTGTGTACTTCATTCATCTACAGAATTACAGTATTGCATGAAAAACTGAGACTGAAAAGAGGTAAATAGTCTGTCAAGTGTCTGCTTTTCAGTCTATTGTGAGCACTGCTATCATGTAGGCAGCCTAGAAAATGCAGTGTCTCGTTATTCTAATCTACATATTACTTAAGCAAGCTGAGCAATTAATCAAAGAAGAGCTGCAGCTTCTGGTACCTGAAGATAAAGATGAAGAGCATTAGCAACATGCAGAAGGTGGCTACATTGTCCATTGTCTTCATCAGGACTACCAGCTGGCGACGGAGGGCAGGCATGAAACGCACCAGCTTCAGCACCCGGAGCAGCCGAAAAGTTCGTAGGACAGAGAGGCCTCCATCGGACTGGCCGATGATCTCCCAGACACTGCAGGAACATCAGGAGAAGAACTATAAACAGCAGGAATGTGAAAGCCCTGAGCAGCTGGTTTCTTACAGGATATCACACCACTTAAGACTTAAAGGAGTAGTTTATTTGCCTGCTGCTTTCTTGTTTCTGAAAAACACCTTCACTTCCCAGTTGTGCAGACGCACATAGTCATGCACAAACTATATCCTTAATAGCTGGTTTCCTGATTTTTTAATCTCCTCGCTCTCTGTGGCTCTTCACAACACAGCATGTCTCCTGCTAGTCTGCATTAGTACAGTCAGTCACAAGCCTGGCCACAAAACGTGGATTACAATTTTGTACAAACCAATATCCAGAGGGATTTACTTTTGATGGGGTGGGCTGGTTTGATCAGGCCAGACACTGGCCTTTGTTCTGGCCCTCTATTGCTCCTCACTTTTCCGAATCAAAGGGATGGGCCAACTGAAGCCAAGGGCACTATCCTGGTTTACACCTTCTGTGTCTACCTTGACTTCTCTGCCCCAAATTACTGATTGAGGGGTCAACAGCACTGCTAGAAAGAATCCCAGTACAGAGAGATGCCCTACAAGCTTCTCACACGCAAATTGCGATATCCCCACTTTAGGCTGGGATAGTGTTGCCCTGGGAGAGGACAGCAGAACGGTGCCCTTTCTTACTCTCCTGCTGGCCCTACCCTGGCCTGAGTTACTTGTTGATTCAGGAGAGGGAGGCCACGCTGCTGGGGTACAGACACTCACAGCACTCCTTTCCCAGGACCAGCCACTCTTCAATTCAATGGAAAATTGACCACAGTGCCAGATGTGTGGCGTAAATAGACTTTGTTCTCCATCTGCCAGGTCCATTTACTTTGGATGGCCCTTCTAATGACAGGAATCTAAAAGGCCAGCATAATTATAGCCCATCATAGCCAGCAAGCCCTGGATTAACGCATGCCACGTCATTCCTGTTCCCCATCCCACTCCCCGACGGGACTGAGCCCTTGGCAGAAAAGCCACAGTGGAGAAAGAAATGGCAGTTACCTGATGACAACTATGATCCCATCAAAGATGTTGTACGGGTTCTTGATGTAGCCGAAGAGGCCAAAGGCAAGGAGTTTCAGGAGCATCTCCAGGGCAAACATGCTTGTGAAGACGATGTTACTGATCTCCAAGGCGTTGGTTAATTCGTCTGGCTACGGGGCAAAAAAGCAACATGGTCAAATGCATGCACAGAGGAAATGGCTAAAGGTTGTTATGTTCCTCCCACTCTGGGATTTGTGCTAATGATGCACAAATGCTACATCTTCTCATGTTCCTTCTGTAGAGCCAAGAAGGTAGGTAAGCGTCTGAGAGGAACAGCAGACATATCTCATAGACGTTCCCTGTGCGTCTTACTGGAAACACAGAATCCCAGCCCATTTCTGGAGCAGTTGCAGAACAATTGAGCCTGAACTAAAGCTATGCAAAGGAGAGGGCTTGTTCACTGCTGAAAGATACAATTATCCAGGTGAATGGCTAGCACGACTTGTAGGGTTTCTATCTGCACCTGTATTAGTGAAGTTGTTTTTATTGCACTAACCCCAACAACTTTATGGATAATGCTACATCCAAAGCAAGAGCACTGTCAACACAGCATAGCCCTACTCACATACAAACAAAGCACTTTTTCTTGCAGAGATGTCTTAAGAGAATTAAAAAAAAAATACCAGTGAAAGTCAGTAGGATCAACAGTTTTATCTCCCTTGAGATATTTATCTCCCTTTGGAAATTGTCCCCCAGAAAACCCATGATGATTTTTCCTTCTGAAGTCCTGGTTAACAACGTTCAGCAGATATTGTTAAAATGACAGCAGCATGGCCCTGAGTGTCAGGATTGCCTCCAGGATCAGCGTGGGTTTCTTTGAGCCTACAAGTCTGCATGAAGCTTAAATCCAAGAACTGATTTTTCTGTGCACCTCCTCTATCACCAGCACCAAATTACCTCAGGCTACAATCTTGCTTTTCAGACACAGCCTTAGATGTTCCTTTCCTGGAATGCACAGCAATGTCTGCCCAGCACCCAGGCTCCAAAATGTGGCACAGCAGGGACTGATGCCAAAGGTGGGCTGGGGTTTGCTCACTTACTGGAGCTACTCCCTCAAACAGCACCAGGCTCTGCAATGCGCATTTCTAATGCTCAAGGCCTGTTCCTTTGCAAAAGAAAATGAGTCTTTTTCATTTCCTCCGTGTAATAATATTGTCTAGAAAAAGGTGTTATTTTCCTATTTGACTCATCTCCCGACTGATAATAGCTTCTTTTATTCCCCATCCGTCATTAGACACTATGTTAAAAGCTGGCAGTTTCTTGGGGATGTTGTTGCGTTATTTGAGGCTCCAAAGGGAGAAGACCATTGTAATACTGTGGCACTAACCAACCCCACACTCTGCAAACTCAATCCTTGGCAATTGAACGAGAGGGTGAAGAAGTTAACTTGGATGCAGGAAGAGCCCACACACTCCCTACTACAGGCAGCGACAGCCTGTGGGCTGCTAATGAACCATCATTCATAGACTAAATTACTTTATGCAATAGATTGTCTTTCACTCAATCATTTATCCAGGAGAAAGAGCAGTAAGAGCCTCAGTCCTCATGATTATAAGCCATATACACTAATTACTAAGGGACACCAGTGGAAGGACTGTGCAATTTTCAGTTCTTTAGCCTCTAGCAAGGGGTGGCCCAGATGGCTGCACAGGGCACCCAAACTGATCACAGGGCTGCCCTCCTCGCACCTTCCTTGCTGCAAGGATGGCCATTCCCTCCCTAACATCACTCAGCACTCAGCCGTGCTGCTTCATAGGATGGTTTGGGTTGGAAGGATCCTTAAAGATCATAAAGTTCCAACCCCCCTGCCCTGGGCAGGGACACCTCCCACCAGACCACGTTGCTCAAAGCCCCATCCAGCCTGGCCTTGAACACTTCCAGGGATGGGGCATCCACAACTTCCCTGGGCAACCTGCGCCAGCGTCTCACCACCCTCACAGTAAAGAATTTCTTCCTAATATCTAATCTAAATCTACCCTTTCTTTCTTTTTTACCTTCCCCGATGATGCCAAAGCAACCCGGGCAAAGACCTTCCCTTTGCAATGAAAACACAGCTGAAGAAAAGTGCTGCTCTAGGATGGCATCTAACCAGCTCCCCCAGCAGAGACTGAGCCTGAAATAGCCCCATGGGCTGCCAGGCGCCTGTCCTGCTGTAAGCCACAGTGGTGACGGGACACCACGCCTGCAGTGTCCTCGAGGTATTTGTCAGGAGCAGCGTGTGGCCGTTGTGTTCAGTCTCCCCTCAGCCAGGGTTATGCCAGGGCATTCTTAACAAAAACCAAAATAACTCGCTAACTTTTTGCATCCCTCCAGGCAGCAGACTGAGGGCTCCTTGGGACAGGGTGTTCATGGCAGGCTGAGGATGGCTCGTTAACGTGTTGAGGATGGGAAATTAATTAACAATAATCAGCAAGGAAGCTGGAGCTTGGGCAGCTTTGCAAGGACAGAGTTGTTCTGTAGCACTTTATGCTGGGAAACATAGAGAATCTGCCCACTGCGACCTACAGAACTTTGTAGTCTGCAATACAGCAGCAGGCTCATCTACGAAGGTAAAACTTAAAAGTTCTCCAAGTTCACCTTGCTGCTGCCAGATGTGCTGCCAAAAGTCACAAATTTATCATATAAACTGGGATAGCTGGTGCTCATTTCAAAATCCCTAATTCTGGAGTTAGGCGAATATGACAAGACAACCTCAGGAGTCATTACCAAAAAAGTCAGTGTCCAGCCTGAGAAGTCTAAGCTGAACAAACTTAAAAACACCCTGAGGCAAATAAAAAGAATGTGTAAGTTGTTATTCTCTAAAATCTCATGTTTTCTAAGCCAACTCCAAGATGTTTTTGCGGCCTGTTGAACATATGGCATTGCACCCAGTTAATCTGCAGATATCATGGCTTGAATTGATTTGCCAATTTCCTCTGACAACTGAGTGTCTTTATTGCTTAGTCTCCAGCACCGGAACTTACATATGAGTTCAGAGAGCGCAGGAGAAAAGCCGCAGCCATCTCTCAGCAGAGGAGAGAGAGGGCACGAGGAAGAGCGAAAGCAGAGGACAAGGAGGTGGTCCAGATGAGATCATCAATAGCCGTGATGAGGAGCTGATCCAGCAGATCAAGCTGATGGGGGGACATGTGGGCAAGGTTGACGGACAAGCAGGCTGACACTGCAAAGCCAGTTGTGCTTCAGACCAGAGATCTTCATTATCCTTTAGTGATCATATTTGGCGTGAGGCAGAACTAATTCGATGACAAGGACTGCTGTAACGTGAGCCCTTTGGCGCGCAATCCTGCAGTGACACGGAGGCAGGACCCACTGGGCAAAGACAAGGATGGATAGCCCTGCATGCTGGCTAAGCTGCTGATGTGAGCTTTTGGATTATTAGAGTGGAAGCCGAACAGCAGATGAGCCAAGCACCCAGCGATACAGCCTTCAAATGTAATTACCTTCTTTCAACACCAACTGGAGCCTAGAAAACAGCCTGCCATAGATATTTTTACGGCTTATGAAATGGTTTGTTGCTTAGAGCACAATTCATTTCCCACTTCTTTCACTCCCTGGTGAGCAAAGATCTAGGGGAGGGTCAAGGAAGAGGCACTTGAAAGCCAAGATGGATTTGGCCATTCCCCTGGAGTCAGCCACTAGGAGACACTGTTGTTTTGTTCAAATTGAAGCCAACCCCACATCAGGCAATTTTCCAGGAGTTTTTTTTTTTTTTTTTCTCTGGGAAAAACAAAATGTTGATTTGCTGAAAACAAAACTTTTCATGGCAAAGATTATTTTTGTCAAACTTCCTGGCTGGAAGAAAATGAAGTTGCAACAAAGCTTAAAATTGCTGCAATGTCTTGTTTTGACCTTCTCCGAAAACAAAATTTCAGGCTTTTTGCTTGAGATGTGGTTGTGTCACGAAATGCTACTTCCTTTCTAGCAAGGAACGGTTAACAAATAAAACTTGTCATCAAAATGATGCACTTTGAACAGAGTAGTTCTAAAGTGGCATATTTTGCTTTTTGACAAATACTTTGTGATGATTAAAACTCTGACAGGAGAAACTACATGCCCACCCATAGGGCTCCAAACTGCATCAGTGAAAACTTCCTTTTTCAAACGACAGAGAGAGAGCATGACCCCTCATCAGCTTTGGATATCTCTACATCTTTTGCTGCTGCAGTGATTGACCTTTTACACTGGTCCAGGTTTTCAGAGACAGGTCAGGCCATATGGAGCATGGTCAAATGGCAACCAGGTGGCCCTGCACAAGGCCACAATCACCCAGGAATCCCTGAAATGGATGCAGTGTGGGAGATGGAGGTTATTGCTGTCCTGCTGGTACGAGGGTCCACAGCACCAGACACCGAGCCTGAAATGGGAACTGCTACCCTGGAGACAGTCAGCAAAAATGAGCACAGAGAACGACTTAACCCACAAGTCCCACCAGCGGGCCCCAAGCAACGTTCAAAAAAAGGTTCAGATCTGAGAAGAAATTTCATAGATTTCAGATTCAAATGAATCCTCATACTTTGGCTGCAGGAGTGTTTCCCACCATTCAGAAGAAAGGCAGAAACTGTACGGGATCAATTTGTAAGATTTCAGCATCCTTCAATATGAGTTTAAAGTAACAGTTAGCCTTGACTTCAGGCGGAACATGTCCCAGGAAAGCACAACCACCTCTGCTCACTCTGAAGGCCATATTTATGCTGTGGAATATTTCAGTGATTCAAAACTATGTTTTTATTAGGGACAAACCTCAAACGTTTCAGCAGTTCATTCCAAGTTCAGATAAACAGACAAAAAATCCTTTTCTAAATAGTTTGGGTCTGAAAACCTCGGAAGACTAGTCTCTTTCTGAGAATCTGATACTTCTGGTTTAAGCAAGATGTAGTACAACCCCAGAGCCTTCCTGGAATCAGGAGAAATTCAATAAAGGAGAAACCCATAATGGTCAAATTATTGATGGTTCCTACAAGCAGAGGATGAAGAACAGAAGTAGGACTTTGCAGCCTTAGATTCTCTTTGTGCAACTGAATTACTGCAGTTCTTCAAGGAAGTCACTATCTCTTTGTGCCTCTTTTTTCCCTCTCACCTGTCTTCTGCCTTGTCTTTTTTGATTGCTACATCCACAACCACCTATTTTACATACCTTAGGTTTGGTCACAAGCAGGATGGCACCATGCTTTGGCTGTGGCACCTTTTTGCTCTGATACTGAGTAGAAATAATCATACCTGTATCACACTGGAGAAAAAGGCTATTAGACACCTGGTCCCTCCCGCTGAATGAACAGGGAAGGAAGCTTCCAGATTAAAAGATATGCTTTGCTTCAGAAATCCCCCCCCCCACCTTCCCTGAGCCCAAAGCAGCCGTTCGACTCCTCCTGAACAGGGAGAGCTGAGGCTGGCAGAGATGCAGAGGAGTGGTAAACAAATCCAGAACATTTAGTCTCATAAACATCCTTTGCACTTGTGTTGTTTTTTCTCTAGTCCTGCGCCTAAAGCTGTCAATGGGATTTTGAGCACTTGTTTATGTTGGCTTTTCTGCTTTATGTTTTTAAGTTCAGTCTGCAGAGACTCTGACCAGGAAGAGGAGACATAATGAACTGTCAATTTGCACTTTGCTTCCGGACACTCCATATTTTCTCTCTTCATCCCATTTTCAAGAGGCTGTCATTTTCCAATTACCAGCTATTCCATTGCAACTGATTTCACCTGTCCGCAGTCTCTGGCATCATCCCCATTTCATGGAATTAAAAACCAAAGGGAATGCATAACAGAGGCAAGGAGCAGGGAAGAAGGTATTCAGGTGAGGTGGAAGAGGATGAGGTGGAAGAGGTGATGAGGTGAAGAGGAAGGGAAAATCTGAAACACACAACTTATTGGATTAATAAACCCAAACCATGGCAATTAGTGCAATTCTGGATAACCCACCCAGCACGAAGCAACTTTACTTTTTGGTATGTCCATAGGTTGCAAAGGCATTTGTGAGCCAGGCGCGAGATCTAAAGGAGGTTCTGTTCCTCATACTTCCTAGCAAAGACGCAGAAACAGCCACACACAGAACAACATCCAGAAGGAACAGGTCTAGCTCCAAGGTCTTGTTCTTCCTCCAGCATTTGTACACAGCCTGCTCCTCCTTCCAAATACAGGCTCCTGCCATCCAGAGACCAGGCAGTGGTGTCACCTGTGGCTCTGCCTGATACCTGGTAATAGAGGTGTGAAGGCTCTGCTCCACCCTATTGAAAGAAAACCTAATTATGGGGATTTCAAGATCTATTTCACACAGTAAGCCATTGGCAGGGTCAGGAAGGGAACTCAAGTACTTCTACTTTTCCATTGAAGGCTTTTCCAAGTGGCATCCCTGCATGTTGCACAGATACACAGGTTATACCAGGACACCTGCAGCCTCAGTCATGATCCAAAAAGGGAACAGTCCCAGATAAAACATGCAAAGAGATACCAACCACAGCACAACTCTCCTCCTCTCAGTGGAAGGGGAGATGGTGCCTCTCAGCAGCTCAGCCTTGCACTTCACTTTTTCATCTTGTGTTGCACATCTGTGCTCACTCACCTGAGTTACCAAGTCACAACAACCAGCCACCCTCTAGGGTCCATCCCTGCCACGAGGTCTGCAAAGCAGAAGGAAGCCCTTTGCATCTCCAGTGCACATCAAATGCAGAACATGGAGCTATACTTGAGCAGGCTTTTCCTCTACAGAGGGAGATTAAAGCCTGCTCGCTTTACTCACTGAGCCATACAGCCTCCTACATAACTAATCTGTTTAACTGATGGATTACTGGGCTCCATATTACATTTGTAGGGTTTACGTGCCACTGTGAAAGCAGTCGTGAGATGAAAGCCAGTTTTCTGGGACAGATTAAAGTGATGTTTTGGGAGGGATTAGACTTTTTTAATAAGAAATATTGTTCAAAAATTGCGGAAAATAGCTTAAATGAATTTCAAGCACTGGCACCACAGGAGGGGAGTAAATCAATGAAATTGCTAAAGAGAGCTCAAAATTACAAAATATTCCCCTAACTTTTTCTAAAAACTATTACATGTATGGACTGTGTGTATAATGCTAGTATTACAGGCAGACTCACTGCAATAGGCAGTGAGCATCAGTCTGCAACCCTGGATGCCTTCTGAATATAGGATGAAGGGTTGGATAAAATGCATGGGACTTTTAGAGGCTGGGTTTAACCCATCGAGAAAGTGCAGGAATCTCTAACCCACAGCCTGTCTCCTTCCTTACCTCTCCTTAGAGGTGGGTGGATTATCCCAGTCCTTATGGCTCCCATCGGTGCCCTCCTCCCCATGCACCACAGCTCACCTGCATCCAGAGTGATCCCCAAATCCTTGCACTCTTACAAGCTCCAACTTTGTATTTGAAACCCTCAGCTGCGTTTCTTGCACACTCACTCCTTTGAAAACTTACATCGAACATCAATTTCTTGGCCATATCCTTTTCCTACAGCAAATTCCACTAAAGAGGAGCCCTAGTCTCCTCTGGTAGGTTCTGCTCTTGGACCAGGAGCTATAACTAACAGTCACATCACAGGCATTTTGCTACAGAGCAAACTTTGGCCAAAAGACATGTAGGCATCGGCAGCGTTTGCCCTTCTGGGCACAAGTTCAGACCCCTGTGAAGTCAGCCCAGCAACCAGACGGCATGGGACAGACCCAAGCTAAAGTTTCTTAAATGCTTAATGGAGCATATAGGAGAATCTGTCACCTCAAGCACCCGTGAGACTATTAATTATTTATCCTGTCCGAAGAATGTAATCAGCCATCCAGCATAAGAGCAGACACTCTACATGCCGGCATCTGGGGCTGGTCTCTTCTCTCAGTCACAGCAGGTATTTATCACCTGGGCGGAGGAACTCTGTCCTGCCTCCCCCAAACACTCCCTGCTCTACACAGCTGGGACAAAACCAGCCCAAATACCACTGCAGATTTACCCTGGGATGCAGAAACGATGAAGTGAGAGGGGCCTGTGTGTCCCTCCCCAAGCTTTTGCTCAGCCTGTGCAGACGCTGAGCACTGGCGACCACCTTACTGAAAATAGCAGGGCTTGCTTGAAACCCCAGCAAATGAGCAGCTCCAGGCACTACAGGCAGACAGCAAATTTCACACCTGAATAAGAGCAAGAGTGTTCAGGCCCACGTGCTTCGGGAGTGTCTGCAGGCTCTGTCAAAAGGCAGCCCTGGCTGGGCTGGGACATTTCACACACTAGTAATGAGGCGTAAGTGCACAGTGTGGCTAAACTGCAATAATAAACATGAATTGGCCCCGAAACCTACGAAGCAGAGAAGCTGCAACATCTCGTAATCAGGGAGCAATCACATGCAGAAGAGACAAGGTTCCCCTAAACTCCGCAAGCTGTATGCTTGCTTTATTTACAGCTATTTCATTCTAATGACTCTGAAGCACTTTGGGGAAAAGTCCTCTTTGAGGGAGTTTACAGAGCCAGAAGCTCACAGCCAAAGCAGAGAGCTGTCAGGAAATCTAAGTGACATCTCATAAGACTGCTAGCAAATGTGAAGGCTACATTTGGACCTTTACTTTTTTCCCCCTTTTTTGCTTGTCAAAGACCAAATGGAATAATTCTGGTATTTCTAAGGTAAGTAATCAAACAACCAAACAGACCAAACAAAAAACCCCTCAATTTAAGACCTGGCTTCTTTCCTCCTCTGCATTCCCCACCCTTAAAAAAATGCGAAGAATAATGCAAGTGGGCCTTTCAATTTCTACACTTGAAAATATTTCCTTTGTAAACAGTTTTGATGTAGTTTATTTACTACAACATAGGTATCCTACTTTCTTAAAATCAACTTCAAACCACTTAGTCAATCTAGACTATGGTTCAAACCATGGAAATTGCCTTGATATAACTTCTCTTACTAGGAAAAATGTTTCAGATTGTGCTTTCCCATGCACATGAGCATGGCTGAAAGTTATTTATGCTCTCTGGCCTTGGAAAGGGACCAGGGACTTGAACCAGGATGCCCCAGATCCTAGAAGACTGCCCTGGTCACTGAGATGTTTGCTATTCTGAGGTGCCTTCTGCCCTGTGTTTGACAGCCAGACACTACAACCTCTCAGAACCGAAAGCCCTTCTCAGGAAGGGTTTAGCTGTCATTAATATCTCCACTAAAAGCTGTGGCTTTGGCGAGTTTGTGCTTTCTGATGAAAAAGATGTTATGCTGAGAGATTCCCAAATAAGCTCTACTTAAAAGCAGGCTAGAAACAGGAGAGAGAGGTCTCCTCCTCATGCCTACTGATGAATGTTCACTCTCTGGCTTTGGAATTAAAAATGGGGAATTTATTCTCTCAGTCACCTCTACTCTCAGGTTTTATGCCATCCTCTAAATGGGATCCTTCATGTGGAGCGATAACAGTTTAATTGAAGATAGCTGATGGTAATTTTTCCTCCTTTCAATTGACCTACTTGATCTCCTAATTCTCTATGGAATTGCTTTTACCTCTCTGCTGTGGCATGAAAGTCACTGCTAATAATTACTTACCCAACTGCATATGGCCAGTCAAATACAAAATGTGCTGCTCCTTTCTGGAGCTGCAAATAGACCATCAGTGGAGGAATGCAGCAAACTGCATACGAGTGTGATGTACTCCAGCATTAAAAAAACAAAAGCCATTAGAGTTAATGTTATCTAGCAATGACCATATATCAAAGTCTTATACTCTCTGGGGTTTTTGTGTGAATCCTTCAAGTTCACTTGGTATTGACTCCTGGCTGGCAGTGTTTTCTAAGGAAGAAACTTTGGCCGCCACACTTCTGTCTCCTGCAACAAGAGCTACAGATCAGAGAGTTTGTTTTCTGGGATAAGCAACTCCACCGAAGCTTCCTTTGGAAGCTTCCCAGGCAGAAGGTCCCACATGGCACAACATATTTGCAGTATTACTTTCCCATTTCTCAGTTTCATTCAGCAAAATGCAATTTCATTTCAAGTGGCATAAACGCCAAGCTGGATTAGATCAATTGCTGTCTTCTCCACCCTCAGGAGGAAAGGACCTGGGCAATCTGAAACGCTATCAGCAGTAGCATACAAAACTAAAGCTACTATTCTGGAAAAGTAGGCCAATCAGCTGGATTATATCTTGATGGAGGATCACGTGGTCTGACAGATG
This sequence comes from Tringa tobata, assembly GCA_033628505.1. Classification (NCBI taxonomy): domain Eukaryota; kingdom Metazoa; phylum Chordata; class Aves; order Charadriiformes; family Scolopacidae; genus Tringa; species Tringa tobata. Next base: position 264,465 of record JAHREE010000502.1, read on the forward strand.
GCTGAAAAAATAAGCCTTAAAATGAAAAAAAGCCAAAACCCTATAAAATAATCCCCCCAAACAAGACCAGAAGTGCTCAGGTTTAGTTATTAAACAAGAAGCCATAGGAGAAAAAGGCCAACTCTCCAGATAACAACCAAGGATGAATGCCTCCAGCAATACACCGTGAGCACTGTAATAGCTCACCTGGGGAGAGAAGCTCGAGTGTGGACTCTGCGAACTGGTCATCCCTGTCAGTACTAATACACTGATTAGTTTCACTGAAAAAGAAGAAAAAATGGAAATATGCCTGAACTAAGGACAGTAAATGCCTTATTATTCATCTAGTGCTGGATGCAAGCAAGGAAGCGCCTGTTCAGACTGTGCTTGGTGCCACGGAGAGCCACAATCACTCCTTCACTCTCAGCAATACTGTGACTGGTACATTGTCCAGGAGTGCACAGGACAGCCCGTGTCCCACAGCACATCAGGAGATGTCTCTGGCAACTTCCCAGTGTTTCAGAAATGGACCTGGTACGTGTACCTCTTCCTTTTTCTCTTAAGCAGCTGTTAAATATGAGCAGGCTTCTCTCCGCGAGCAGACCGCCATCCCACCCCACAGCGGCTTAGTTCATGTAAGAGCCTCTGGCAAAAACCCAAGGAAATTATACAGACTGAATCATTCCCATCCATATGCTGGTGGAGTCCTTCAAAGAACCAGCAGATCTGCGAGGCGTGACATCTCTTAGCAAGGCCTGTGTTGACTCTATTCCAATACATTTGGCTTATCCCTTGCCATAAAAAAATTACATAAGGAATTATATTCACACAATTCTTTCCCATTGCAAACCTTCTTTTTCTTGACCACTATCTGTGCTGAAGTCAACAATAAATTTCAAAAATCATCAGCCTAACGCCTGAAATCAGCTTTGCTGGCTTATCACAAAGCAAGCATTTAAAAAAAAATAATGCATCATTCATACTGATTTACTTGCTTTTTTAAAATTTTATATTCTTTTTATTTTTTTTTAATCTTTAAGCTGAAACTATCTTGTATTCCATACCATTAACTAGAAAGAAGAGCTACAGTCTAACTTTTCCTTTTATATGTAAACTGAATCACAAGATTTCAAGAGCTGGAGAATGTAAGAAAAAGCATACAATATTATGAGACATGCTATGAAAGGGTAGACATAAAGAACAGGGAAATATGCTATAGCCTCTTTCAGACAAAAATTAACCTAGAGGCCCTACCTCAAGGAGTCTGCACAAGAAATCAAAATTAATTGTTAATTTTCTTTGCTAAAATCTTGCAGCCAAACTACAGTTGCATATTTCTGACTGTGCACAGAGGTTACAGGATGCCCATCACAGGCAGCTCTGACAACGCCCATTAAAGGTGGCAGAAGCAGGAACATTGACAGAATAAAGAACCGTTTTCAAACTCTTTGATTGCACGGCAAGAAGCACCTTTAGCAATGATTATATGATCTTTATCCACATCCAAGCAACAGGCTTGCTCTCTGATAACAGAGAGATCAAAGGCCTTCAGGTTGTCATTAGCAGACAAACTCAATAGAAGTTGTTTACTTCACCCAAGCTAATGGCACTGGAAATATTTAATCAAAAAATGGACACACTCTCTCTATTACTGCCAAGATGATTCAGAAGGGGCCACTTAAATCTATTTTGTCAAACCATTACTCATCCCTTGCTAATAGACCTTTATGGAGAGTCCCTTTGAAAAACGCGCATTCGTGATTTGCGGGCTGTGTACTGGTATTAGGAGACAAGGCACATCAAGAAAACATTATAGAGGACTGCTGATGGGAAGAACAAGATGGGGAATATGTTTAGTCTATATCTAAGACCTTGACTTAGTCATCTTTTAAGCCCAAGGAGAGGAAACTGAAATGGCCTGAGGGGGAAATAAGTTCAAGGTCAGAAAAATTTGAGCAATCTACTGTAATTAACCTCTGAGTGCTAAGTGGAAGAAGGAAAGATGGAAGAAGATTAGGAAAGCTTTTCTGAGGTTCAAGGATCTTGGGCTAGAAGAAGAAAACAAAAATGCTGGGTGAGAAAATTTGGTGGTGTATTTTACAGAACAGCAGGGTGTTGCCTACTTGAGCTTTCATTCTTGGGTCACCAAGGGGAGGTTCAGTGTCTACAATGAGATTCCAAATTGTCAGGACTCCCAAGCTCTTTTCCTAACTCCTAGACTAATGCCCACTATCTCATGTGGCCCTAAACAGTTATCAGACATTTGAGCACAGGAAGTTCTTTACGGGTTTCCCTTCGGGATATGCAGAGACTTTCTTGAAAGATATGAAACCACTTACAAACCTCATATAGGAAAAGTTAATCCTGCCTTAGAGCAATACAATGGACTAGGTGAGTTGAGCTCTATCTACTGTGGTTTTTGTGAAACTGGACCAAAAAGATTCCTTGGGTTCTTAGTATCCAAGCCACTGCTAGGGTGGGTAGGTATATCTCACCACTTTTTTCATAAGATGATGAAACTCAGGAACATCCTGTGGAGACAACACAGCTGGGGGAACCTCAAGCCCTCGTGTCCTCCAAGACAGGTTTGCACTTGGTACAGACTCAGTTTTGATACAGTTTCTCTGTAGCTTCCAGAAACACTCATGAAGAGCTTAAGATTCAAAAGCTTCATCAGCATGGAAATGGTTATCTGCAAATCTGTATCTGTACTACAGGCAGTAACTTCTTACTGGTCTGCATCTAAGACAGGCTAGGAGCCAGGAGAATAAAATCAGGGGAAATCCACCTATCCTCACCTCTAGCAAACCTAAAGCAACCCAAGCAATTGCTACAAGCTTATTTTTGTCCCTGAGAACACAATGCTGTGAACAGCCCAGGGTACTCTAGCCTGCAGCCAAAGCAGGCAGATGGGAACTTTAGAGCTGCCACGCTGTTCTTGCAAGTGAATTATTGATACATTCTCCTTAGCCATGAGCATCAGACTGAAGTGGCAATTAAAACCATCCACAATGATCAAGAGGAAAAGTGAAGATGAAAAGGTACAAACCCAGAATCCGTATTTGCCTGCAGCATGTGCTATTACGACTGGCATGGAAAGCTTTTGGGTCTTAATCTTTCAGGTGTATCTTTGATAACGGTCTGCATCAGAGCAGGTGGACAGTGGTGAGCAACACACCACCACTGTTTGTGCTGGAGGCAAGGGAATGAGCCACTCCCAGGAGCTCATTGCCCCATTTTAGCTTTTGAGTGCGTGCAATACAGGCATTCAAACTCAGAAATTTAAAAATAACAACTACAATCACCGTCATCCCTCCCGCTCCCTGAGACAACAGCACTTTGTTTTGTTAAGGCAAGGAAGGACAAAAGAGGTCAGAAAGGAACTACAAGACAGAGCTGCCCTTCAGCTTAGTCACATCACTTGGACGTTGCATGAAGGGAAAGCTTGGAATTAGTGAATGTGAGCACAAACCAGCAGGAGATCTCAGCAACTCTTGTTCCTCCTCACATCAGCTGTTTGTATCTTAGAGGCAGCTACTGGATTTTCACCTGGCAGAATTCCTTGATTTCAGTGGAACCACCACTGAGTTTGCAGATGGTCCAATGCTTCCACATTTTCACCTTTTTGACCAAAAAACCCCAATGAAATGAAATTATATTACACCACCGCCAATATTCAGAGATGACCAAGGAACAAAATTCACAGAAAATAACTGTGCTGGCTTTGCAATCCGTTCCTCTTGTAATATTTATTTCTAGTATTGGGGGAAGACCACAAAAAAATCTGCAAAACAGAACTTAAAAATGAGGAGGTGACTTTGCACTGTATTTTTCTCATTTCTTTTGCATGAAATGTGCCTTACCCCCAAGCATGCCCTGGATTTGCAGTATTTTTCTATTGTTATGGGAATAAAATGAATCAGAAAAAAAAAAGTTTAGTCACTCTGATTTCATATAATGAAATAAAATCACTGCTTAAATAATGAAATCAATTATATTATCTCTAATAACAGTAGTACTAATTAAAATAATTGTAATTCACTACTACTACTAGGCTGCAGTGACAAGCTGCAGAAGATGTAGGGCTGCTGAACACCTGAGAGCACAGACTCTCTCCCCAAGCTAGTGGAGTGAATGTATTCGGTTTTGGAGGTTGTTAGTTCAGCCTTGGTGCTTTGGGCAAAGGGGACTGTTATGCTAACACTAATTACACTGCTAATGGCAACAATAATAACACCTCTCAAATCATCAGCACTGATGCCGTGAACACCAAAGCGATGCAATTATGTGCTGCTGTCATTTCAAGTGGAGCTGCGAGACAGAGAAAAGCAAAGGTAAAAAAAGCAGCACATCCTCCTGGTTCATCATCTTGCAGCAATTTCTCTACAGAAGATGCCTGGTTCAGGTGAAGGGCCAGGTAGCCCTTTCCCTCTCTCCTGCCACATGACACCAGGCTGTGCCTGGCCCTCGTGCTCTGCACAGGCCATGCTGTCTTCTGTACTGCCTTGCTGCGATGCCCCCATCCCGATCCCACACCGAACCACATCAGGAGAAACCCTCCGGGCAGAGGAGATGAGCTTCGGGTCGCTGCACCGCCTGCTCCCCCATGACAGCACTGGGCAGTGCCCATCCTCTCCACAGCCCTATGGGATTGCGTGGCTCTGCCGACCCGCTGCCCACATCCTGCATTCACCTGGGGAAAACCTCTCAGACAGTCACAGCTCAGACAAACAACAAAAAAAAAATAGATTTCATGTGCAACCTTCCTCCGTGCCACATACAAGTTTTCCTCCTGGCAGCTTTTCACATCCCTGACACGGCTCTGACCGGCAGAAGTGATGTTTCTCCTGCCACCAGGAACAGGCTCACAGGAAGGGCTGCTCCAACCCTCTGCTCTAACCAGACCTCAGGGCTGTGCCAGCTGCACCAGGGCTTTGATCCAGCTCCCTGCCCTGGGAGCAGGGCCAACCACCCCCTGCTAAAGAGGCAAACCCAAGAATGAGCCAAACCGATCCATATCCTCCAAACAGCTTTGTCAGTTCTCATATGAAACAGGCAATACAAGGTTTCATTTGTAGACAGTGGGAGTGAAAGAGAATTTAGATGCAATCTCCAGCATAGTGGTTTAATAAACTAGTAAGTAAAGCTAAAACAACCATGTGCAAAGAGCGAGCCATTGAGAAAGCAACTGAGATCACAAATGTTTCTGCTCTGATGGAAATTCTCCTCATGGGTTTCCAAAACAGATAGATCACAGTGAAAGCTGCCAAATTATTTTATTTCTTAGTCCCAAATGTGTCCGGGGTGGGATACACAGGGGATCGCAAGCAATTGTTTGCTAAACATCAGGACTTGCTCAAATGCTCTTGCTTGAGAAGGTGGTGAGTGTTTCCATGGCAATGAGCTATTGCCTTGGTGACCATGGACCTAGACTGGTGCTGCTAAACCACTGCAACCTTTGGACATCTGAGCATAGCAAGGAGTTTCCTCCTTTGCTGTCTAATGATGCTTTTTTAATTTCTGAGTTCATCCCTGTCTAAAAGTTGCCTTAGGTGGTTGTGCTAAAGACAGAGAAGCACAAATTACTACAGCCAAGCGTCTTCTGTTCACACCTGCCTCTCTGCTACCCAACCCAGAATTAACTTTTCTATCAGTCAGGTGCAAACCACCCTTGGTCCAATCCTGGCTCCTCCTGAGCAGTGCTGAGCCTCTATCTATAAGCTAGAAAATTAAACAGAGGAGGCACAGGACTCCATTAACCCAGACATCAAAAGTACATCAATCTATATACATTTAAACCTTTTAAGAGAGGTCAGACTGAGAGGCAGTTGTGTTAACAAGGTGAAGAAGGGAGCTTGCACATAAAAAAGCAGTTTTCCACATAAATAGGTATCCTCCCAGGCAAGAAATTTACCTAGATTTCTGTGGAAGAGTAAAAGATGTGTCTGTGCCTCCCCCTCTAAACAATCTTCAGATAAACTTTGTGCTATCATAAAAGCTTTATCCTGGGCTCATATAGCAGAAAATTGTTGCACCTCTGTCTTTGAGAACTTCTGCTGCTTTTCTTCCCATCTTTATCATTGAAACACACACTCCTTCCAAGCAACTGGCAGTCTTAAAACCTGATCGAACTGAACCATTACATTAGTTTCTTTTTAAATTTGCACAAACCCTGCACTCTGCAACTCCAAAGTGGTTTCTATGGAGATGCTAAAAAAACGTTAACGGCGCCTTGTGGGTGCCGAATTCGGCACGGCAAAAACTTGGGCGAGCAGCAAACGCTGCACGAGAGGAGTGTGAGGAGTGAATTAGGGACTCAGAATACAACTGCTTACTTGGAGCTGCAGATAATAGGGGTAAGTTACCGCTTTGGCTGACAGGCGTTAACCAAACGGACACGCTGTGTTGAGTATCATGCAGAGTTTAATTAACTGCAGGCAATGGGGCATTACTACAGGAGAGAACAGCCTGCCCGATTTCCTTACGGTGTGAACGTGATAGGGAGAGGGAGGGACGTGAGTGTGTGCAAGGCAGAAGCAATCCTGATGCGTGAAGAGGTTTCTCAGAAGAGCTCTGAAGCTGCCTTTGGCTGCCTCTCAGAGCAGCTCTATCTCCTTAATCTACAAAACTGGGCAGAGGAGTCCAAATCTTGCAACTTCCTACACAGTCTATTTTAAAGTCTTAGAAACAAAAACAACACACAACAGGAAGGATGCGATTACTAGAAATATGTCTGAACTCTCCCACACCCCAGCCCCATCAATCTTTATGGTTTCACCATTTGCATCATCAAGTCGGAGATTTCACATCCCATCCCATCCGCATGGTCTTGCTGGACCAGAGCTCTGGTCTGCACCAGAGCCCAACTCCCTCAGCACCCATGCTGGGTTCCAGTTTGGCTCCACTCTGCTTTTCCCAAGCACCGAGTCGGACACAGAAAGGCCCATAGGCAGGGCTGAAACTTCACGTCTCGTGGTGACACAAATACCCTGAGCCACACAGAGCCCTAACTGAGTGCAGTGACACTAGAGGGACACAACCACAAGCCCCAAGGCTATAACAAGACCTTCTATACCAAGTACATTATTCCCAAGTATATTTGATACTTTTCAGAGCAAAGTGCCGTTTAAAGAAAGGCCAAAAGCGACTTTGTCTTATTTAAGGAAATCTCTGCTAAAATCAACCAGCCAGGACTTCAGACCGTGCACACGCAGGAGTAAGGAAGCACACAGAAACAGTGCAAATGTGGTGGTGGGGACTGAACAGCACAGCATGCCCTTGGTCTTTGGAAGAGAGGCAGAATATCTCTTCCTTCAGCCACAGTAACCGGGACATCTGTTTTTAAGTGAACACACAATAAACGGTACGGAGCATTGTCTACCTCCTGGTGAGTGGTCACCCCTGGGATTCGAACATATGGCTGAATCAAGTCTGGCTAGTGCCAACCTGATTCTTAAACTATTAAACCATCCCCGCAGGCTCTGTATCCTGTACTTTCTGTGTATATTATACAAGCGAAAAGAATTTGATTTGGGGTTTCGAGAATTTCAAACAAGGATATACAATTAGAAAAGTATTTGCTTTCAGATGATGATGAATAACCCTGGACTGGAGAACCTCAGAAAATATCTGTTCTTCACTCTGGTGTGATGACACGAAGTCTTTTGCAGTGCTGTTTTACATGCTTTCCCGAGAGCCCAAACTTGTTAACCTTCATTTCACTGCATGTTTTCAGAGGAGTGACAGCTGCAGCCATAAATACAGCATTCTGATTTCATGCGACAGTTAAAAAATCAAATATGTATGAAACCCTCTGCTATTACACACCGACTAGCAAGGGGGGGGGGGGGGGAGGAGTGGGAGGAAACCCATAGCATTAAATAATTTCTGAAATACAATATGTCTTCTGCAAAATCAGGTGGGAAACGTGCTCTGCTGTTAGCTGCAGGGTCAGTATTTGTTGGTCTCAGCCTGCTTGTCCATGACTCAATCACAGGTTAAACTTAGTCTCAGGAATAGGGAGAATCTGTGCATGAGAAAGGAAGGAGCAGAGGAACATGCTCAGCCACCAAACTCCCCACACTACAGCAAGGGTGTGATTCCTGCTTCTTTGGGGGTATTTGTATATACTGGTACTCTGGCAGCGGGAAGGAAAGGATGTAAATAACATAATTCCAGCCTGAACCTTGGGAGAACCCAGTGCTACCCTAAAGAGGGGATATAGCTAGAGAAAGAACAGTGAGGAACAAGAAGAAGAACAGGAATGCTCTTCTGGATATCTTTGAAAAGTGTTTTGGTGGGTTATGTTGTCCCCCGAGGAAGCGGGGAGCCGTACCCCCACTCACTTGACTTCAGGAGCTTTCAGAGACATTCACAGCTCCTAATACTCCTCAGCATAAACTGGCATTTCTGGCATTTAATCCCCCTGCACTTCCACGCTCTGCGGTTCAGTCGTTCTGCAGTTTAGTCCCTTGTACTTTGGCACACATATCAGCTGATACCTGCCAGCACTCCAATGTACTGTATTAGTAGTCCTGCTTTAAAGACATTCAAGATGCTGATCTCTTATTTTGGCAGCTTCAAGAGACCTTAGCACAAGTGAGAGATCTTCTGCAATATGGCCCCCATAACACTGGCCATTTGCAAGGAGATAATTGCCCGGCAACCCACGCTGCTTTCAGACACTCTGGCTGAAACTAATTTACACAAATGACTTTAAACTGTTTGTGCTCCCAGGCAGCAGTGACCCAGGGATGAACTATGCTGACAGGGTCGATATTTTACCTCTGAACCCTTCACAAACAAAAGGAAAACTCTGATTCTTTCTCATATCAAGCAGCTCCCTGTGGTTTGATTTATTTCCTCTTATTGATTGGATTTGGGGCAGGGCGGAGTTGTGAAGTGTCTGCCTAGACCTGGATTCATCTGAGAACAAGGTGTACCTGGGGAAATCAGAGCCACGGCTTCTTTTCCCTGGGCCCATCACCAAGCTCCAGGTAGAGATCCTAGAAGCAGCCAGCACACTCTGGCTTCATAAACCACCTCCATCCAAACTAACTTTAGAGCACAGACAAGTCCATGTATAGTCATGCCAAGAGTCAGAGAACTACAGGATCCGTCTGTCTGCAGCAAAGTCAATTCCCTTTGGAGTATATAAAAAACCCAAACCATTTACTTTTCTGCTGCTTTCTCTGAGGGCACTGTAGTAAAAAGTTTTGGATTTGTCTGTGCGTGGGACAAGAACAGGACAGGGAAAGAAGAGGTATTAATTTGTACAGGCATCAGGCAGGAGAGAAAACTCCTGAGAAACGCCTTCACTGAGGAAAAGAAGCCAAATGGTCTTCCTGCCCCATCCTCCTTGGTGGCAGACTCCCTGCTCTAGCAAGCTTTACCAGTGATGCCACGAGGCCTGTGCACAGAGTGTTTTTCCCAAATTGGGAGTCAGGCCGTCTTTAAGGCTGTAAACCAGACAGAGCAAACAAAAATAGAGCTTTAAAAGAATGCATGAAGGCATGCCAAATCTCCCTCGTTTTTGAGTAAGTGTCTCACTCCTTTCAGATTCAGCTTTGTCCCCCCACCTCTCAAAACCATTTATAAAAAAGCATCCTGATCTTGTAATAAAAGATCCAGAAGGAGGTTTCAAGGAGACAGCTAAAGCTCCATTCATAATTCTGGAAAATCTCACTGTCCCAGCTAGAAAACCCTGGTTAAAACCTGAGGAAAATTCATGACTCAGGTTGACAGCAGCAGTAAACATACCTGTTTCTTTCCTTGCAGTGTTTCTTCTCCTCTGGTGTAAGGGTCTAGATTGCTGTCCTGAGGATCTTTAATCCTCTGTCTGCCGATGGGGACGGCTGGCTCTGCCTCTCACCACTGTGGTCCCCAGAGAAGGGCACCATGTACAGGATGCCTCAGCAATGCCACTGAATATCCACCCAGAGATCATGAACTAAGTTGCCATCATTTTGTATGTACTGCCAAATCCTAACCCCACTTCACTCTTAGGCGTGGCATCATTGTCTTCTCTACGCTTTTCTGACATTTTCTCAGTTAAATCTATTTTCAAGCTTTTCTGTATATTCCAGGTCTGCATAGAAAGCGATCATCCACAGGGAGTGGTTGGAAATACATGAAAGAATTAAATTAAACACGACTATTTCCTTTGCCTCCTAACAGTTGGGAACCACCAACCTACAGGCACCATTAGTCCATGGCACAGCACCATCACGTACCACCCTACCCATCCTCTTATCTGCATATCCCCTCATGTAACGCTCCTGCTGCATTTAGTTTGAATTTGGGCTGTAAACTCAGTTTCAGAGTCTACCTGCAACCTCCAGGTATAAAAACTCGTACTGAGAGAGGTGTGGTGCTCTGTTCACATTCCCACTGTTATTATTACTTGTAATAACATCTAGCAGGCCCTGCCTGGGAGCCCCACATGGTGGGGTGATGTACACAGAACAAAATGCAATCCTTGTCTTGTGGAACAAAAAATGCAAGGTGAGAAAAGACGGATGCAGGCAGACTGTGAAAATGTAAGGAAACAAAGAGACAGCCTCGGCTAACATGGGAGGTGATTTTCCTGGTCAACCAGCAACTGAATCTTCCCCACAGCTCCTCAGACAATTCAAGCCACTCCTTGCTTCCTGCCACTCCAGGCCATGTTCTTCTCCAAGCTTTGCCAACGATTCCTGAGAACGTTTTTCTGCCCCCATCAGTTGGTTTGGCTGTCTCAGTATTTTGCATTTCCTCCTCTGCTATTCTCTGCTACCCCTGCTCTTGCCCCTGCAGCTCAGCTGCCTTTCATGGAGGCAGCTGGAAGGATGGCAAGCTACTGCCACGCACGGTACCAAAGCCACGTGGGCTGCTCAGAGGGACCTACCTGACTGGGGCTCTGCATGTTGCCTGCAGGCACCATGATCTCTCTGGAGCTGCTGATCACAGCTGCCACGAACCAGACACTCCAGCTCTTCCTCGAACTTGTGTCTTGTCATCACTCAGGCAAGAGACTACCAGGTATGTCTGCTTTGGAGCATGGAGTATGCTCACCCCGAGGCCCACTTACTTGATCAAAGACAACCTCCTTCTCACCAAACGCCCTCCCAGATGAAAAGCATTCAGCTGACAGCCAGCAGGAAGGCACAGGCTCAATGAAATGCCACACTTTTTATGAAAGCCACCTTCTTCATTACAGGCCCTCTCGCATTGCAGTTTCCCTTTGCAGAAAGTGAACACCCCACTGTCCAGCTGTGTCAAGCCTCCCTCTCTTGGAGCACATTAGAGCCATTGTCAGCATAACATTTGAAGCTGGCCGCCCGTGGCTGTGATTTACGCACATTTTTGTGATGAAATGCAGCTGGCAAGTGCACTCTGCTTTCATTCTCGTGGCTATATTACACTTGGTTTATTTTACCTGTCAGCTGAAATGCAAACAATCTGTCTGCATTCTATATATAACCACCCATTGCCATCTAGTATGTTTATGAAGCAGAGGGGTTTCATGGATTCAGTCTCAGAGGCCTTGGAGGGCACCGAGGCTGTCTCAGCTGACTCGCTGCATGACCCAGAGGGAAGAAACACATCTGCTGGATCCCACACACTGTGGATACATGGCGTGGGTCTCTTACTGGTGCTGTGCAGCTCTCCAGTCTCCATGCAGCAGCTTATGCTGGGAAGCACATTACTATCACCTGCTTAAGAAGTCTGTCATCTTGGCAGAGAGCAGATGTGATTTATATGGCCAATCCCTCACCGCAGAGAACAACTAATGGCGTAAGTGAGGGGAAGGAACTGAACCACTGGTGGTGGTAAAACGTGCCTGGAGTTCCACAGGGAATATCCTAATATTATTCCCTAGACTAATGAGCACATCTATAGGAACCGGATCAGACTGCAAACTCCTCTCGCCATGACTAGCTCTGTTGTTCTCCTCACTCTCCCCTGGCTGCTCAGTATGTCAGCACTCAAATGAGTTATTACATTCAGTTTCTGCATTGGAGAGGTGCTGTTCCTGTCTGGTAGGAGGCAGAGGAATGGACGGATCTCTAGTATGCTTTCCCTTATATAGTAAAAAAAAATATACCAAGAACATACAATCCAGCAGAAGGAAAACAGAGCAGTGGAGTCAGTTAAATTATAGAGGAGAGTAAGAGAGAACGTACCATGAACACCACTTAGGGTAGACTCCCTCTGGAAGGATGCGATTTACACCCTTTGCCGTGAAAGCTGCTACGGTTCAGCAGACAGGGATCTAGCCCTGAGCTGGGACACCTGGCTTTTAACTGTGAACACTTGCCATCAGTTCACGCTATCTTGCTTCTGACCCTTGATTCCCTTTAACGTGGGAATGACACTTTGCCAGGTGTAAATGCTCCACGTATGAGCTGCTGCTGGCTCTCATGAGAAGCCTTGCAGCCTGAACTGTGCAGAGGGGATCCCCAAACTGTTGCCAGGTTTTTAAAGTCCTGACAACGTGGCCATCTGCAAAAAGGAGGCCTGGATAAAGGTGGTTTGAAGAGCACTAAAAAGATGGTATGATCTTGGGGCACAAAAGAGGATGAGAAACATCTCTCTTCCCCAAGGTGTCCAGACAAAGCCCTTCTCCTCCCTCCCAAGAGGTGGGGACAGAATTCAGATTATCACAAGGTGTTTATTCAATGAGTCAATTTCTGTCACTCTGCTCATGAGACCTAGCAAGTGTTCTTGACCAACACAGCTTCCCTACCAAACCAGTACATGGGGAAAGCCAACTACCCCACGCTTATTGCTGGGACCTTGAAGGGGGAGTAGGGAGGAACAGTTTGGTTTGCAGCTGACAAAGCCCAAACACATAAAACAAAGGACTATTAAGGGCAGAATGAGTCTCACATCATTTATGCAATAAGCACAAACACACTGGGCTGAATTTTCACATCCTGGGCTGGGGAAATCTGTTTGCTTCAAGTCCAGCCAGTGTGTGAGTTCTTAAAATTGGATCACGCAAAACGCTGGAAGAGTGAGCAAGTTTTGCTTGCTGAAAGTGAGAATCTCAGATCGGGATAATATTTTATTGACTCACAACTCAAAAGGAATTTAAGCAATTTGCTTCAAACACTGCTGAGACATTCTCCTCTGCTTTCTGAGTAAGTGCTGAGCTTTCTAGGCCAAACCAATTTTTCAAGCCAAACCAATTTTTCAAGCCAAAATTGACAAATGCTAAAATAGAACGTCACTAGAGAAGCTAGTTGCTACCCTAAATCACAGAATTACTTTTACTCCATAATAATGAAAAGCGGTACTCAAAACCAATAGTTTTCTTACACTGATAAGCAACAGACCACTGGGTGACCATCAAGGTCAGCTCCAACCTACTCTGAAGACAGCTGCTCTGAACGAAACATGCCATGGATGAGGGATCAGAAAAGCAATTAAAAGCTCTTTGAACAGCAATAGCTTGGAACAAATACTAATTTGTACTTCTCTTCTGAGAAGTGAATATAAAATAGCATTTCTAGTGCCATTTGATGTAAATTGAGCCTTTTATGTGGAATCATTACAAGTATCAACAGCTACTTTGCAAATTCCTCTGGGATGCCAAGTGGGGGTCTCTCCTCCCAACTCTAAAGCAGAGGTTCTGGGGGATGTATTCAGAGCTCACCCTTCTGCAGGGATAATGCCAGCATCTCTCTTGGAAAAATGAACAGGGCTCTGCCCTTCTACTGGGCAATCAGGGAGCTGGGAATTGAGGGACACAAAAGAAGTAGCTATTATTTCTTCAGACCAGTCCGTGAAGCACACACAGGATCTGACTCTGGGACAAAAAGGTATCAGCTTTCAGTGGCAGAGAGGTATTTGGAAACCCAAGCTCCTGGACAGTACCTGCCTGTGCCAGACATCTCTTCCCACTGCCCCAAAGGCATGGCAGAGGTCACACTTTTGGAGTGTGTTGTTACTGCTTGGTTGCTGCAGTGCCAAGGCACGTTCTCAGATGCTCTGGAGAATTGTTAGCTGCAACGAATGCAGAACAAAATCATCCAATGTATTGAAATTGCATGGAAGATAAATGCAAGGATTGCTTCCTTCTTTGTACTTGGCTCTCCTTATCTGTGGGAGTGCTTACTCGTGCTGGAGATAGACAAATAAATAAATAAAGCACAAGAGGAGGGGGAAAAAGGAACTCCAAACCAGCCAATTAACCTTTGAAATAAAAGTTGCGCTGCTGCTAACTAACAGCATCCTGTAACCTCCTAATTACCAGCCATGTACAACGTGGCAGTTGGAGACAGAGCTGGCTGTTAACCCCACGGATGCGCTGTGCAGGAAGATCCGATTGCTGCTAATGACTGAAGTCCCAAAGAAACTCGCTTCCCATCCTCAGCTGCCTCCTGCTACCCGGATCTCCTGCCACAAACCGGCTGTGCTGCCATGAAATCTTCAATCTGCCTCTGAGAAGAGTAGGGCTGCTAAAGGACAGCTTTGTGCAAAGCAGTTCTAGCATCTCTTAATCTTTCCCAGGAGTCAGCTGGCTGCTACAGCAGTCATGGCCTTAGCCACAGGACAGGATGCTTGCCTTAAAGGGTATTATGTGGGCTACATGCATTAAACGGGGTGGTACCAGTTACATTAGCCAAGAGCAGCCAGAACAACCGTGTGAGCAGAGCACCGTGAGCTTCGAATTCCTTGAGGGGAATGAAATGAAGCCTTGAGGGGATTTGTATATGGACAGGTCCCTCATTCATCCAAGACTGCGGCAGTACAGACACACACCACCTTCCTGTCTTGTCA
>JAHREE010000502.1:279519-425505 GCA_033628505.1 Tringa tobata
AATGCCACACTTTTTATGAAAGCCACCTTCTTCATTACAGGCCCTCTCGCATTGCAGTTTCCCTTTGCAGAAAGTGAACACCCCACTGTCCAGCTGTGTCAAGCCTCCCTCTCTTGGAGCACATTAGAGCCATTGTCAGCATAACATTTGAAGCTGGCCGCCCGTGGCTGTGATTTACGCACATTTTTGTGATGAAATGCAGCTGGCAAGTGCACTCTGCTTTCATTCTCGTGGCTATATTACACTTGGTTTATTTTACCTGTCAGCTGAAATGCAAACAATCTGTCTGCATTCTATATATAACCACCCATTGCCATCTAGTATGTTTATGAAGCAGAGGGGTTTCATGGATTCAGTCTCAGAGGCCTTGGAGGGCACCGAGGCTGTCTCAGCTGACTCGCTGCATGACCCAGAGGGAAGAAACACATCTGCTGGATCCCACACACTGTGGATACATGGCGTGGGTCTCTTACTGGTGCTGTGCAGCTCTCCAGTCTCCATGCAGCAGCTTATGCTGGGAAGCACGTTACTATCACCTGCTTAAGAAGTCTGTCATCTTGGCAGAGAGCAGATGTGATTTATATGGCCAATCCCTCACCGCAGAGAACAACTAATGGCGTAAGTGAGGGGAAGGAACTGAACCACTGGTGGTGGTAAAACGTGCCTGGAGTTCCACAGGGAATATCCTAATATTATTCCCTAGACTAATGAGCACATCTATAGGAACCGGATCAGACTGCAAACTCCTCTCGCCATGACTAGCTCTGTTGTTCTCCTCACTCTCCCCTGGCTGCTCAGTATGTCAGCACTCAAATGAGTTATTACATTCAGTTTCTGCATTGGAGAGGTGCTGTTCCTGTCTGGTAGGAGGCAGAGGAATGGACGGATCTCTAGTATGCTTTCCCTTATATAGTAAAAAAAAATATACCAAGAACATACAATCCAGCAGAAGGAAAACAGAGCAGTGGAGTCAGTTAAATTATAGAGGAGAGTAAGAGAGAACGTTCCACGAACACCACTTAGGGTAGACTCCCTGTGGAAGGATGCGATTTACACCCTTTGCCGTGAAAGCTGCTACGGTCCAGCAGACAGGGATCTAGCCCTGAGCTGGGACACCTGGCTTTTAACTGTGAACACTTGCCATCAGTTCACGCTATCTTGCTTCTGACCCTTGATTCCCTTTAACGTGGGAATGACACTTTGCCAAGTGTAAATGCTCCACGTATGAGCTGCTGCTGGCTCTCATGAGAAGCCTTGCAGCCTGAACTGTGCAGAGGGGATCCCCAAACTGTTGCCACGTTTTTAAAGTCCTGACAACGTGGCCATCTGCAAAAAGGAGGCCTGGATAAAGGTGGTCTGAAGAGCACTAAAAAGATGGTATGATCTTGGGGCACAAAAGAGAATGAGAAACATCTCTCTTCCCCAAGGTGTCCAGACAAAGCCCTTCTCCTCCCTCCCAAGAGGTGGGGACAGAATTCAGATTATCACAAGGTGTTTATTCAATGAGTCAAATTTCTGTCACTCTGCTCATGAGACCTAGCAAGTGTTCTTGACCAACACAGCTTCCCTACCAAACCAGTACATGGGGAAAGCCAACTACCCCACGCTTATTGCTGGGACCTTGAAGGGGGAGTAGGAAGGAACAGTTTGGTTTGCAGCTGACAAAGCCCAAACACATAAAACAAAGGACTATTAAGGGCAGAATGAGTCTCACATCATTTATGCAATAAGCACAAACACACTGGGCTGAATTTTCACATCCTGGGCTGGGGAAATCTGTTTGCTTCAAGTCCAGCCAGTGTGTGAATTCTTAAAATTGGATCACGCAAAAAAGCTGGAAGAGTGAGCAAGTTTTGCTTGCTGAAAGTGAGAATCTCAGATCAGGATAATATTTTATTGACTCACAACTCAAAAGGAATTTAAGCAATTTGCTTCAAACACTGCTGAGACATTCTCCTCTGCTTTCTGAGTAAGTGCTGAGCTTTCTAGGCCAAACCAATTTTTCAAGCCAAACCAATTTTTCAAGCCAAAATTGACAAATGCTAAAATAGAACATCACTAGAGAAGCTAGTTGCTACCCTAAATCACACAGAATTACTTTTACTCCATAATAATGAAAAGCGCTACTCAAAACCAATAGTTTTCTTACACTGATAAGCAACAGACCACTGGGTGACCATCAAGGTCAGCTCCAACCTACTCTGAAGACAGCTGCTCTGAACGAAACATGCCATGGATGAGGGATCAGAAAAGCAATTAAAAGCTCTTTGAACAGCAATAGCTTGGAACAAATACTAATTTGTACTTCTCTTCTGAGAAGTGAATATAAAATAGCATTTCTAGTGCCATTTGATGTAAATTGAGCCTTTTATGTGGAATCATTACAAGTATCAACAGCTACTTTGCAAATTCCTCTGGGATGCCAAGTGGGGGTCTCTCCTCCCAACTCTAAAGCAGAGGTTCTGGGGGATGTATTCAGAGCTCACCCTTCTGCAGGGATAATGCCAGCATCTCTCTTGGAAAAATGAACAGGGCTCTGCCCTTCTACTGGGCAATCAGGGAGCTGGGAATTGAGGGACACAAAAGAAGTAGCTATTATTTCTTCAGACCAGTCCGTGAAGCACACACAGGATCTGACTCTGGGACAAAAAGGTATCAGCTTTCAGTGGCAGAGAGGTATTTGGAAACCCAAGCTCCTGGACAGTACCTGCCTGTGCCAGACATCTCTTCCCACTGCCCCAAAGGCATGGCAGAGGTCACACTTTTGGAGTGTGTTGTTACTGCTTGGTTGCTGCAGTGCCAAGGCACGTTCTCAGATGCTCTGGAGAATTGTTAGCTGCAACGAATGCAGAACAAAATCATCCAATGTATTGAAATTGCATGGAAGATAAATGCAAGGATTGCTTCCTTCTTTGTACTTGGCTCTCCTTATCTGTGGGAGTGCTTACTCGTGCTGGAGATAGACAAATAAATAAATAAAGCACAAGAGGAGAGGGAAAAAAAGGAACTCCAAAACAGCCAATTAACCTTTGAAATAAAAGTTGCGCTGCTGCTAACTAACAGCATCCTGTAACCTCCTAATTACCAGCCATGTACAACGTGGCAGTTGGAGACAGAGCTGGCTGTTAACCCCACGGATGCGCTGTGCAGGAAGATCCGATTGCTGCTAATGACTGAACTCCCAAAGAAACTCGCTTCCCATCCTCAGCTGCCTCCTGCTACCCGGATCTCCTGCCACAAACCGGCTGTGCTGCCATGAAATCTTCAATCTGCCTCTGAGAAGAGTAGGGCTGCTAAAGGACAGCTTTGTGCAAAGCAGTTCTAGCATCTCTTAATCTTTCCCAGGAGTCAGCTGGCTGCTACAGCAGTCATGGCCTTAGCCACAGGACAGGATGCTTGCCTTAAAGGGTATTATGTGGGCTACATGCATTAAACGGGGTGGTACCAGTTACATTAGCCAAGAGCAGCCAGAACAACCGTGTGAGCAGAGCACCGTGAGCTTCGAATTCCTTGAGGGGAATGAAATGAAGCCTTGAGGGGATTTGTATATGGACAGGTCCCTCATTCATCCAAGACTGCGGCAGTACAGACACACACCACCTTCCTGTCTTGTCAAAAGGTGCTACCTAAGTGCTGCTATGGCACACAAGGCCCCCTTGCCCTGTGGCTGCAACAAGAGCCAGCAGTAAAGCCCGCTGGGTTTTGCCTCCAGCCTGGCACCTTGCAACCAGGAGATATGGACAGTATTTTTCCTCACCCAGAAGATATGGACAATAATGCTCGATTGCCTCAAGAGGGCTCCGTGAGACTTCTCTGCAGAGTGCTGCTATGTCCCGGGATAAAAGGCAAGATAACACACCAAGGACTAGTACTGCTCTATCTTCCATGCCATATGTTGTTCAGTACCCTCCACCCCTCCCACGCACACAGAGGATTGATGCCTTGGCTTTGAATAGCACTCTGAAATAAAAACATATATGGTGTGCCCATCTATTTGCAAAGCCACTGATGACTATGAAGTCTGAGAAGCCCGAAAAGAAAAGCAAGCAGCCATTAATAATATTTTATAACAGAAACTGGGCATTTCCTTACAGACAGTGAGGTCTGGGGAGGGCTTTCCTGGGGCTGCTGCACTGATTGCAGACCAGTTTGATAAAACAGTCAATGGCTGAAAACAAGTGGCAAGAGTTGAGACCACGGAACCCACTTAAGCTGTTCCATCCAGAGCAAATGTCTTCATGGTATGCGATGTTTTGCAGGGCTTCAGGGCCCAGAAGTCCTCTGCCCATGTTGCTGTCAGCAGACACAGAGCACGGGAGGCTTCCCCAATGGAAGTTCCTGAACCCTGCTCTCTGGGTGACATTGAACATTTTCAGGGGAGCAAGGAAAGCAGAGGAGAGCCACAGAGTAGCTATCCTTGTAGGCAGCTTCTAAATTGTTATGACTTGGGGAATGGCCTCCAGATTTGCCCTTGGGAGAATGGAGAAGGAGACGATGGCAACACCCACACTTGGTGAACAGCCTGGGGAAGGCTCACACCTTCTCACCTTGTAATACCTGCTCCGAGCAGAGGTACAGAGTGACTTGGCAGCATCCATCACTCAGTAACTAGAAAGCTGTGATTAAACTGTTTTTTCTGGCAAGAATCATGGCATACCCAAAACGAGCCATTCTCACCGCCCCTCTGCCCCACCAGCACGCTGTGGGTTCATGACAGCTTCGCTCTGGCATCTCCCCCTTATCTCCACACAAAGCCATCCCCCCACCCCAAGTCTTGCAGCCAATTCTCACACAAGGAGGGCCGCAGGTTCTGAAATCACCCCACTTTGCTCACAGAAGACCCAGACTTTCACACGAAACAGTCTGGGAGCCTAGAGCCATTTTCTATTGCTTTCAGATCGTGTCTCAGCCTCTGGCGATGCCCTGGAGGTCACTCTGTTGATAGGAGAGTGCTTGGGTGAGGTGTTTCGAAGCTGGGTTCTGACAGCTCCACAGCTCGTTATCCCCGCTACGTACCAGAGACACTTTGCAGTCAGGCACGTGGAGGAACTTTTACAGGTTTCACTACAAAATTCCTCCCTTTTTATTGGGCCCATACTGGGCAGTGCCTGCGAGCAAAGCTGGCGGGAGTCTGATGCTCTGTAGCCAAAAGCTTCAGAATCTTTATTGCCATTGGCTTTGAGATGGTTTAAACCTAATCTTTTACAAGGTAAAATCCAATATAAACCTGACGGCTACAGTTTTCCTTTGTTAGCAGCAAGGATGTAATTATCACAATTTACATTTATACGAGTGATTGTGGACAGACTCCATGTGATCTCTGGGCTTTCTCAGTGGTGCCTGCCTAAGTTTTTCCCCCAGCACCCATCATGGCAATATCCAAGGACTGACAAAGCTGTATCCGCCTGACAAAAGAGTATCCATGCAGAAAGGCAGCCACCTCGAGGAATGAATAGCCTATTCAAAGGCAACTGACAAGGTGTATTTCCTAATTTTAAAACTTGTTGTGGAACAACTAACCAGACAGAAAGCTGACAGTGACAGCTATTTTCTTGTTGAGTTTTGAGGCTCTCTGCTGTAAATGTGAACTAATCTACTGTGGCACGACTGAGGTTCACGTGCTTTAGCTGAGTACTTGCTTTTCTGAAAGAAAATACGCCTCAGCACAGAATATGGGGGTTTAAAGCACATAAGTGGAGAAAAAATAAAGTAGCAGCACTCTGGAGGATTGTTTGCCATGGTTCTCAGCAAGACTCAATCCCGGGGAATGACGGAGAAGAAAGTGCAGAGCCTTTTGTCCTGCCTTTGGATGTACTCTGCTACTCTGTCTGCCTTTTCTCCTCACTCCTGAGCAGACAGACTGAGGCAGAGAGGAGGAATAGCTTATATATAACTTTGGCCTGGTCCTGATCTTGTGGTGGAGATTTTAGGGGAGCACTGGATGAACCTCTGAATGTCCACCTCACAGAAAATCTGTACGAGGATCCTCTGGCCTCACTGGGAAGTGTTGTCTGCACCTGATATAGAGGCAGGACGAGGCATTCCAGACCACGACTTGAGAAAACAGTTGAAAGTAACCGTTTTTTCTGAGAAAGAAAAGCCCAGAAAAGCATAGCTTTCCCCAGAGTGAACAACTGGAGATATTCAGATGACTCACCTCCCTCTCCCATTGCACAGCCCCTCAAGCTCCCATCAGCCAACAAGGACAAGCTGTCCCCAGCTGCCAGCACTGCTTTCTGCCATTACCACGTTCAGACTGGGAACAGCATGATTGCTCTTTCCTCCCTTCAAACACTTAAAAGACAGACCTACCTGCACCCTATGAGATCAAATTAAAGGTTTTGGAGCCTTCAGGGGGAAACTAACTTTTTTTTTCTTTGCTGCTTTTAGCATTGCCTGACAGTTTAAGTCTTTATTTAAAGGTCCAGGATCAGAGAAGAAACTTCTGTGTGGGTTATTTGGACTACAAGATCCACTATGCACCACCACCAGACCAAAGGGGTATTTCCACCAAAACAACTCATGCTTATGGGAATAATTCACAGCAAACAACTTAAACAGTAAGGCTCTGAGCTGCCGTGTCCTGACGCACACATTTAAGCTCTCCACACTTCAGCAGCACTGTCAGCCACCCTCCAGGCTTTTCGCACACAGGGGGATGCTCCTGCTCATCACACGTCTGCAGCATCATGCCCTCAGCCCCATTTTGTTCTTCCAACTGGCAGGAAAACCACTTGCTCCTCCACTGGCATGGCTTTGTCACAAGTCACCGCGCAAGACACCGTGCCACGAGCCCCTGAAACCACAAACCCTCAGGCCAGTCCCGCACTCACCTGCTCATGGTACTCAATGCCCATGCTCAGCGTGTTGATGAGAATGGCTATCATAATCCCCCGGTTGAAATACTTGCTCTCCACGATCCTCTTGAGCTTGCTGCCAAAAGCCTTCCACAGGCGGGTGACCTTGTTCCTCTCCTTGGGTTTCTTCTTCTTCTTCCTCCTCCTCCCACCCCGCTGCTGCTGGAGCTGGTCTCTGTGGTCGCCGTGCCGCAGGTCCTGGGTGAACTCGTAGACGCCATTGCTGTCGGAGTCGCAGCTGTCGGACTCGCTGAAGGCAAACTCGGGGTCCTCCAGGAGGCTGGCGCAGAAGGGACATTCCTGCAGCTCGCAGGTCAGGGTGCCGCCCGGCGGGCTGGGCAGCGGGCAGGCCGCGCTCAGCCCCGACAGCCGGCTGGGCGTCCGCCGCAGACCTGCAAGGGGAGAGGCACAGCGTCAGCCCCTGCACACCCTCAACATGGTGGACAGTCCCCGCTCAGGCGGCATTAGGCCTGTCCAGGGCAGAGCAGTCTCTGCCGCACCCTCAAATAAATGTAACACCCTAACACAGCCTCCTAGCCGTCCATCTTACCAAGTGTCTCTCTCTTTGCCTCATTTTTCCCCTCTGTTCCCCTCTCCCCCAGCCCTGACACCCACCTTCTAGCCCCCTCCATGGACGTGGGGTCAAGGCGCCCCTCTCCACACAGAATGGCAACCATTTTATGTTCTGCTGCTGGGAGAAGACTGACCGGCACACCTCTCACTTTCAATTATTTTTGATTATATCTGACCAGGCTAACATCATTAGCGGTGATCTGAGCGCTATCAAGCTGCTACACCCAATTTAGATAGGGCTTCCATTTAGCTAATAATGAGGAGGGAGAGGGAGAAATGGACCAAAGGTGGCTACAGACCACGGATCACAGCTCGGAGAGTCACGTAGTCCCGTCAGTCTCCTTCATCCCTCCTTCAGCCTTTAATAAAGCTCAGGTGAATTCTTTGCTTGAGGCACAGGACTGAGTGTTCAGGGTGTTTTAAAATCAAACACATTGCCACATGTTTTGTGGTGTGAGGAGAAATGCTGGCTACCCTCACAGAGCCTGGGTACAGAGATGATATGGACAAGCATAACAAGGATGATTCAAGTGGAAGAGGAACCAGATTTTATTTCCTCTTATATAGAAACTAAATTCTTAGTTTTCTCAGATATTAATGACAGAAAAAACCCAATAGGAATGCAATACTGTGAGCATGGGATCCTTCCTACAAAATGCCACTCAAGCATCCATGAAAACTTTCCTTGAGGTTCAGGGTAATAAGGTGAGGGGACAGTTTTCCCCTGTAACACGTCCCTGACTGGAGGTTGGATGGGGACACTTGGACAGGTATTGGGGAGACCAAGCAAGAGGAAGTGGATGCTCCTGGCTCTGGGCCCAGGAGCTTGGAGCTCACCCAGCAGTAATGCTGCTGATTTCAGCTACTCCTGGTTGACACTTGAGGACGTCTTTAAAGAGAAGGCAGCACCAAATGAAATAAAGCACCCCGTTAACTTGAAACCTGGGCTGTGACAAGACTCAAGATATATTTTACATGCCTGAATGTCACGCAGATATCACTGGCCTTCAAAACAGCCTTGCAGGAGAGGACTGTTCTCCTCCTGGGCATTTTGTCAAAGACACCAGGAGGATCAGAAATATTTGCCCCCTTACTCAGCCCACAAGCATCACCAGTGCAGCACTGCACATTAGCATTAGTTTCTGATGGGAATCCGTCTGACGAGGAAAGAGTCTAGTGTGGCCACAGAAGCGGACAGCAGAGGTAGTAGGCTTGCCAGACGTCCTTAATGCTATCAAAGTGTTAAAAATTATATGAAAAACACTGGCGCCGCAGATGTCTTCAAAATACCAGAGTCTCCTTGGCTGCCTGCTAAAATAACCTCACAGCATTGCAGGGCACGAGAACACGGAGGAACAGGCTGTACTTTATGCTGTTCAATTCCACAACAAAAGAAGGGAAGAGAATACTCTCTCCCACAATTGCATCTTTCCCAGAAGACACCAACCTTGTTTCCAGCTGGGGCTGTGAGTGCCCTGGCTGTTAATGCCTCCTTAATGCTCTCAATTATCACTTGTGTGCTCTCCTTGCACAAGTCTTGCAGTGAACAGCCTCTGCTTGTTGACTTGTAAGAGTGAAGAGAGAATTAAGTGAAATAGCTCTTTGTTTCCCCAAAGAGGCTGAGGCCAGGAGGGCTGGGTGAGCTTGTGAGCCCACCTCACCTTCCTTGCTGAGCACAGGGGTAGAGACTTAACATGGCTCCTTCGCTAATTTTAGGCTGAGATGGAGAACACGAGTTGGGAGCTGTACCTGGCAGAGCTACACCCTCAGGAGCTAGCTTGTTTGGCATTTGAAGATCCTCCTGAAACCTGGAAGACACATCCATCACTTCTGCTGTACGAAGATGGTTGTGGTGCAGAAGTGAATCTGACTCAGCCCTGTTGGTGTGGCAGGAGGGGCTGCGGCAGCGGTGGGAAGAAGGGCCTGGAGAGAGCCAGAGCCATGGAGGGGAAGAACTGGGCATTGATAAGTTGGGGGATAGGGTCTCCAGATGGACCTGGCTGACTTTCTTCCCTTCCCAGCCCCTGTGCTGCTCAGGGTGCCAGATAAGCTGCCGCTCACCAGCCAAGAGCTGTGGCATCCACCTCCTTCCCCTAGATATGACCACACTTCTGAAAGAGACAAAACAATTTAAGGGTATTTGTTTAAAGCATTTTGGCGTTCTCTGGGCTGAAATGCCTCTGTAAAAAGAGGATACTATAATTGCATTATTAATAGCAACTCCATCTAACCTCCAGCTTTCGAAGAACCACAAAAGGCTACGTGAAAATCTCCCAAGTCATTGAAGTGGCCCTGGGATGTCACAGTTGGGACTGAGATCCGGGGCTTTCTTCTCCTAAAGAGGATCCCAGCAGCAGATCCCCTTGCAAGCACAAAGAACCAAACCTCTGACTTGAGCACTGCCTTCCAAGAAACAGCTCTTCTGCTCATCCTTGCTTTCCCAATTCCAGACTTCCATGCAGCCTGGGTTTTTATCTCAAGGTAAATACATATTCTCATAATAACCTTCATTAACTTGCATAGTTAAAGATGCACCAGTGATTCATATAAAGCCCTCGCTTAACAACGGAAGAACATTGCAAGTAACCTTGCCCTCTTCTGCCCTCCTGCTAAGCTCCCAAGTGTACAGAAATATACACCGAATGCAATTTCTATAAACATTCCACTTTACCCTTTTGTATGGTTGCTTCAAAAAACATAAAACTAACAAAGACAAGCTGCCCAACCTATTTGGCAAGCAACCTTTACTGTGACCCCCCCCAAGCTAGGCTTGGTATTTTTTCAGCACATACATCACTAGGATAAACATTTGTGTCCATGCACACACAGATAAACAGTTTTGGAAAACACAGGCATTGAAAAAAAAAGGATGACGAGTTTGTCTTAAAGAGATTAAAAAATAGGAGCTAGACCTTTTTGACTTTTACTGTTTGAGGGCTTAAGACTATTTTTCAGCCTTTAGCTCCAGCCCTGAGGTCTGGAAACATTTTGTAAAATAGAAACCCCAGTGTTGCATGACTACTCCAGCAACGGGTGATTTATACGTGAAGGGAGATAAACCTACATTAACAAGCAGTGCTGGTGTGGCTGTAGTCTATACTCTGCTACACTCCTGCCCTCACATGCATCTGCAGTGGCCACAGACCTTCCTCCAAACCTTCTGCTCCTTCTTCCAAACAGAAATTCAGAGGCTCAGGGTCCCATCAGAACTAGAGGTTTCTAGAACTGTCTGTTTTGAGTTCTTTCAGTGCCTCCCTGTTTTAAACTTCTTATATTTCCTGTACCTTATGCTTCTCCACCAGCTTCCACCTGCTTTTCCCTTTCAAGGTACGGTCTCCCAGCAGCTGGGGCTTTTTTGCTGCAGGGCTGCAGCTGGCAGGTCTATCATTCACCAGAAATATAATTCCAGGGATTTCACAGATCTGTTCTTGGGTAGGAACAGAGGGAGAACCTCCAGGATATCACTAAGCACATGAGAGGAGCTCAAAAACACGTGCCTTGTGACCACAGGAAAGAGGGCTCCAGCAGTGGCCTGAACTCACTGCCTGGAGCATCCTGCATCTTGCTTTACCCAATGACTGCAAACACAGGAGCGTAAGGAACAGAGATCTCAGTCCCTCACCTGTCCTAGTTCTGGCTTCATCGCACAGTTCAAACAGCATTCACAAAACAGCCTCCATCTCCAACACCCTACATGGCTATCATTAACACCTTAGCTCTTGAGCAATTTGCCCTTTGCCCAGTTTTCCTAAGGAAAAAAACAACTCACAGACCAGCTTGTTTGTCCTTACCATGCTCTCCTACCAGTTGCTGCAGCTTCCCATAAGAATCCATGCCCAAATTTACAGGGCTATTAGCCACGGCCACAGATGAATTACCATTCTTCTTTCCTTTGGGAACTGGAACAGAACTGGCTTTGCTAGTTGGAGAAGGCAGGATGGTAGGATAATTCATGTTGCCATGGTTGGAGAGTCCGGCAGTCAGCTTAATGCTTGCAGGGGCATTGGAAGACTTACAGTTCACTTGTGGTCCTTCGACATGACAGTCTGCATGGTAAATGCTGTGCACAGACTCTGAATCCGGAGGTGGAGCAGGGCTCTGCAAGTTGGGCGATGGAGAAGGAAGCATCAATTGGCCTCCAGGTTTCATGACCTTGAGTTCCAGGTCGCAGATCTCAGGGTTGGAGCGTGGCCCCCGAGGGCTCCCATTGCTGATGTGATAGTGGTGATGGTGGTGGTGGTGGTGATGGTGGATGAGGTGGTGTATGGAGGTGATGCGCTTTTTGCCTCGGTGGCCTTGCCCATTTGTGGTGCTGTTTGGGTTAACTTTTTTCCGGCGCTTACTCTGCCAGTTATTGTACAGACGTATTGTCCGCCGTTTCACCTTCCTGAAGATGTGGCAGATGTACTTGAGCAGCTCCTCATAGCAGCTACCTGGCTCTGAGAAGCTGGCAATTGTGCTGTCGTTGGAGAGATAACGGGCCCGCTGCTCCTGCATCAGCTGGTTCTCCCGCTGCTTTGTTTCAGAAAACTGTGTTGCTATCACAACCAGGCACAAGTTAATCATGAAGAAGGAACCAACCTGGAGAAAACACCGGGAAAGAAATTAGTAGGGACTTTACAAAGCAAGACACACTCTTTACCACCACACGCTGTCTGGACTTGAAGGCTGGTTCTTAGAAATCCCGAGATTTCCAAACATGCCAAATCTCAGGGGCTGCTCACCAAATGTTATGTCAACATGTGCCTGAGCTGCTAAATTTGCTCCTAAACCATGTTAAATTATTTTGGCAATGGCAAAGAAAACTGTTAACAATAGCCTTCACCACTTTCTTCCCCTCAACAGTGATGACATTTGCTACTAATGCAGGGTGTATGAAACACAATGCAATCAGTTCCCACCACAAAACAGATCATGAGGAACCAGCCAGCCAACATGCAAGGAAAGATGGTCTGAACTCCAATTTGTGCTGTAAACTGCCTCTTCTCTTCCTCTGTCACTTCACACCCTGGCATAACATGCCCTCATTTTAAGGAGGACAGTCAGGGTCCATGTATCTCTGATGTTGTACTCTTATATCTCTCTGACACAGAGAAATGCGTCTCCAGGAGATTCAGTGTTCCTAGAAAGGTCTGATTTATTGTCTGGTTGAGTTGATGTGTTCTTGGGCGATACCAGGTTTTCAAAATGAAGTCCCAAGGACAAGAATGTGAAGTGACCTAAGACTACATCCTCCCCTCAGCTGTTGTGTCCACAAACTGCTTTTTCACCACTTGGGTTCATAAATCAGCAGAAGGAAAATGTCAAATATTCCCATCAGAGAATCGGTGCCCTTAGGCGTGAAAGGGACTGACGTCAAGAAAGTGCCACTGTCTACATGGCCAAACCTCTGCGCTGTGCTCAGTAGGAAACTTATGGATTTAATCTGGGCCATTGTCTGGTGAATCCTCAGGGGAAGCCATTGGGAGATGGTTTGCAGTGCTATTCTCCAGTTTGCAATATCAGCCTGGATACTGTTGGAGAAGCAGCAAGGGTGCCATTCCCAGTTCCAAGTGACTTGGAGATTAGTCACACTCTGGCTTTTCTGCAAGGATCCATATGTAGAGAAGAGCTCAAAAAAGTGGAGCGTAAATCTCTACTACGTGTGGCCTGCTGCTAAAGGCTCAAAAATCACCATTTTCAGAATGCTATCCATTACTGGGAAACTCTCACACTGCTCTGATCCATGCCTTTCCCACTGATGATGAGAGCTGTGGTGCTTTGACTTCCCAAGACCTTGAAAACCACATGGATGAGGATAGGGTTATTTATAAAGAATATCCAGCCACAGAAGCACTTTGAAGTGTCTCTGTCCCATGTCCTGCCTGACGCCTACATGGTACTTTTCCCTCTGCTCTCCTCCTGACTTAAATGCTTAACTTTTTCATAGATGTAGACCCTGGAGAAGGATGTGACAAGGTTGAACCTTGCTAACCGGGGATGGCAGCCTCCGAAGGCAACCTCCAGTGACTAATACTTTGTTTTTAGGAACAGCAGCACTGTAAGACCTCAGAAAGGCACGCTGCTATTACGACTGTTATTTAAAGTGCTCAGGTGAAGTTCAACAGTTTGAGGGCCCTTCACTGAAATTAGGTGTCCTCTGGCACATTGAGGAAGCTCAAGGAAGAAAAGCTACAGCCTCTCCACTTTTTGTTCTGATTAGTAGTTGCTTGGCCAAGGCACAACAGTCAGGATGCATCAAGGTGACAAGACCAAGACTGGGAGAGTAAGAGGGAGGGAAGACCATATGGCTTCACAAGCTGTAACTATATATTACATATGACACTAAAAAGGACTGTTGTAGCCAATAATCCGTCCCCACAGCACTAATGACAACCTGCATAATTACGCTTTATGGCAGGAGGAGTCTCCCACACTGAACCCTGGCTGGCTCTCCTCTGTGAAAAGCCCAGGGAACAACTTTACCCGACAAGGAATGAGAGCATCTCACGGTTCATACTTACTATTATAAGCAATATAAAATATATAAAATTGTAAAAAGAATGTGCATCCATCACATAATACATGATGTCAACCCATCCTTCCAGGGTTATAACCTACAGAAAGACAGAGAAAGAAAGTGTAAGAACAAGAATCAACCAAAAAAGTTAGTAAACACCCATCTTAGTTAGTAAACATCCACCAGCATCTGGTATTCATCACTGTGCAGTGTCTCTCATGATCCATCCATGTAGACCTGATGCACTTCTTTTCCCAGGACAGCAGCAGTGTGTGACCAATGGACTGGCCTGAGGTTTCTACAGGAATCTGGTACAATTGAAATGATAAAACATTACAATAAAACACACCTGAAAACTGGTTCTGAGCCAGTGCAAAGAAATTCTGAGGAGGGATTACAAACAAAGCAGAAGCCTCTCTGTGCAGAGATCTGGGCTTTTACCATAGGCTCCTGGTTTTGTAATGTTACCCATAAAATTCCTAAGTTTTTAAGTCAATTTTGTTTCTGGAAAACCAATTTCTTTGTGATTCCTACTGGCTCACCATTACAACTGCATCACCAATATCATAGCGGGAAAGCATTTGAATGGAAGAGAGTAACTTTAATTAAATGTAGAATTGATTTCATACTCATGTTCTCAATCTTCCTTCCACTGAAAAAGAAGCTGAGGATTTAATTAACACCACACGGGCTGTGTGCACAGCAAAGCGAATTCTGCCATGTAATTTACACATTTTATTTAGATAAAACACACCAAACTTCTAGTGCTACCTTGCTACTAGTCCTAGAGCTGAAATTCCAGCACAATTTCCAACAAAATCAAAGCTCCTGACTGAATTTACTTGCACTGATATACCCTACTTGCTACACCTAATGTGAGCCTTGGTGGTCCCAGCATAAACCAAGAATTGCTGCCTGCCTCCAATTTCAGTGGCATCATTCCTGATTTAAACCACGTTTGCAGTGAAGGAACTGTGAGTCAGCTTGCTGTGAACAAGAAAAGGATGAAGCCTCACTGGTGTGGGAGACCTTCTGTACGGTGTGTACAGAAAAGCTGATCCATAAAGCACTTGCTGTTAAGGCAGTGAAGAAAACAATGTCCTTGTCACACCTGGAGCATCAGGACAAAACACTTGCAGGAAGTCAGACGTGAATCCTTGCCACTTTTCTCCTGTTTTTTTTTACTCAAGGAGCTGGTAGAAGCTCCTAGATATGGATCTTTGGTATATGACCACACCTGCAAGGGGGAGAGTGTTGCTGTACACACAACCATCAGTACTCACAGTTGCCCTGAGACTGTCAGAGCACCTTGTGTCAGCTCATGGGTGCTGGAAGAGAAATGCTACTTACCCTTGATTCCTCTCACCCTGAAATCAAATGTGGCGATGTCTTACCAGCGAGTTTTCAAACCCACTTCCCACCTTGAAGCATGCGTGGCTGCTTCCCACCATGCAGCTGGGTGAGAAGCCAACGAATGCAACTCCATGCTAAAACCAATAAACACCATCTGCCAAGGAGCAGGTAAAAATTGTCTGTGCAGCTGTTTTACTCTGTCAGCATTGCTAAAGACTTTGGGCAACCATGTCTGATGACATGCTGGCTGCATTTACACAAACTGCACCCACCTCTCCTGTTCCTCATTACATGCATTAGATATTCTTTCGTATCACATCCTTGCTGCCCTGTTAGCGATGTACAGGTATCAGATGGCAATGCTATGCTTCCAGTGGCATGGGTTTAACAAAACCAAAAAGAATGCTTTCGGTCAACACAAACCCCAGAGATCAATCTGTGATATTCAGCGGCAGACTCATTTTTTTTGTGTGCGTGTGGATGCAGCTGCTATTACTCACCCTGGAGTCTGAGAAGGGGTTAAGCTGTCTGGGCAGACACAGGCAGTAATCAGTCTGTTCAGCGGTGTGAAACGGACAAGCAATCAAACTCAAACTGTCCTTTGCTGCCTTTCCTTTAACAAGGTTGAAACATTTATAGAGAGCAAAGTTCTTTTCGGTCGCATCCCCTGCCTCTACGGTCTGGGCACAGCAGCCAACCGTTTCTTGCACTCAATGTCTGTGTAAGTTCATGGGGAAACTGGAGGGATCAAGTTGGGAGGTGACACAAGGCTCAACCAAATCACTGCCAACTACCTAAGATATGGTCTCCTTTGTGCTGTTCAAAGTTCCTTTCCTTCCTTCCCCTCTATTTGGGTGGGCATTTCAGAGTCAGGCTGCCACAGCTGGCACAGCAGGTGCTCCATCCATATACACTTGGGGATGAAAAATGAGCCTAGGGACTCCAAACACACTGGATACACCTCTGCACCGAATTTGTATTTGGCTGGCAATCCTCAAATAGAATGTGTTAAAATGATTAAACACAGAGCTCTCACTACAAAAGGAGCTACCTGAAGGCTGCTGTTGGGCTTCTGCAGGGGTTGCCAGCTCTCCACCTGGGAAACAGCTGCTGAGACAAGAGTGAGGGCCAACCAGCATTTATAGAAGTATTTTTCTTGCATGCTAGACAGCATTTTCAGCAAGAATCAATCAACACAGCACATTTCTCCTCTGGAGGGCTGAAAATGCTCATCCAGATCTCAGAATATTTAAAGATGTAATTAGAATTTGCATTATTTACTACTCACTTGTAAACCAAAGGGACACAGGAGGGATAAACAGACCGCTGGGCTTTTGTTCTCCTGTTTGACATCTTTGTGGATTCATTTTTGGACTCATCACCCAGTACACATGCAGCAGTACCTAGGGGAAGGATTCCTGAGCTGCCGAGGATTAGAGAGTACTAGCAATCCTGTAAGAGAGCGTGCTCACAGACATCTGTCTTCTTTTTTTAATCAAATAGCTCGGGAGAAATGCAGGGCAACACACATGCACAGCCACCTGTCTGGACTGAAACAGTGTCTATGATTTTTACAGCCCAATTCTTGCCACGCTGTGGACTTCTTTCCTGCTGTCCTTTAAAGCACTCTGAATGACTTTACGAGTACGTTTTTACCTACTCCAAGATCTCATTGCATATCCCCAGCAAGGCCTCGGTGCAAATGGGAACCAGACCATTTGAATTTGCCAACAGCTGGTCCATACGCCATGAACAAAACTCTTTTAACTATTTTTGGAACCAAGTCAAAGGCGTCTGCACTGGTGCAAGCTTCGCCGCTGCAATGCACATTTTGATCCCACACACTTACTCACAGACCAGATGAACTCAGAGGGAAAGCCAGCAACTCCTGCTATTCTCCCAAGGACAGAGACATTTTTTTCAGTGTTGCTTTGCCTACTGTTACTCCCTTTGGGCACGCAGAATGCAATATCCCCTACTTTGCTAAGCAGAAATGACTTCCCCCTCTCTTCATTTTCCAACCTGATTAATCCAGTTGACTGCAGCTCCAGCATTTGGCCCTTCAAGCCCTTTATAGATGTCTTCCAAGGACCTGGATCACCTTTCTTACGCTTTCCAATCTCAGCAATCCATTCTCAGTAATTAAATTCTGTTCAAGCCATGGTTGTTCACAGACAGACATATTAAACAGTGTCTCCAAATGTACCAGTTCAAAGCTTCCAATAAATGCAACATACAATTATTTATCAACAGAGATAAGACGGCTAGAAACACATTTCCTAATTCTGCTCTGACGAAAAAGATGTGCAAGATACGTGACACACTAAAATTTGCAGCTGCAGGGAAATAGCTGAAAGATTCAATTAAGATGATTGGCAAGGTTGTTCTGGAGGGTGCTGCCAACTGTAATCCCATGCTGCAGACCCACTGAGAAAGGAGATGCCGCCCCTCTAGCATGGGGAAATTATTTTTGCCTTGGAAGAACTGAGACTCTGGGCCGAGAACAAAGCTGTCCTCTAAACCATGGGAGATCCTGCACAGTGCTCAGTCTGATTCTCCTTGCCTAATCATTCAGACTTTTACCTCTTACACAGCACGGGCAGAGATGGAATAAATCATTTGTCTCCCACTAATACCTGTGAGGCTGAGTGCTAAAGCCCTGAGCGATCCTCTCTCCCATCAGTGCAAGGATTTAACGGAAAGCTCACTCAGGTGAACATAAAGAGAGATTTTGACTTTGTTGATCTTTGGCTTGGACACCATTCATGCAGTCCCCAGTCAGGCACTCCCAGATCACCATATTAACATGAGCTGGATGACAGTGGTCAATCCAATACTACTTTTTTTTATGTTTTCTGTTCTGTGATTCTGATCATCCTGGTTTGCTCATGCCACAATAATTTCATTAGTTGTAACAAAGATGCTCCTCTGATTTATAGTAGCATAAATGGGAACAGAATCAGTTCTTCTAGTTAAGCTAATCAGAATCAATCTAAAACTCCAGAATGAAAATCACGAGAGATGTAGATTAAAGATGCTGGCAATTAACTCAGACCTCCTCGTTGTCCCCAGGGAGACAGGAGGTTTACATTGTTTTTTCTGGGGTCACTTCAAAGGTCTCTGCAGAACAATTTCTTTTATTATGTCAAAAGTTTTCATCATAAAAATCCTTGCCTTTGAGCTCTGCCAAAATTTTTGCAAGTTCTTGGCTATAATCCTTTCAAGAGCAGGTTATTTTTTGCTTTAGTGTCAGTTAAGTAAAAGAAAAAAAGAATCATCTGGGCAAAAAAAACCCAACATCCAAACTACTTTAATTAGTAAAGTCAAAGATTGAATTATTTTTCTGCATATTAGAAAGCACTAATGGCTAATGCCAGATGGACTGCTGTAGATAGAAATCAACCTTGAGGTGCTGCTAATCAATCGAGGAAAGTTTGGAAAATTACTGTGTGAAGTGAAGCTGAAAAGATCTGGAAAACTGAATGCACAGTCCACAAAACTCCCGTCTGGCCCCGAGGGCTGATCTTTCTCCTGGCAAGACTTCATTTCTAGGATTACTTGAAAAAACTTCCTTTGTAGAGACAGCCTCCCCAAGCATGGCAACCAAAATCAGCATCTCACACTTAGATCAAAACTCCCCAAAACCTTAACCCTGGCAAACAGATATTTCCTTGGTGGTTGATTTCAGAGTTGCAGGTGCTTGTTCAACTCAGTGCCTGGCCAAAGCCAGAGATAATATAGAGATATAGAGAAACCCAAGTGCTTCCAAGCCATTTAAAGTGTTCATCTTAATTGAGATCTATAATTTGCACGCGGCATCTTTTTCTTTGGCCTAAATTGAGTTCTTTGAGGACAAGATGGGCATTATCTGCATCAAAATCAATTACACTGAACCGAACAGCAATTCTGAAGACTGCCAGGATTATTTGGTTTTATTTTCTTTTATCTCATCATTTCTCTGGCCCTACTTCAAGGGTTTTTTTTATTTTTATAAACCTCATCAAGACAAGATCCAATGTTATAAATTGTGAGAGCTATTAATTACTGTGATGGTCTCCGTAAGTTTTATAAAGCCTTCAGTATTCATTTGTGAAAGCCTCTTATCTACGTATTCTGCCCTCTCGGGCCTATTGATTTGGCTGGCAAGCACTGACCAGTGAATAATGGAGTATTCCTTTTCCGTATGCAGAGTGCTTGGCAGCTAATCAAATCACCGTTTTCCAAGCCAACTTCGCAATTTTAATTATTTCCTCATGACACATGTTGTTAAGTAACCTCATGGTCAGGAAAACAGGTTTTATTATATTCTGAGTAATGTCCTCTGAACAGATGCTTTTCCTTTCACTTTGAGGGCCTGCTTACTTTGCAAAGCAACTTTAGCCATTTCTTTATAAATTGAGAGTCTTGCAAAGCGGGCATCTGCTCTGAAAAGTGGCCCCTGAAAAACAGAAGATAAAAGGAAACTGGGCAACCTTGTGTTTGGTTTTGATTGGTGACCTCTGGTCAGCATTACCAGCTGAGTCAGCACCGTGGGTCTTGAAAAGCAGAGTGCAGCAGCGTGCCAGAAAGTTGGACACATCACTGAGACTACTATTGGTGACCAAAAACCTCATGAAAGTGGATCTATGGGCTTAAAAATGGCATAAAAACTCAAAAATTTTTGCTACAAAAAGAAGGTTAGTTGCTGTCTCTGTTTCACACTTAATAATGCAAGATCCTCATCCGACAGCAAAAACATCACTGATTTCAGATGACTGCTGCTTACAACAAATTACCTCTCAGTCCATATTCATGAGGTCTGATTTACTGTGATAATTATCCTCTGCCTTCATTGTTTGTGTAAAGTATCTTATGCACAGGGAATGTATTTAACTGTTTAGCTTCAGCAATAATGAGTCCATTATCATAGAAAGCACCGTAAATCAGAGTTTCATAGCAGAGCAAAGCTGAAAGATGAAGAGTCTGCAATGAGAAGGGAACCAAAGCCAGACTGAGATCCTTGCTTACAGATGAGTGTACCATATATACAAATGACAGTGCTCCTCCAGACACCACTGTCTGGAACACAGCAGCAGTTTTGGATACTGGCCGCAAAGCAAAAAGTAAGGATTTTTGTTATTCACATTGTTACGTCTTCTTTCAAATTATATTACAGACTATTAGAGACAAAGGGCACATGGCTTCAAGCACAACTAGCCCTCTGTGCAGGACTGTGACACAAAACTTATTTCAGATATCTAAGCTTTACCCATTCACACTAACTAGAGTGCGTGTCTTGTTCTCCTGGATGGATCTGCCAACTTGATGCAGTCTGGATATGGCTGTGTGGGGACATCAGGGTAAATGAGCTGAACCTTTGGCTTCATGTACAAGTCTCCCCAAAGCTACATATAACTCACAGTGCAAGGTGCAACAGCAGCAACTGATCGTGGAGAAGGTTTGGGGCAATCAAACCAAAGTAAGATTTCCCTGTAAGAATTGTTGAGGCACCTCGAGATGCTTTTTCATCACTTAACCAGATTCCAGATTAGGAAATGGCTTGTTGCAGGCACCCCTCCTTCTGTTCTGAATAAAAGAATCTATGATCGAGGTAGGATTAAATCCTTCCAAAACTAGAGTTTGCAGCAGGTTTCTGCACCATGCTGGGTCCCTCCAGCACCTCCATAGGTTAGTGGACCCAGACCTGGAATCAGGATGGCCTCTTTAACTTGTGCTATATAGGACGATTCCTTCTAGCCTTTTAGATGAAGGAGATTTTTTAAAAGCAACTAATCCTCTTGGAAGCACACTCTGAGATGTTTAAAAGGAGCTGGATATTTTTAGATTGGGTATTCAGCATGAAAGCTCTTCAAATGCAGAAAATTATGTTTATTTGGCTGACCAAATTAAAAAAATAAAAAAAGCAACACCAACAAAACTCAAACCCTATCATTTAGAGTGAAATATTTTTGGTGATCCAAAACAAATTCAAGTCTAGTGACAAAGCAAAGCATCACCTTGAAACAGTGGAAATGAAAAGCTTAGAACTCTTTTCTTGCCAAATTCAGCACAGATAAGCACTGTTGACATATATCTCCAGTTTAAAGAATGAACCACTTGACAAAAAACAGTCCTTTTGGCCAAAAAAATTATCTACTCAATGAACTCTGAAAACATGGGCACACAGTGTGACAGCTGCTTCTGAAAAACATGGCCTACAAAACTACATGTTGCACACACAAAATACAATTGCAGCTGGAAGCCTGACTCTATTCTGCTTGAGTGTGCCTTTTGGCCATTCCCCAAAATATTTAAGAGCACTGGCAGTGGAAGAACTGAGGTTGCAGCAGACAGGCAAGCAAACTTATTTGTAGCATCTTGGGTACAATACTCTTGAGACATTGGGGTAACCATTCCTGACCTGTCATTTTTAAGGAATTTGGTTGAGGTATTCTGAGGTCCCCCCCAAGAAGTCCCTATTAATATCCATCCGAGCGACAGCCCAGCTAAGAAGATGACATGTGGGTAGGAACCAAGGGGAACGATCCTGCCAGTAGCTTCCAGGGTGGAAGTTTGTGCTTACTCTAAGGGAAAGCAATGTTAGAGCTTCAGGTCTTGTCTCCTCAAACAAGATCTTCTCTTAACTGAGTGACAGTATGGATGAGGAGGGACTCCAAGCTCATTCTTGCATTTGGCCATAGAAGTGCATTGAAGTACACGTCACTTTTCATTTAATTCGAATGGAAGGTATGATTCCCTTTACAGATTTAGCTCAAAGATTTCCAGGTGAAGGAGAAATCCTCAGGGAAGGAATTCAACCTTGATGTACAGAGGCCAAAGTGTATGTGAAGTGGGCAACAGCTGTGGAACACACCAGGGCACCAAACAATGGTGAAATGAGACAAATGAACCTTTCTCTTTCCAAACCTGAAATCTCCCCCCAAGCTCTGTACCTTCTCAGCTGGCCTACCTACAAGCTGAGCTTGCAGGGATGCAGATCCTGGCAGAAGCAGAGTTAGCAACACGGAGACAAAACAAGCTCCTCATCAGCACATAGTGCGGGGTCAAAATGACTAAATCCTTGATTGGATTGAGATAGCTTACACAAGCTCCCAGGGGCTTTTTTTGACAAGCCAGAGCACAGGAGAGGGAACTTCACATCCAAACGAAAGGGCTGCTTCTGCAGGTGGCCCGCAGCATACGGCTGTCACTGCCAGCTGTCGTACCTGCTCAGGCAGCCTGCCATCGCATGAGGAGTAACGTTTCCACAGAAGGACAAATGAAGGAAGAAGCGGGTGGCATCAATCCCCCCACTTTCCCACCCCAAACTTGTTCTCTCTCCCGATCTGGTCACCCACACCTTCACGGCTGTAATGTACTCCTGGCTTTGGTAAGGCCGCATGCAAAGAGAAGTTCTCCAACTGAGCACACTATCAAGATAACACCTTGAACTCTTGCTGCTGCTGACAGTTCCTTTAATGCTGCTCTATTTCCAGACATCTTTCTTCAGAAGGTGATTCAGCTTTTCCTTTCTTGGGCATTCTTATCATGTCGTGTGCCTGCTGGGCTGTCTTCAGCTCTCGTGAACACAACCAGGCTTTTTTTTTTTTTTTCCTTCCTGACAGCAGCAAGGGGGCTGCTGAATGCAAAATAGTCTCCTCTGAGAATTCCCTCGCTAGGGCCTTCAGATGATGGGCCAGAGATGTGTTACTTGTATGACTTGATTAACTTGTTAACTGAGATGTCTTCTTAAGCAAAACCTTGTAGAAGCAATATGCACTCAGAATAACACAAGCCAGAAACAGAATCATGAATCTGAGACCTGCACCCAAGGACTAATTTCAAGAAGGTCTTTTATTAAGGAAGCCCCCTAAAAAATGCAGGTACTTCTGAAATACAACATGTGAAGAAGAGGCCGTAGAAAAGGTAACTCAGCCAGCACCAGCAGTGTCAGAGCCCCTCTGAACTGCCACACAATTCTTCTCTCTGGTATTGGATGCATATTTCCTGAAATGTCTATGTAATTTTTTTCCTGTACGTTTGCTCTCAAAGTTTAGTCCTTCCAACTACATCCTGGAAGGAGGCACAGAGGAACATCTTGTTCCCTTGATCTCATCTTGGTCCTGCCCAGCTGAATGCTATTGCTCCCTCAACTTTGCCTCACTAGTTTTGCCAAAAGCATTGTCTCCTGATCTAAAGTGCTATTATAGGTCTTACTTTTCTGGGAGTCAGACATGAAATCATCCAAGCAATGGTTTTGTGGTTTGCGAATTAGCCTAAATAATCTCTTCTTCCCAAACTGTGTATCTTTAACAGCCATCCAGCCCCTTTTTGTTTTAATGGGTTTCTTCATTCAGGTCTGGCCACTCTGAGACTGTTGGTTAGGAAGGTGGCAGTATTTTGGTTGCTTCACTGAGACTGTCAGTAATTCAAATTGAATTGGACTTTGGTTAGGTGGGTAATTCATCATTTGCAGTGTGACAACAATACCTGTAATTACTGCTCTTATTGTTGTGGCTGAAATTCATGTGCAATAAAGGGATCTTAATATCATGCCAAACCTCACAGTTAATTTAGGTTCCATCTCCTTTCATTTATTCTGTAATAAGCTAATTAGTTCACATAATTTGCCATTGAACGTGCCTTTGTAACAAATATATACATGAATTAGCCTATTACACAACAAATGAGGGGAATCAAAACATGAATCATTTGCGGGATTACATAAGGAATTATTATCCTTTCAAACACCCATGGATGCAGCCACTGTTTTTACTGCTTTAAAATTTTATTATTTACACTAGGTTGGTTCTCACATCTGATGCCTCTGACTTACTCTTCTGCTCAGAAGGTCGACAATGCATTTCATTGTTCACTACGACCCATTCCCACGTGCCAAGTTACTTGCAAGTTCCGGATCACTACCATGAAGTTAAATGTCTTTCAGCTTGGTTGCTTAAAGCCAAATTCTGGCAGCTGAAAGAGCCTGGCCATACTGCTAGCCTTCTGCCTTGGCGCACCACTCCCAAGGACATTTTGGAGTAGAGATCCTCAGATTTCACTGCTAAAGTAAGATTTTGGTTTGGTTTGTTTGCAGCTTGCACAGTATCATACTGTGCCCTCGGAAAACTCCTGGACATGACTTGCAGTCACTGCACTTGGAAGCTTCCAGCCAAATTTCACCTGTGGGGCTCATTTCACCAACCTCCCTTCTGACAGCTCTTAAACCATGCTAGATTTCCAACTCATTTGGGATAAATCATGAGGGATGCTCTATCCAGCTGACTCCTAAGATTACCATTATGCAAACGGGAGGCTTGCCAGACCTTGAGGTTCAGTCCACCATTGTAACTCCTGCAAAGTACCACGGATTCATTATTCCCCAGAAGGGATCAGGACAATTGGACCCGTCTCATCCAGAAGACAGCAGAGTGCTTTCTGCCCAGTAATTCAATACCAATTCACAGGGAAGCTTCTGAGCTACTAAACCCATCAGTTCTACTTTCTGCACTACCTATTTGAGGCCTCATCTAACTGCTGACCTGGTGCTACCCAGCTTCAACTATTAAATGTAATGAGAGTACAGCTCAATAGCTTTGTTTGTTAAATGTTCTCTGGTTACAGCAATTGTTTTGATTTAGCACCCAACCTCTTGCAGTAATGATTCACTCTTTCCATACCAAAGTAAAGCAAGCACCTTACTCCCAACAGCTGCTTCTTTACCTGAAGTTACAGTCTTTTCAGTTTCAAAAAGCAAGTCCTTACTTCTAAAAGGAATAAAGATGTAAGAAGAGTTTTTGGCTGAAATACTCTTTAACATTTGGATGGCCTAAGCAGCACTAAAACCAATCATAAACTTTCTGGCATCTGCCAAAATGATCTATGGATACAATATCCAACTTTGCCAGACACTCTGCTCTGCCCAAAGCAATCAGTTGAAACCTCTACTGTAGCTAGCTTGTTCTTCCTGGCTTAAAACTGTACCTGTTCAGGCTGAGGGAATGAAATACCAACATGAAAGGAAAGCTCGCAGCCTGCAAAAAGGCTCAGGAAGTAAAAAGGAAGCAGGACCCCTCGAGAAGCACCTGCTCATTTTCAATGCACGAGCACAGGCACTCCACCACACGTTGCCCTCTGCCCTTTCTCTGGCAAGAACATTGCTGCCCCACGGTGGGAGCCAGACGGGACCTCCTGGGAACATCCATCAAGCTCTGTCAAAGAACTATGCAAGAGCAGAAAAGGGAGAATGCAAGTGCAGCCAGAGACCTATCTACTGTTCTTGCTTTGATTTCCCTCTTTCCTTTATGCAACACTCACTACCAGTCAGGAATATTCAAAATTACTATAGCAGCTCTTCTCTTGACATACTAATTCCTGGAGAGAACCACAGCATTTTTAAAAACGTAGCCTGGTAGACACTTGGGATCTGTCTGAACCCTTCTGGATTTGGTTTTGAGCCTCTGACACCAGCAGCAGCATGATTCAAGGTGTGCTACTGCGAGAGCATGAGAGCAAACAAGATGCTCCGAGCAAGCAATCACCCCTTTACAACTCCCAGATGAAAACTGAAAGTTATTAAGTTCATACTATAATATGAAACTAGAAAGAAATTAATAAATGAAATTTAGAGCGCCGAATGAGACATTATTCATCATTAAGAAAACCAAAAGGAGAACTTTTTTTAGGAACAGAAGTCACCTACACTTCAGGAGAACTAATAAAACAGGGCATCTAGCCAAAAGCACAAGGAATTTTGTATTAAAAACAGGAAGTGCAAATTAAAACTGGAAAACAGTACATGGATCATTCAAGATAGCCTAGCCCTAAAAGCCCATAGCCTCTGGACTGTGTAGGTGACTATCCAGCATTCCAGAGCTACAAATGCTTTGAAAATGCTTTAGTTGCTGGAGTGTCTTTGTCACCTGTAAAGGCTCCTCCAGTCTCAGGCAGAAGCACTTTAGTTTCTAGTGAAGAGCTGTATAGGTGTGGATCAAGAGAGACTCAAATTCCATGAGAAGTATCTCTTCACAGGTATTCCAGCCAGAATGGACCATTAGCATTATTTCTTCCTCCCTTCAGCATACCATGCTAACCAGCATACCCCTGCAATTCTAGAAACCAGCCCAAACCATGCCATCAAGTGAGTTCCTACATTTTAGAACGATCACAGAATCATATCTTAAGTCTTGCTTAAGGACTTGACAACACTTGCAATTTTCTGATACTACAGCAATAAATAAAGACCCTAACTCTCAAAAATCTCTGGGATTTATCCGGGTCTGATTTGCAGTGCTAGAATTTGCCATACTTTTGTTGGCCTCAAGAAGTATTTTCTACCCCTCTTCTAAAATGCACTGAAAAATGGCTACTGTCTGCAAATGACCTCTTGCAACATTTGTGCAGGTTAGTGTCTGACTCATTTACTCGATGTGACTTCATTTGCAATTTCATGCAGATGCAAGCGAATTCTTTTCTCCTCTGATGCGTCTATCAAAATCTTTCCAAGCAAAAGATGACAAAAAAAAAAAAAGAAAAAAATATCTTACCTGAAAAATAGCTATCCAGGCATATCCAATGTTATCAAAATTGATAGCTCCGTTGTGTGGGTTTACGTCCCCTGCCATGCATACGTTGTAATACTGGTTCCAGTTTATGCAGGCATTCCTGCTGCTGAAGTCAGGGTTGTATAAACTTGGGGTGTAGGAGTCCATGCTCAAGGTGCACTCCACCTTGTACTCCTTCCTGTTTGGGATGTTGGAGCATTTCTGCATGCCGTTTTCACGATGCGATGAGCAGATGAATGGGTTCTCCTCTGCTTCGTCTGTCCGGTAGTACGGATGCAGGAAAGTAAGGTTGTATGTCCTGCAGGGGGAAGAAAGAGAAGGATGGGAACAAATCATAGAATCACAGAATCATAGAATGGTTAGAGTTGGAAGGGACCTTAAAGATCATTGAGTTCCAACACCCCTGCCATGGGCAGGGACACCTCCCACCAGACCAGGTTACTCAAAGCCACATCCAGCCTGTCTCGTATGGTTCCAGGGATGGGGCATCCACAGCTTCTCTGGGCAACCTCTTCTAGTGTCTCACCACCCTCACAGGAAAGAATTTCTTTCTAGTATCAAATCTATCTCTCCCCTCTTTCAATTTAAAACCACTGCCCCTCATCCTATCACTCCACTCCCTGACAAAGAGTCCCTCCCCAGCTCTCCTGTAGGCTCCCTTCAGATATTGGAAGGCTGCTATGAGGTCTCCCTGGAGCCTTCTCTTCTCCAGGCTGAACAACCCCAGCTCTCTCAGCCTGATGCCCCCCTTGTTCCTGTCCCTGGTTTGGGTGTGTTATTTCTCCTTTGCCCTCAGCCCTATCAGACTGGGGACAGCAAGTCATAGTTGAGGTATCAGCCCCTACCTTTGTCTACAAAACTTTTTGCTCACAGCGCCCCGTAAGGCGCCAGTGATCTTTTAGTTAAAGATCAGCCTGTGCTTTCCCCAGCCAACAGGGCACGGGAAAATTGAAATGAGAGGGTACAGAGAGAAAAATCCCAGCGGGCCAGGTCCCTCCCAAAAATCTAGGGAACTTTTTGTTTCCGTCTAAGGATTTTAAGATAGCTCTTCTGATGCTCAGAACATGCTTCAGAAAGTCTGATGGCAAAGCAGCTTTCTAATAAATTTGCCCCTCAGCACCTCCCAGGATGAGTGAGTTGAACTTTAACAAGGAGAGGCCCCACCACAGGCCATATCAAATTCCTTCTGTACTTAAATAAGAAAAGAAAGAGCCCACATTAATAGCAATCGTATGCTTAGTGCATATCTGATTTAATTGGCCTGGATAAAGTTTATGGCTCTGTTACAGCTAAGATAAGCAAGTGCTCTAATTGCAGCATGGCAGAGATGTGCCTTTTCTCAAGCCGTGCTCTGGGGCAGATCAGCAGCAACTGGAGCCCAGGACTTTTCCTGCTGTTTGATTAGCATTAGTGAGACCCACCAGCACTCACACACTGAAGCACTGCTCAAAATGAGAAGGTGCAAAGTCCTAGAGCTGCCTTTATCTGCTGTGTTCCGAGCTGCAGGGATCTAAGACACTATATAATCAGTCAGGAGATAAGGGAAAAGGCAACACACAAATTATATGACCAAGTGAGATGTGGGTAGAAGATAAGCAGGTAATTCTTCAAGACAGGACAGCTGTACTTTCATCTGTTTCTAAATGTACCTAACTATTGAATAAATTTGCCTCTAACGAGTGCCAAACTAGTGTTATTCCAGCCAATTGCTTGAAATTGCTCCCCAAAACCCTTGAGTCAAGTGGGAGTCACTCAACAACTGCACTTTAAGGAGAGAGCAATCGCTGCAGGGCAGAGCTGAGGGGAAATTAACCCCGGAACAACTTTCCTGGGGAATTTGGTTCTCCTCCATCAATGAATTACTTGAGATGGGTGTTGAGGGTTCATCCAGCTTCAGGGACAGGCAAGAGTAGCACGTCAGAGGAACTGGGCATTGTTCACTGGTGATTAAATGTATTCACCAGTTATTCCCCTGCCACCACAGTGCTCCCACACCTCTAGACAACACTGAAATATCTTCCTCCTAGTTTCTATACTTCAGATCAAGAGACAAGGAAGAAACTTCAAAAATGTTTTTCCTCCAGGAGTGCCTGAAAGCCTTCTCCTTCCCCTCACACAAATTGGTTTCACTTGGAGGAAATTTCCATATAAAACAAGCTGAAGAAAAGGCTGAGTGCGACGCTAGCATGGTGTTTGCTAGAAGATCAGATACTACAACCAGCAGAGTTTGTCACGCAGAGTGGGGTATCACAGAGGCTTGCAAAGGATGAAAACGCAGCGAGGTGCAGGGATGTGTCTGGGAGTGCAACAGATCGTGAGCAAAGACAGACGGGGAACTCGAGAGAAGAAACAGAGGGAGAATGAGATGAGACACTGGAGAAGTGACTTCTGACTCGCAAGTGGCAGGCAGAGATCTGGCAGCTCTGTTCTGGCCTTAGCGGCTACGCTGAGAGGGGCTCAGTTCAGATGCAAAGGGCTCCTGCGCTCTCAAATAAAAGTGGTGGGGGACTCCACACACCTGGGACATCTCTCTTTACAACCACGGTGCCTGCCTCAGCCTGCTCACCCAGGGAAGGGCTGGGAGGGCTCGACACCTCCATGAGACATGACCAGAGTTCTCCCAGCCCCACCAGCCTCAGGAAGGACATTTTCTTCTAAAACCTCCAGATTTGAGAGGCCATGGCTGCATGTCTCATTAGGCTCCTCCCAAGGAGCTCAATAGCAGGTGCCCAGTAGCTCTGAAGTCTTTCAAATGGGACACTGGGGTCAGGTGGAGGTGAAAAGAGTCTAATAACCCCACAGTCCAGACCAAGCCTGGACTATGTTGTGCACTGCCTGATACAGAGAAGTAGCACGGCCACAGGATGCTGAGGTATGACCAGCTTTCCTGGGGCCAA
Source organism: Tringa tobata (assembly GCA_033628505.1). Classification (NCBI taxonomy): domain Eukaryota; kingdom Metazoa; phylum Chordata; class Aves; order Charadriiformes; family Scolopacidae; genus Tringa; species Tringa tobata. The sequence continues at coordinate 309,242 of JAHREE010000502.1, forward strand.
CTTCACCTCTTAGAAACAGGAGTTTGTGGGTTACAGGGAGAGAGCTACTCTAAGTCCCTAAGATGATGGCAGGAGAGGTCTCGTTTGGTACCTTCTCATCAAAGCACCTGACCTCCAGCTCAAGCTCAACAGATCTTTGCAGTTCTCAAATCCCTGACGTGACAAGTCATGCAAACTTGAAACTTTGTCTGTCTGAGCAACTAAAAGCCAAAAACTGGTGCCTGCAGCAGAGAGAGCCACAGAGGTGTCTCAGACAGTAACCTGCAACCCTGAAACTACACATTGAACCCCAGCCCTGCAACAACCCTAGATGATCTTGGGAACATCCCTTGCTCTTTGTGGTTTCCCTTCAAACAATGCTGACCAACGCTCTCTGATCTGGATGTGCCACTCCAGTGACACACTCTTCCAAACTTCAAGTGATCATCCAATAAAACTTGCTCCAGAACAAGGTGGAGCTATGAAACTCAATAAAAACTTAAAAAAAACCCTGGAAGCAACACCCCAGCACCACTCCAGCAGCAGGAGTTTCCTGATCACAAACACCTTTTGGCAGCGGGCAAGACAAGAAGGCTCAGCGCACCACAGCTCGTGGGCCAGTGTAATTAGGATTCTACCCAGAGCAAAGCTGGACTTGCAGGGGGAGATGGACCATCTGGAGGGATGATTGTGTAATTAGCAGCTATGGCTGCACAAGCTCCTTTCCTGGGAGCAGTTTTGTGTTTAGATTCAGACACACACATGCCTGTGCCAAGAACACTGACCAGGGAAGAAGTGCTCAGACAGAATGGCTGATGCATCAGCACCACACTCCACTCCGACCTCACACCCGAGCTCCCCTGTGAGCTGCCTCTCCCACCACCACAGCACAATATACACAACGTCCAGTGCTACACACGACTCAGCAGCTGCCTGCCCTCCCAGCTGCAGGGCTCTGATACATGTCCATTGTCCCAAATTAATCATCTTTATTTCAGGCCCCAGCGCTGATGACTGATCTCCTGATAAGCCTACCCTGGCTGGGCAGGTTGGACAAGGACACAGCTAGCCAGAGAGCCGCATGCCAGCCAATTCTGCTGGAGACCATGCACCTGGTTTTGTTGGAGGGAAGGAACACAACTAGGATGGGGACCTACAGGACTAATGCCCCTCCTGTGCAATGCTTCTCTATTCACTACACATTGTGACTGTAAAGGTCCTTGATGAGCCACATACACAGATTTAAGAGGCTGCATGTCTCCCATGAGTCACCGTTTAGGAAGCCTTGGGCTGAAGGAGAAATACTGCCTGCAGACATAGAGCCCTGGGCTGTCATCTAATAAGCTGCGTAGAAAAGATCTGGGCATAAACCCTCTGGAGAACCAAGAGAACGACACACTTTGGTGGCTGTGGGAGGAAAATAAAACCAGGAAAACAAAGCACAGCTTGACTGCGAAGGGTAGATGAAGCTTGATTTGGTTCTGCTGCTGCCTAACTGATTTTATCCTCCCTGTTCTCTGCCTTGCTCAGTTTTGCAACTCTCCCCAAAACAATTTACAAACTAAAAGAAAGTCCTCCCTATGACAGGCCAAAATCAGGTGCAATTTCTGCCCAGCCCTTTTCAAGCCGTTCCTTCTTCCATGTCTGCCCTGGCACAGAGACACCATGAGCATCTGCCTGGCTGGGAAGGACCTGAACGATGCTCTGCCATCACCGAGTACAGCAGGGAAGGGACACACCAACCAACAGCAAGCACTGCAAATTTAAGACCTTTTTCTAGTTCCTCTGCTTGATGACCCTGCTGGCAAAAACAAAAAGGAGAGCAAGGATGAAAAACAACAGTGTTGCAGAATGAGGGAATCCCCAATATCCACAAAATAAATGAATTAGCTCTGCCAAGACCATCTACCTCCACATGCAGGAAAGGTCAATCTGATTTCCTCGTTACTTGCCAACAGGCATAGTCCAAATAACTTATTAATGGTAATGAATCCACTAATCACAAGAGCCATGTGCTCTGGGGAAAAGACATGAGAAACTAAGCCCCAGAATGGATCTTGTTATCACATTAGAAAGGATTAACACCCCTTTCTCGGCCAGCTGCCCGGTACACATCTTTCTCTAGGCTTGCAGCAGCTTTGCAATGTATTTTCCTTTCTCTGTCCCTGGATGTGTTCGCGTGCAGGAAGGACAACAGCAGGGCAGGAAAGTCCATCCTCTCCCACGTCAAAGGAAGCTGAACAATTATTGTCTGCTCCATCTTCCCCCAGGCTCAGTCCTCCCAGCCCAACCAGTCCGTGCAGGGCATCATCCACAGCCGCTGGAGTACAGTGTGTGTGTGCTGAGCACAGTGTGTGTGTGCTGGAGTACAATGTGTGTGTGCTGAGCACAATCCTGCTACAGCTTTCTGAGGAGCAGAGGAAACATGTAACACCAGGTTGGAAGCCGACCTCAAGGATCATCTGATCCATCCTTCTTGGCAAAGGAGGAAAAGGAAAATATAAAGGAAACTCAGCACCAAACAGGACCTGTTCCCTCCAGAGGAGGTTGCTCTCTGGAGAAAATCCTGCTGACAACCCAGTGTTGCAGCACAGAGTGATGCCAGGAGGAGCAATTAAGCAGAACTCAGAAGTACCTTTCAGATGAACTCAGAGCTGTCGGCCTTGGCTGTCTGTGCCTTCTCGTAGCTCTACAAAAGCCAAGGAGCCAAAGGCAGTACAATGCCAAGCAGGTACAGAGTTAATTAAGACTGAAGTGCTCACATTATAACTGTCCTGCAGCATTAGATAAATACAAAGCACTTCACAGCTCGTTCTCCTCTCCTACTTCCAACTCATTGAGTTCCTTGAAAGGCTCCAAAAGGGGGAAAACACTCCCCTGCATAACAACACACAAGCAAGGAGCAGCTCCAGCAGCAACAACCCAGACAAGCTGGGATGACCCAATTCCTATATTTACAGTGAGAGCAGCTCATGATGGCAGGAGGGAGCCAGAGGGGCTGCGTGGAGGAGACACACATCCTGGAGATGTTACAGACAAACTGCTGGCTATCCTTGCCCTTACCACGTGTGCATACCGAACCTTCCTCTCTTAGACCAGACCAACCAAAAAAGCCCTCGTGAAATTCCCCCTCTGGCTCCCACTGTCAGGGATCTCCTGCACTCATTCACACAGCAGTGGAGACCGTCCCAGCACTGCTGTTCCCCACTCCTGTGCAATGCCAGAGGAAGTGAGCTCCCCAGGTGCTTCAAGAAGTGTCTGAGCCACCAGAGACCTCTGAAGGACCACTCTGGTCTCCAGGGCTGGCTGCGGTGTAACAGCTTCTCACATGTCCTGAGCAGCAGTGACCCACTCCAGATTACTGCTTGCCAATTCACTACTGCAACAGCCCAGTAACAACCTGTGATTCCTTCAAAGTCATTACTAAAAGAGTATCCTTGATAAAACAACCTCCTTCCAGCATGATTTTCCATTGCAACAGTGCAATTTTCAAAGAGGGAGACAAAGCACGTATTTCCAGTGCACCTCAAAGAAGTCCCCAAATTTTTATCAGAATGTACTATATTTAAAAATAGTTTCTTTACGTGAAGCAGCCAACTTTCAAGGGGGGTTTAAAAGAAAAGGTTTCTACAGGAAGAATGATGGCAAAAATCAAAGTCACTTCTTCCAACTGATGCCTGCTGGAAAGTTGAATGGCCCAGAAAGCTGCTGGCAACGAGCGTGTAAAGAAACTTGGAGCAGGTAAGAAACTATATTTAAGCACGAGTCTCTGAGCTCACTTACACTTCCTTTACTCCAGAAAACCTTTGGGGCTACGACCTTTCCTTGCCTGGCACCCTGGATTCTGTTCAGAAGCTCACCCTCAATTTAAAGCTGTTTTCATCTGGGAGGGTTTGACACCACCGCCAAGGTGAGTCCTGCCATAACTCAGGTCTTCCCCTGTACTGGGCTGTTAAGGAAAATCTGAACGAGGCCCATCGTCTGCCCAGCCCCAACCCAGGTGCACAGCACATCTGCCCATCCTCAGCCCCTCAGAGCCTGCTGAACAGCTAGTAAACATTATTTTAGGCTGAGGACAACAACAGTGGGAGTTGGTAGGACTTAGCAGACAAAACTCAATAACCAGAATCTCATTCCCCCTTTCCCACAGAGCTCTATTCTGTTTACTTCTAACCAAAACCAGAGCTCAATTTTAATCCTGCATCCCTTGTGCAAAGGTTTTTTGTCGTTGTTCTCTCTGGCAGCTCTCCCTGGAAGGGGATGGATGGTCAGGGGTCTCCAGCGCTGGTGCCAAGCATGAGGACACAGAGCAATGGTCCATTTGCCTGTATATCCATACTTTCTTGCAAGCAGATGGCATCTTGCTGCTCGTCAGTGGGACCTGTTAGTTTGAGCCCAGTTCTGTATATTCTAACCCTTCTTTGCAATAGCAGAACAACATAACCCTTGTTACTGCCACACCAAAGTCACTCCCTGCCTTTTCTCCCTGTGCAACTTGCTGTCGGGGTGTTAAAGACCACTGCAGGTGTGAACTATATCCTGATGCCTGGAACTATGGAGCTGGGAGAATGAATCAGGAATAACAGAAAAGATGGGAGTCATTTCATCCAGATTCCCCAAAACTGTCACACCAAGTTCCTGTCAACCTGAGGTAGCTTCTAGCTGGAATTGGAGGGACTGGTTTCTAAGGTCAAAAGCTAACCCAGCAAAACACAAACTGAGACAGTAGCTTCAGTCTGGGTGATGGCACCAGAGAAACCCACATCCCTGAGGACATGGCCTCAAGCAACAGGACTTGGGCACAGGCAATGGATCACCCACAGCCACCCAAACTGACCACTACCTATTGCTGGTGAGGGGGAACCCAGGAACCAGTGCAGAGCTGTGGTGAAGCAGGAAGGAGCAGATCTCTCCCAAACCTCCTGCCTCTTCAAACACAGGTCCTGAAGCTTAGCACACGGAGCCTTGATTCTTGCCTTCAGTGACCCGGACCAGGACCCTGATAAGAAAATCCTGTGATGCCTTTGATGCTGCTAATGGCCATTACATAACAGCCCGCTTTCCCTGGGCTGCTTAATATCTCTACTTAGCAAACGCTTCCCCTGTGGTTAATTTTAAAAGCTCCACTTTGCAGGAAATCACACAGCATTTTAGAAACCTGGTCAAAGAGAGGAGAGGGACTTGCCAGAGCTAATTACAGCTCTGCGCTCCTTGTGCTCAAAGCACTGCCTGTGCATGGTGCCTGCCCCATGCAATGGGGCCACCCGAGAACAGCTTTAACACCACTCTCTGGGCTTCTTAATGACAGCTCAGGGGTCACTCTGAGTGACAGAGGGTCTTGGTGACCAGCAAGTACCTGCTGTGGATGTAGGAGAGAGCTTGCGAGGTTGGAGCATCAGGATGCAGGAGCAGAAGCACACACATAGCAGGCTCATCGATTTTCTGCCTTTCAGCATCTCTGATGGGATGAGTAAGTGCCATCAGAGATGGTCTGCAGCACAGAGAAAGGTTCAGAGAGCTGAAAGCCACAGGACGAATCAGGGAGAGGCAGAAATAGGACCTGGGGTAGAGCTGAGGGATAATTTCTGCTTGTCTTCCAGACACGATACAAGTTGTAGACAGCAGATGATTACAAACAGATATAATTACAGGCTCTATCTTCCCTTACAAAGGTAAAGTTGCCCTGATTAGCTCATCTCAGGCATTTCCTCACCTCTGATATCTCCAGCAGTCTCTGACAGGAGCCCTTCAGAAGGGTTTTCCCAGGCATACCTCCCTTTTCGGTAGAAGCTTGCAGGCTACACTTGGTTTTGATCCTTTTGTTGTGCTGATGGATCTTTAAGGTGTGTCCTCACATGGGGCCTCTGAAGGGGCAAGTGCAGAACAGCCCAAGCTCAGCGTCACCCTGAGGGACTGCTGGGCAGCAGCAGGAGCAAGGGCATGCCCCGTGGCAGGGGATGAGCCAAGGTCATCCCCGTGGCACTTACACAGACAGAGCCTGAACACAGCAGGCAGAGCTCAGGGCTGGCAGCAGGGTCCATTCAAAGCCCCAGACACGGCAAGTGATGGACCAGATCCAGGACCCATCCAGGGAACGAAGGCAGGAGCCAAAGAAAGCAGGAACAATGACAGAGCTGAAGACAGACACAGCTCAAACCAGGACTGAGAGCCACAGGCTGAGCTTAAATAGAGCTCCTGGGCACAGACAGGGTGGGGCTCCCAGGTGAGGCTCATCAGGGCAATTAAGGCCAATTAGCACCCTCAGCACCCAGCAGGGATGCTGGTCCATGCACCTGCCTAGCTTGGAAGAACCAAATCTAAAGTTTGCATGAAAATGTGCTGCCCATTCCTGATGCCTGTGCCAGGCTGGGACCGTCTTTAATGCCTTTCACATCAACCTTCTTATCTTAATACACCTTCAAAGATGTGGTGCTGTCTGTACCAGTATGTGGAACATCTCATCAACCCCCTGCCAGGTGGTGTGGTGTGCTAGGTGACCTCCCACACCTCTACGGTTTTGGGAACTGGCAATCTTCAGAGAGCTGTAATGCTTTTATTTGTTCTAAATCCTCAAATTCCCAGAGTCAGGTATCTCAGCTTCCTCAGACAGAGATAATCCAAACCACTAACATCCTTGTCCTTCAGGTGCACAAGAAAAACACGAGAAAACCACTCCAAACCCTCAGTAACTCGCTTACAAGTGGGGGTTTTTAATAAAAATACAGCACCCAGCCAGACTTGGGAGTCCTGAAACCAACAACCTTGAGAATCAAGACAACAGCCCCGTGAAGAGCTGCCATCGCAGCTGTGCAGCATGGTCACGTCACACTCTCATCCACGTGCTGCTGGATCCAGCACTGGCTGCATCCTGGCTGGACACTAACCCTGCTGACCACTGGGATTTTTCCAGCAGGGGAGAGAGAGAAAGGAAAGAAAAGAAGAAAAGGCGGAGATTTTTTTGCTGTACTTACGTTGCAAAATTCTTGTCTAGGAAACACCTGTTCCTCAGCAGCCCTGCCCAGAGCTGGACACCGACAATCCCAAAGATGAAGAAGACAAAGAAGCACAAAAGGAGGACGTTGCCTAACATAGGCAGAGTATCTAACAGCAGGGTGACGAGTATTCGCATACCTGTGGGGAGAAGGAGAACACGGGTTAGAGGAGCCCTTTGACAGGGAGAGAACAAATGCCATGCTGATCCCAGCTGCTCTCAGGCTCGGTCATGCAGCCAGTGCATCCTGGGTAGAGGAACTGGGATATTTACATTTTCCCCTGAACCTTAAACCTGAAAAGGAAGGTAAAGAATGCAAAAGACTTAGCAGCACGTGGGAACAAACAGCATATCTCCAAAGGGTGGACTGAAGAGTGGGATTTTCAGATGTTTTCAGTAACACAGCGCTCAACAACAAGCAAACACGGGCAAAGCTGCAAGACAGTCTTTCCTGGAGAAAACGCCCCCGCAAACCATCAGCCTCCTGAGAAATTGTCAAAATATATATTTATAAACATATTGAACATCTCTCGTGAATCACACAAATTGTTCCCCTAAACAATACAGAGCCTTCTGTAGGATGGTAGCTGCGGCTGCTCTCCGGGCCTCCTCGATGGACAACTCCTCTTCCACAGAGGACTCTCCTTGCTGGCCACCACTGGCAGCTGAGAGTCATTCGTGTTCCAAAGCTTACAGGGCTGCCAAGCAGGGGAGGCAGGAGAAATTTTTACTTTTTTGAGGGGGGAAAGCAGGATGCAAACGTTTCCTCCTCTAAGCAAAGCTCTCCACTTTGTTCCTTTCCCCTCCTCCTGCGCAGGCTGCTGGGACACCTTCCCAACTGGTCCTGCACCTCTCTGCAAGGTGAACCTCTCTGCTGAGCAGGGGCTCCCCCAGCACCTCTGCTGCCAGGGAAGTGCTGATTTCTGTGTAAGATCTTCCATCCTAAGTAAGAAGACTGAGGAATGAGTCAACCTTGCAGATCCTCAGCTAACCCTTGCATCTCTTTCCAGCATGCCCAGGGTTACTGGGCAAGGAGGCAGGGACTGGGATGGCACCTGGAGGCTGCCCTGTCTCACACATCAGGGCACCTTCAAACTCAAGGATAAAACAGAAGTAAAAAGAGAATAACGACTTGCAGCTCCGCAGTTCAATAGAGGTTAAATGAACCTCTGAGACACCGACCAGCTGTCATTTCAACAGCTGATAATTGATGAGAGCAGAACTAATGAAAAGAGGAAGAGATGAAGGCAAATGTTAAATTATAGAAAAGAATAAAATCAGAAACTGAGAGTAGGGAGCCCAGCGCTCAGCAAAGAGCAGGGCTCAAGTTTATGACGTGGTGGAAATCAATGCAGCTGCTGGGTAAGGTGACAATACTGCCTTTGGAAGCGTTTTCTCCCGCTAAAATGCTGCTCTGCAAACACCTTTTTCTGACTGCCTGTGTGGAGCTTGTTCTCCCTCCATTTCCCCTAGCAGGATGCTGCTCTCCATTAGTCATCCCGTTTGAACAGAGCGTGGCATTTACACTGACGCAGTCTCTCTTCCCCCACCAATTTCCACCTTGGCTTCCAAGTCATGCCTGATGCCTCTCCTGCTAATTCAGCGACGATGCTCAGCTGCACCCTGACATCTGGAGACCCCAGGGATGGTTGTTGGGAGGAGCAGGGTCTCCAGGAGAGCAGTGCCCATCGAACCAGGCCATGGCAGGCAGCGCTCGCAGGAGCTGGAGCCCCGTCATGCCACTTCACCCGCCTCCTCGTGTCACTCTGCCAGCGGAAACGCAACCCAGCCAAGCAGGGATGGAGTCGACATTACCTTGTCAGCACAGCACGAGTGGATAAACTGCCCTGGCCAAGAAATCTGCGCTAATAAATAATTAGGTGTGAGTAATAACCTCTGCATCCCAGGGCGAGAGCCTTTCAAGGTCTTCATGCCCAGCTGCATCTTGGCTCTGGCAACGGCAGCGGATGCCTCTCGGGAGGAGCCGCGATCCTGACACCCAGCCCCATGCCAGCCCTGCCGCCTGCCCTCCAAACCCTGTCCATGTGGTGCCCGGCGCCGATGCCACCCCGCGGGGAAGGGACACAGAGCTGGCAGCCAGGCCGTGTCGGCAAGCGCCGCGGGTGGTGCGGGATGCCAGCCAGCATCCCTGCCATCCCCTGGAACCGCAGCCCCGGTGCCAGCAGCGGGGTCAGCGCTGGCATCTGCTCCATGCGCAGGGGGAAACCCAGAGCTGGAGGCAAAAGGGGCTTAATTTCCTAAGGCTTGTTCCCAACACGTGCTGTCATCGTAAGCCCCCCAGGAGCGCATCCCGCAGCACTGCCCTTCAGACTTCCCTTGCAAATCTATCTTTGGAAAAGCAGAAAAGACTCACTTAATTCCCAATGGAAAGATGATGCTGGGCTTTTCTTCTTCCCCTCCCCACCCCACTCTCATTAATATCCTCGCCCTTTTTTTTTTTCCAAAAATGGTTAAAATTTATCCCTCTGTGCCAGAAAACTTTTTTTCTGCTCAGCTACTTTTGATATTTTGGGTTGTTTAGTGGCACCATTCTGGAGATTGAATCCATCTGTTCACTATCCGCTAAGGGTGCTCCGGGCTCTCAGCAGAATGTCAAATGTGCCATGGGAAAAGAGCACGAGCATCGGTTAGGCTGAAACGAGGATCAGGATTTCTTTCCATTCCCATTCCATGTGATGCCTGGCTGAAACCACACAGTAGAAAAATAAAAATAAAGCAGTGAAATGGATTTGAAAAAACAGTGACCACTACTAAAAAAAACTCCTAACTACAGCCGCTGCCAAACATATAAATCGGAGGAATTGTATTTTTCCAGCCGTTTTCAAGGAATAATTTCTAATAGAGATGATGTTTTTATTGGCCAGAGTTCTCCTTTCTTTTCTTAACAAATAAAAGAAAAATGAAATAATCTTGTGGGTGAATTTATTGTGCCTGGAAGCAAAGAGCTAATAGCACTGGCTGGAACCCAGGAAAGTGCCCAGGCGTCACAGGGATAAATTGCCAGGCTATTTCTCATGGGTCCCTGCTTCCCCCGTGCCTGCAACCGAATGCCAGGTTCATCTTTTCTGACCCAGCCGTAATTTGTATCTGTTCGATGTCCTTTTGTGACTGTCACTGAGTCGAAAACCCCCCTCCCACTAGCGGTACGGCGGCTGGGGGAGTGTCACTGTCCCACTGCTGGGGATGGCACGGACGGGGCTGAGTGGGACCTGCTGCCCTGCTGCTGGCTGGGGTGCAGTGGATGTCCGAGGTAATCCCTCCGCTAAGCTGTAGCATCCCCATGGGTGAAAGACTAGAAATGTAACTCTCTTATTGCCAGAAACTGCAAAAATACAACAAAATAAAGGGTTGTCGCTATCCATTCTCTGCAGACCCTTGATTATATTAGGTATCAGTCTGAAACAGTAAAAGTACCGATGTTAAAAGTAGATGGAGTTACTGTCTCATAAACAAAGTCTGTGATTATCTGCCCTCCAGGAACTAAGATATTTCTAAGAATACTAATCCTGCCCTGGCACTCGTTCAAGACACTGGTAGTGCTGTAAGACCAGCCTAGCTGCTCGTCAAGCCAGGCAATTCATCTCCAAACAGGGATTGAGCTCTTTGGATTTAATCTCACATACTATTAACAAAAAAAAAAATAATTATATCGTCTGTCTTTTGAAATAAAATAAAAAATACAAAGTGGCAAGTGTAACAGAAGACAGTCAAAAAGGCTTACTTCAAAGCTTCGATATCAGACTCCCAAGAAAGAAAAGCACAAGCTGGACCTAGATCAAAATTTCACCTAGACTTGGAGGCATTTGGATCCCTGGGCCTTGGTTTAATATGCATGTAAATCCTCAAATTTCCCCGGCTTCTGCTCTCAGCCCAGCTGAATCCCATCTTTGAGACTCCCATTATTTCAAGGCAGAGCTACGAAGGGCTTCGTGGATTTAAATGGCTTGAGATTGAGCCTGATCCTCGCCCCAGCCTGAAACCTCATCGGGGCTCCGAGCCGAGCACGTGCCAGCATCCCTCCGCTCCTCCCCATCCCAGTGAGGCCAGAGTGCTCCAAATCCCGAAGGAAAACTGTGTTGTGCTTTCTGGAGGCTCTGAAACCCTGGCAACAAAGCCTCCTTAGGAAAACAAAGCTCCGGAGGGTTTCATGGTCCCTTTTAGCCTCTCATTTCTTTTTGTTTTGTTTTTAACTTCTAATGATGTCACTGTCAAATTTATGATTTTTTTTTTGTTTTAAAAAAGAAAAATCCTGAAGAATTTGAGCTCAGAGAGAAACTTCAAAGACTCCAGTGCGTAAACATCCATCTGTTCCCTTGTGAGTTCCTCTGAGGTGCTGGAACCAAAACCCTTCTGGGGGAGTTTGTTTTGCTGTCCCTAGATGTGCCGACATGATGGGCAATTAATCTAGGCAGGATGTTCAGTGAGGACCAGCGGGGCTGCATCATTCAATCATTCTTTTAAAAAGAACAGGAAATGTACTTTTATTATTTTTTTTTTTTTTTGCAAGGGACCTCTATGATTTCCATACAATGCTGTTCCATTTTGAATTGAGTGGGTTTTGGTTAAAAAATGATGAAAGCACTATGAAATTAGTACCTTGCAAAGGATTGCTCAGCAGACGGCCGATTCTGGCAGGAAATTATTTCAACTTGTTGGTTCGTCTTTCAAATTGGATTTAGAAGACAAGCAGCTGAAGCCACTTGAAAATGGATTTAGGGGCCACTTGAACTTTCTATTGTGGATGAACCCAATTTTGTTCTACATGACAGCAAACCCTCTGTGGTATTTTACCAGCAATGGAGGCTGCTGCGCTTCTAATCCTGAACACAATGAAACAGAAAGACCTTAAATAGCTGAGAGAGGAGAAAAAGAACTCATCCAGGGCAAGAAGATCCTTCTTAGAACTGACCTTTCCCCTTTCTTCTTAGGAACTTTGTTATTTACTTTGCACTGGGAGCAGTGAGTTACTTGCCTCACGGAGTTCACAAAAATGTTGGAAAACAGGCAGGAAAATTTGGGCCCCCAGGTATAAAATCAACTCCCTTGCCCTTTACTAACACTGATAACCATAATGAATGATCTCTAACTTGCCATTGGAAATTAGCACAAATGAGCTGGCTCTCAGCAGCAGGAGAGTGGACTTCTACTGCAGGGCTTAGCAGACAGAGAGCCAGCTGGGGTGGGATTATCCCCCTGGTTTTCCCAGAGCCAGGCAGAGCCTGAACTGCAGCCGGGCAGCCCGATGCGGACAAAGGTGTCACTTACTTGGGACCCTGTTAATGGCTCGTAGCGGCCGAAGGACCCGGACGGTGCGGATCGCAGACAAGCTCACGTTGTGTCCGTCCAGAGAATACTCCATCATGCTGCAGGGAAAAAGAGGAAAAGTGTCAGGATGTGGGATGCTCAGTCCCTCGGCACGAGGGTGTGGGGCTGCTGCTGTCTGCACGCTCCGGGAGCCATAGCCCAGGCTTGCAAAACCACCCACTCTGTGTTTGGAGCTCATAATGTGCATCATGCTGTCAATGGGGGATATAAGGGATATTTCAGGCTCTAAGAGACTGGAAACACCCACACGAGCAGCAACGGTGCAGGGGCCAGCAGGCAGATGTGCTAAGAGGCTAACGGGCTGCAGGCAAAGGTAACACTTCAGAAAGCAGAACTTGGCACAACAAGGAGCTGCAAAGTCAGGGCCACAGAAATCGGAGCAGAGGGAGAGCCCCAACTATCTGCTCAGGTCCCCGAACGATACTGCTCTCCCTTTCCATCAGCTTATTGCGCTCCAGCCGGCGGCACATCCGCAGGCTTCCCGGGGAGATCACTGCACAACTCCACACGGCTCAAAGTCTATAAGATGTTTCTGATATTATACCACCTACCAGCATGCCACCGTATTTTCACGCCAGCTTATCTCTCCCCCTATGACAAAAATCATAGAATCATAGAATCATTCAGGTTGGAAAAGACCCTTGGGATCATCGAGTCCAACCATCTTCCTTACTCTACAAAGTTCTTCCCTACACCATATCCCCCAACACCAAATCTAAATGACTCTTAAACTCATCCAAGGATGGTGACTCAACCACCTCCCTGGGCAGCCTATTCCAGTGTCTGACCACTCTTTCTGTGAAGAATTTCTTCCTAATGTCCAGTCTAAACCTACCCTGTTGTAGCTTGAATCCATTCCCTCTTGTTCTATCTCTAATTACTTGTGAGAAGAGACCAGCACCAACCTCTCTACAATGTCCTTTCAAGTAGCTAACCAATCCGACAAATGACATTAATGTAGTTTGATTTCCATTTTATTATAAAGAATAGGGAACGTTTTCTTTTTCATGCTTCGTCTCCATTTCACATAAACATTTCTCTCCCAGGCAGGGAAGGACGTTAAGTCAAGCCAGTTTTCTTGCTCTTTTAAAGCAATGAGTGGCAAGTGTGCGTAGTGTTGTTTTTTTAATGGGGTTATGGCTAGTTAGCATGGCTGTAATTACAATTTATGAGTTTGACTACAGGGAAGCACTTGTAAATATGTCACAAATCTCTCACCACGCCTGTTCAAATAACATAACAGCATCAAAAGCAACCCTGCGAGTAAGCTGTTGGATCCCATGGAGAAAGAGCTGTTGTTTTGTGTTCGGGTGGGTTTTTTTTTAAATAAACAAACAGATACGGGAGGAGGAAGACAAACATGAGCTGAACTGCTGCAACCAGGCACTTCAGAAGCTTCAGTGGAGAGATTTTTCAATAGAAGCATCCTGCAGCCAGGACAGACCAAAATTGTTACGTGCCATCGAGAAGCAAAAGCCGAATGGACTGAAGCAACAGCTGAATGGACTGAAATCCATTGAATCCTGAGACAAGAGCAGAGGGAGGTTTGGTTTCGGGCTAGCCTTCCTCAGGTGCATCATTGCCTGTGTGTCTATACTCTGCTCTGCTGGAGCCTTGCACTTCATATTTGATGCCTTGCCCGGCTCTACAAAGTTTAATTGGTAATATCTACATGTTCTGATGTTTTCTTCTCTTTTGTCTTTGTCCTGGAGCTGTTTGTTGTAACCCCACGATACCACTGCACTGAGGTGACTTTGGCCCGTTAGCCTTAATTTGCCGTGCAGAGGCCCTGGTGATTTTGAGATGTTTTTCGTGATAACCTTCCATAGATGTTTTTTTTCTCTGAAGTGGTTAGCGAGTCTTTATAAATCAAAACCACCTTAAACCTTATACTTAGGAATTGAACCGAACATGATGAATAGCTTTAAAACTCAGCACGGCACAAAACCAGGTTTTGAATCTAACGTGTGTTCATTAAGCAGCCGGAGCAGAGCAGTGGGAAGCAGCCTGGAGCCACACAAAGGACCACACAGTGGGAAAACCATCGGAAATGCCCGTTCACACCTGCGTCGAGGGGCCTGGAGCCAGCACCAGGTGTCTGCTCTAAACAGACTTGCAGGAATAGACAAAGAATTGTTTAAAGTCCCTGAAGTGAATAGTGCTGAAGCCTGAACCTACTCGCTGGCTCGGTTCCAACACAGCACACTCGCAATTTATCGGGTGGCTGAGTAAGTGGATTTTAGTGTAACTGATACAGTTTTTGAACTACTAATAGCATGTGTAAGGAGCACGAAATGCTCCAGTGGGAGCTGGTTTTGTTCTCCAGAGAGCTCGTGCAACTATCAGCGTGTTAAAGGGTCAATTCCTGGGGCCTCGTTTTCACTTGGCCCTTGGAGTTTCAATGGGGCTGATGAAAGATGAATAATCCAGGATTTGGCCTAGGGAAACAGACTTTCTGACCCTGATACTTTGAACTTCCGTGATACTCCATTTAGGATTTGAAAGTAAGTCTCAGGGGGATCTACATCGGCCACCGAAGCCAACCTGAACCACTTGATGGATTCCAGATTGGCCCTTCTATAAGCAGTGAAAACACTTGAAACCTTCATGAAGAAGTCAAGGGTTTCTTTGTCAAGGTCAAGCTTGAGGTCTTATTCTTGTATCACACTTGCAAGCCAAGAATATCCCGGAAATGTCCGACAGAAACCTGCTGGAGATGAAAATTTTGGGTATGCAAGGACTGGAGATCTGGGTGGACTAGCACTTCCCTACACCTTCTGGGTACTGAAAAAAAAGGAGGCAATGTTTTCTACCACAAACAGTTTCCAGTTCTTCAGCTGTCAAGTTAAAGATGTCCAAGAGCCTGCAACGTCTCTGGGGACCGGATGCACAAGAAACCTCTCTGGTTTCAGTTCTTGCGGACAACATTTTTGATGCTTGAGAAACGCTTTCAACTTGGCTGCTGGGCAGACTGAGAGGTTGTAAGCTCCATTCGGTCTGAAATTTTCCAGGGTACATTTCTCAGGCGAGCAAAACATGAAAGGGCTTTCAGCGCTGGAACAAACTTCAGACACAATCTGTTGCTAGAGGCAGAAGATATGTTTATTTTGTAGTTTCCCTGCTCAGCCTCCACTCTCTTTGGTATACTTGCTAGTAAGCAAAATCAGCTTATTTGAGGAGACTGAATGGGACAAACAAAGCAGCCAGCACTGCCTGTCACTTGTTTCCCTTCTTATCAGAAAAAGCTTCATAATACCTTCAGCGCACCCGTCCACTTGCTGGAAAAAGCAACCTTTGTTATTCCAGTAGTGTGCTCCTTGCTAAAACCACCTCCAATTTTAGGAGCAGATGCTGGATTGAACAGTGATGGTGGGAGAGGAGGGAGAGGTGAAGAACCTCAGCCCATCACGTGGCTTCTCCTTGCCCTCCACCAGCATTACTGGCCAGAGCAGCTCCAAGACCAGTCTCACTTCTGAGAGATGGGAAATAATGTCACAGGTATGGCTTGAATACACCAAAATCATCTGGAGATGGCCCAGGATTGCTCTTCTTATCTTCAGCCTGAGTAACGCCAGACTGGCAACAGGGCTTCCCGTCGGGATCTCCTGGTTCTTCTGCTGTTTGCATTCTTCTCACACGCCAGCCACAGAGGGTGGGGAAAAGCCCTGGCAAACTACCAAACTGACTCACCAGCCACCTTCCCCCTCATCCCAGGTGCGACGTGCACAAAGATCCTGGTGCCAAACCTGACTCTGAGGTATGAGCAGAGGGCTCAGCCGTTCTGCCTCCGTGTGCTATTTTTACTCTCCCGTTTTGCTGGGATGATCTGTTTGATGAGGCGGGGAACCTCTGCTCGCCCATCAGGAGAGATCATCCTGCGGGTTCAGCATGGGGAAACACTGTCACCACGTTGGTCGTGGATGGCAGATTTCTGATCCCGAGTTCTCCCTGCAACCACAGCCTGGCTCTTCCCCTTACTACTTCTGGCTTAAATGCTGCGGCAGCTTTGGAAAGAAAAAATAATTAACTGCTTCTTTTGTTGTCCCTGCTGTTCTTTCCTGGGCTGTAACCACACACAGGTTCAAAGGAAGCTCTGCTCAGGAGAGCTCATGTTTTATTCAAACCAGTAAGGCCATTCCTAATTGTATTCCAGACAAATAACATGGAGCAAACCAAAACTCCATTAGTGCAGTGAAGATTGTACATCACTAATGTAAGGGTAAAAATGCCCCAACATATTACAGGAATGTTCTAATTAACCCCAGACTGGTCATTATAAACCCAGGAATTCAGAAATAAGGCAGAGCTCTGTAATTAAACAGTCTATCCCTTTCTAGGATATACTAAGCAGGTAAGAGAGCCTGGGGTTTCTAAAACCCATTTATTTCTAGAAAAAAGTTTTAGACTTGCCACGCTTTTGGTTGACTCAATTTTTCCTGAAGTGCGTAACGGAACTGGTGTCAAAAGCACCCAGATATTCCTTATATCTGTTTATTAACACATCCTGCATAAAAAAGCAGCTGTGGGAGATGGTGTTAACATGTAAACCAAGAGAAGTTTACAGGAGGCATTTGCACACACTTGTAATTTGGGTCAGCTTCTGGTCAGCTTCTTCCACTGGGATTTCAACCTTCTGAACCAGATTTTTGGGCTAGATTCTCCTTGTTTAGCCAATTTCTGCTTCTGCCCCACTCTCATGGTGTCACATCGAAGGATCAGGGCTGAGCTGCTCTCTGCTTTTTCCACACGTTCTGGAGACAGCAGACTTAACCGTAAGCACTGGGACATACACAAGAACTGTGGGCCATCAACTGTGGGCCATCTTGTGGGCCATCGCAAGAACTAGATCAGCCTGCACTTGATTTGACAGAGGTGGCACTAGCGCAAGAATTGCTACTGAAAACCTGATGGCTTTTGCCCCGACATTCATACCCCACCCCACAACCCGGCGTGGTTGCCAGAGGTGAAACCAAACGAGATTTAGGAGACTTTGCCTTGGCTTGAGCCTGGCAGCTTTCTCAAGACGTAATGAAAACCAGCCAGGACAACCTCCAGACTTGGCTGGCTCTGGGGTTTTCTTGCTTTCCCCGCGAAGAGCAAATTTATGAGGTTTTGTTACTGACCCCGCCATCACGATGAAGAAGTCCAGGCGATTCCATGTATCTCCAAGGTAACACTTCTGCCCGAAGATCCCCAAAGCCACCATCTTGATGACCATCTCCACCGCAAAGAAAGCGAAAATGAAGTCGTCAAATGCCTGGAGACCAGTAAAAGATTATGACAGTCAGTTCTGCTGTGCTCTCTTATCAGGGAAAAGGAAAACAGAGACACGAGCGCTCCCACCACAGTGGGACTCTCTATACCCTGGCAGACGTTGCAAGGCAAAGCACTGGTATCAAAGTGCCACCTGCTGAACTCTGAAATACAACCTGCAAAACCTGATGGGTGACGACAACCCCTCAGAACAGCTCCTGGGACAACCCACTGCCTGGGAAGCAATACCAGCTTCTATTCATCTCCTGACAAAGGTACAAGGACATCACTGCTGTACGGGCTGGATATTTTTCTTGGCATTTAAAGCCTATGCATTTAACAGCAGCTTGTGGTTGGGTCTGTGAGATCTCAGCAACTTGCAGTGGAAGCTGAGTTTCCAGACTGGGAGGCTCATACCTCCTAGAAAGAATGTGTCCCATCTAACACAGGGGGCTGTGCTTCACCTCTGATGCCTTCATGGAGTCCCAAAAGGACAAGGCTCCTACCCGCAGACCCAGACACAGCTGGGAGTGAATGTGCACATCAAGCAGAGGCTGAAGCAGTAACTATAAGGGCAGTTCTGCTGCACATAAGGAATGACTGGAGCAGTTCTTCGTGGTGCAGAGGCTCAAGGCATCCTGCTGCCAAGCCTGTGTGCCCAGCGCAGGAGCCTCTTGATGAAGGTCAAAATTTTGGGTTTTAGATTACTGTGAAAACAAGAGGAGAAAATAACAGTACACAAATTAATCCATTGCTGCCCTATAAAACATGCCTCAGCCTTTACTTAAAGAATTACTTCTGTAGGGTAGTGAGGACTTGGACAGCTGTGATTTCTTCAGCCTTCCTGAAGACTGCAGGTACACGCATGAAATGTGGATGTATGTGAAGATACCATGAAATGGACTCTGTTGTAAATACCCTTCTACATGTTGCCTGTAAATTTGGAACACCGGGAAGCACAGATTGCTTTTAAATCACATGCAGAGACTTTGTTGTTTCGAATGAGAGAACTGATAAAGCACAGGAACTTCTCGATCTACAGGCATCACTGCTGCTGTCCAAACCACTCTCTTAATGCCCATACTGTTTGCTATGATGTCTCTGCCACTTCCATATTGAGGCCTGAGCGGATTAATGGTAAAATTAACAGAGCATCCACATGAAAGCCAAGTTCCCATTGCGCATCCATGTACCCCTGGGTGGCTGTGTGTGAGCACCATCTTCTCTGGCTGTGGGCTTTATCAACCAACCTTTCCCTTGATAAACTGCACAGAAGTTTTGCTCCATTATTTCAGTTCATTTAATAGCTGGCATCTAAATGCCTCCATAAAGAAGTTCAGGCTTTCCTACCTCATGTTCTGGCTTCCATTCCTTCCTGCAAGCTGTGACAGGGTGAGGGATAATGATGGCTTTACTTACAGCCCTTTTCTGCCTGCAAACCCTTCAGGATAATACTTTTGGTTTTTTGCAAATATCCTCAATACGTTGTAATCATTCAGCTGGTATTAGAAACCAAATTCAGTGCCTGGGCTCCTTGCAGACTGTGTGTGTGTCTATTCTGGGGAGAACAGACCACACAAGCCATGCGATTGCAACCTGATTAAATTATGAAAAAAAGGAAGCAAATAATGAGCCTTCAATAATGTCACCTCCTCGTCCATGGAGGACTCCCTTTGTCTGCCTGGACGCTTTGGCAGGAACGGGAATCATCCAAAGAAAGTCCCATGTGGGTGAATACAGGCAGAAAAACGACAGCGTAACCTTTCAGGAAAGATCAGAGACTATTTGATGGGTTCTCTGAGGACAGCTTAGCCCACAGCCGCCTGCAGTGTGACATTTTCTGGTGAAGGAGATGGACTGGCCACCTCTGGAAGCTGCTTCACACCAACCCTGAGCCTGACCCTCTGAGATGAATCCCTACGCTGGATGCCTCTGGTGGCAACAGTTTCTCCAAAATTGATCTCAATCCATAACAAACTTCTAGTGGCTTCTCAATTCAACTGGTTTGCTTGGCTCTGTGTTTAGCAGATCCTCTTTTAAGGTTGGAAGAGGATTTGATGATAAACTCTGCTATTCCTGGCATTTACAGGCAGCTCTGGACCAATCTTTCGAAAGAGGCAGGAGAGAATGGTTGGAGGGATCCCACCGGCCTTCCCGAACGCCTGAGGAGCAGATCTGTGCAGGATTCAAAAGAACCAAGCCCATTACACTACCACATGTCGGTAGTCCCTGCCTGGGTTGATGTAATGCATTAGAAATAAGGAAAGTTGGTTCCAAGCCTGAGAATGGAGTTGCTGCAGGAAGCCCAGCGCCAAGGTGCAGCCCACACACCAGATGCTGCCGGGATGTGCTTCCAAAACGAATCCTGCGGGCATATGGCAGCGAAGGGATTGCCAGGACACAGCGAGGGATGAAGTGACATGCGTGATGCCCCACCAAGCTTGGGGTGGCCAGAAAGGATCTGTGAGCTTCGTACGTGTATGCGTTTCCCAAAGGTCAGTTATCCTGGCACGTGGCAATCCAGGTCAGCAGTGATTTGTCTGGGGTGGAACAAACTGACTGCAAGCAACAGATTCCCTGCACCATTGGCCATCTTGTAACTAAAAAGTGTTCAACACGTCCAGTGGGAGCTGGATGCCCAGTTTTGGGGCCCCCCTACCCTTACTGGTTGTACAGAGAAAGGATCTTGTTGGGCAGTAGGTCTCCTTGGAGGACAGACTTTGCATTGGAGAAAACATCCCTATGGGAAGGGCTTTCATGGCTGGATCCTGGGGAAAAGGGACAAGATGGGGGTCCCAGCTCCTGGGATGGCCACCCCACCACACCCACCACATCCCAGGCAAGTGGGGCAGCACAGGATCCTTACCTCCAGGATGGTGCACCGCTCCGACTGGCATTCCACGTCCTCGCAGGGCTGGAACATGCCCAGGGTGACGCAGTTCAAGAGGATGACCAGCATGCTGACGTGCTCGAACCAGGTGAGAGGAGGGCGTTAAGGAAAACACTCTTCAGTGGCCACTGGGAGGGGGGAAGATGAAGTACCGCTCTATTTACACGTCAAAAAGCCTTCACTCCTCCCACAAGCATGAAAGAAAACACTGAAAAACATCACACATTTACTAAGGTTTGAAGTTTTTGGCAACTGAGGAGGAGGCCTTAGGAAGGGTACTCCTGTTGAGATGAAGGGACAAAGGATGCCTTTCATTTCCTACACAGCAGCACAGTGAGAGAAGCACAACCAGGCCCGTGGCTACACTTTCCATCTCAGGTGCTTTCTATCTCAAGTCCTCCACATCACCATACTCTTCTGTACTTAATGCGTGCCCAGGGGCAGCAGAGCAGCACAGCCACCTCTGTCCTCCTCCCACAGCACCTTTTATCTCCAGATCTCAAAGGGTTTTACCAGTGAATCACCCCACACATCCGCTAGCATTAACTCTGTCACTAACAAGCTAAAGAAAGCAAGACTAAGAAAAATTAATTAATTCAGACACCACCAGAAACCTGGCTTGTGCCCAGTTCCTTGCTCCAACCACTGAGGCTGCTCTCCTTGTTTCCATCTCAAGTCATGGGAAAGCCTGCATTCAGCATCCAATCTCCTTCCTACCAGTTTCTAGGTCTTGAGGACCTTTAGTTATACATCATGACTAAGGACGAAGGCAAAACAAAGCCAAGTTGATGGCACAAGCTGGTAGGGCCAAGGATGGCAGCGTGTTGGGATATGGGATGTAAACCAGGACCCAGGGTGTACAGCACAGGCTTGGAAAGGGACAGAAAGGGCTCAAGGCTGGATGTTTCCAGCCACCCAAAAAAGACTGTGTTCTCTTACAGGACCGACCAGTGCTCAACCACACTAACATTAACGGTTTCAAAGTAGTAAGTGGTGATTTGCATCAGTGCAAAAAAGGCCCAGAGCTTACAATTACTGCGTCTGGTATGACTATTAAAAATAATAAAAAAAGACTTGGGGGAAGTAAACAGGAGTTTCACAAATTAAGCATGAATGAGAGAACTGTTCTTAGGAAAATAATTGGAAACATCTGTGTATGAATAAACCTTTATGCTTCCAAACACACAAGCATATGTGAGCAAGGAATCTCGGAGAAAGAAGCACATAGACATTGTCTTATTTCTGATAACAACAATTCCCCTGCTCTGGAAACCTGAACAAAAATACCTAACATATTTATCCCTGCTGCTTTTACAAGTATTTTAGCTGGCATTTTAGCAGTTAAGTGTAAAATTTATCTCAGCATAAGATTAGGTAAGTGCAGGGCTGCAATCTCAAACTACTTTAGCACACACGCTCTCATTTATCCAGGTTAAAAGAAAAAAGAGAAATCAGTGGGTAAGGTCCCACAGCCTCCCTAAAACCTGAACGCAAACCACTTCTTGTTTAGAGAGGGCTTTAACTTGAAAATTCAGAGCTAGGAACACCTTGGAGCTGGAGACCAAATACGTCAGACTTGGAAACCCACTTGTCTGAAATGGAAATGCATTATATCAAATGAACAAATGAAACAAAAACCCAGGTCACCCCATCAGCGATGCAGAAGGACCCAGAGCAGGCAAAGCTCCTGGCCACAGCCCCAGAGGCTTTGTGCATCACTGAAATACCAATGTTGGTTTATTTTAATTTCTCCCTCCCTTCTATGACTTCTTTCTGATTTTTGACATCTTTAGGGGCTCTTTGGATTCCCTTCACTTTTGCCTAATTAGAAGCAGAGTGGTAATCCTGCTCCATAGAGAAAACAGCCCCCATCAGACCCAAACAAAGCCCAACCCGTAGCCACATCCTACTTACAATATTTGCATTGCTTGATGGGATTCATGTAGAACTACCTGTAAACATGGCTCCCGCGCTATTCCCAGGGTGCCTGCAGTTGCATTCATTTCCCTTATTATACTTGGAGAATTTTTTTTTTCCTTTAAAGTAAAAAAATAAAAACACGTGGATTTTGAAATGTTAAAAAAAACATATAACTGTGCTGATGAATTAAGTCTCCTGATTCCCCCGGAGGAGGGGAGCACGCTGGGCCTCTACCTTATTGCTCCAACCTTGTTCCTCCGTCCTGCCCTGGGACACTGACCCTGGGCTTGTGCCGGCTCCACCTCTGGCTGCTCCAGCAAAGGGGAATTGTACAACCTAGGCTTTTCCCCGCTGCAGGAGTGATGAGGCTTTTGAATCTCCCATCCACCAAGGGCTGCTGGTTGTGGTACTGTTCTCCATCCTGCTCTCCACTGCCTGAGCCCTTGTTTCTAGCAGAACTGGTCAAGAATTAGATTTTGTTTTCCACTAGAAAAGACTGATTTGTCAAAAACGAATCATCCTCGTGGACCAGTTTTGATGGCAACATTCTGTTGTCTTGAGACAGACTTTTTTTTGCATGAAACATGGAAGAGTCTGTCTCCAGAAAGGCAGAGACACATCCCTTTGCTGAAGGGAGTCCTCAGGAACATGGGAAACCCTGGTGGATGCCAGGGTCTCCCACATCCCAGGCTCTTCCAGCTTCTGGGGCGGTGCCCGTTTGCTGCTCAGATCACTCTCATCATGATGCAAAATGACAAATATTTAAAAAAGAAAATTTTCTGAGCAGAAAACCTGCCTGTCCTCTGGATCTGGCATCTGGCTCCTATTTTTGATTTCAGTGGAGTAACCGAAGCCTAAGGCTGAAGATGTTTGTGGGGCAAAGGCCCTGTTCTGCTGAGTTACCCTGGACCTTTCTTCAGATGCTCTGCTCATCACATCTCTAAAAAGCTTCTTTCTTCTAAATGATCTAATTGTGGTTTTTATGGTTAAATAACCACCTGCATGAGAAGAATTATCACTGGACTTAAAATGAGTGCAGTGATTCCCTGAAGACAGGCAGAGCCACCGCTGTCCTCTGTCCATCGAACACCAAAGACAAATTCAGTGTCCTTCAGGACACCAGAAAAGTTGTTTTAATTTTCTAACAGAAAAAAAAAAAAAAAAAGGCTCTCCCTTAGCTTTGTGGTCACAGATGTTTAGAGGCTGTCAGCGTAGTCAGCAAGGGTCAGCCACAGCTGCGAGATGGAAAATGGCAACACCGCCTCATGCAGAAAGAAAAAAGACAAAAGAAAACGTGTGTTGCCTTTGAAGAAAAGGCTGAAAAAGTGGAAGAAAAATCCACTGTAGGCAACAATTTTGCTTTGGCCAGAGAACGGACTGGAGGAGGGAGGAGAAAGACCCTGGTCAGGGCTCAGACATTTCCCGTCAATGCTCCTGTCCTCCTTTGTCCCCAAACCCTTCCCGAGGGGATGCAGCTGGAGGGGTCTGAGCTGAAAGTCCTGTCCCTGCTCAGCCCTTCCAGCCCACCTTCTCCTCCCATGCCTGTGGCTCCCTCAGAGGCATTAAGCTCCTGCCCTATTTATTTTCACATCAGATTAATGACAGTGAAATCCCTAATTCGAAAGCGGGATTACCCCGAGTGCTCTGCCCTAATGGGACTAATCCCCCCTCCCTCTGGTGCACAGATATTCAAGGGAATTTCAGTTCACTCCCCCTTTCCTTGCTCCTGGCTCTGGAGGAACCCCAAAAGCTGTGCTTAACCCCTGTCCGGCTGCTTTCCCAGAGTCCCCCCATAAGCCATTCACCTTCAGCAGCCACGAGGAGATGCCCCAAAGCCAACCCCTGGGCAGCAGGAGGGGATGCTGCTTTGCAAGGTGGGATTATAGAGGACATCTTCTCACAGCATCCTTCACATGGAGCCTGGGCTAGTTTGGAAATGCCCATCAAGAAAGAAAAGCCCCATTCTGTTAATGATGGGCAAATGCCCAGAAGAGAAAAAGAGAGAGGAAAAGGTGAAAAAAAAAGTCCAAGAGCAGCCCAACACTGGGCTTGTGCCAGCACAAACAGCGAAGACTTGGCTGGACACAGAAGTCCCACGGCACAGAATGGCTCATGGGTGACCCTGCAGCTTTGTCACACACCCTGCCCGGCTTTTTTGCAACCAGGAGGTCAAGGAAGGTGAGGGATGGTAACACCAAACTCAGCCCTGTGGGGGTCCTGCTCGCACCCCCAGTGGCAGTGGCTCTGACGGGACTGGCTGGGGATCCTCCTGGTCCTCCAGCAGCAGTGGTGGCTGCGACCCGCTAAAACCGTGACTGTGCAAAAACGGGTACTTCTGAGTTACCATGGAAACTGCTGCTCTCAAGGCCACCGAAGCACCACCCAATTTAAAAGCAGCCAACTTTGCGACGAGGAGACTTAAAAAGAAAAAGATGCAAAGGGGAGAACTAGACTAACCGCTGGAGGCAAAGATAATTGCAAAAGATTTGCTTAGTATTTCTTCCTCTGCCACAAATTCCCGGGTAATGACATCTCCAGCGTATCTGGGCCGAGCTCAAATCCCCCGGTGCCCTTCGGGTGGGCGCTGGGGAGCAGCAGAGCCCTGCCAGTCCCTGGGGGGGCTGCTCCCAGCCCTACAGCCCCGCGCTGTGGGACCAACAGTCTCTTACACTAAAAATCTACCGCTGGAGTTTAGAAGCGGCCACACAGAAACCAGGCTCTGCCCCAAAATGTCGTTGGCCCCACCTGCTGTTAGTGCAACGGCTGCCCTCTCCTGATGCTGATGCTCTTGGGCAGCTTTTCACAGAGCTTTACTGAAATCACCTCCAGGGAAGGACCGGTGGCTGGAGGATGAAGAGCTCTGGTTGCCAGAAGATGCCTCAGCATGGGCAAGGCCTACTTTTCCCGCTGACCTCCACCGTGCCAGTTTAGCTGGTAAGGCCTTGACTGGATTTAAAAAGAGAGATAGGAGTTCAAGAGTGTGATGAAGCTGCTGCTGTAAGAGAAGCTCGAGTGTTTCCAGCAGTAAAACCGAATGGCAGGAGCCCAACGCTAAGAGTTGAGGTTGGGTGGCCACTCATGGGCTCCACATCACCTGGCCACTGGTATCAGTGCCAGAGGATGTGTTTGAGGAGTATGCAACCCAAAATACAGCTGTGTAGGGGCTGTGCATGTGTCTTGCACAGAGGGAGAGCTCCCGGCACCTCCTGCCTCCGTCAGCAGCCCCTGCCCTCAGCCACCGGCAGTGGGGTTTGACAGGGCTCCTCCATCACAGTGACACAGCAAGACTCTCATCTCCCAAGGACATTACTGATGAATTAAGGAATCCAGCTAACAAACACAGAAAAAAAAATTGTCTTTAAAACTTTTGTCTGGTGGGTTCAGAGCAGAGGGGGACATCAGAGTCACTTTGCACATCAGGATGCAGAGCAGGTAGAGGATGCCTGCATGGCATTTCATAGCATCAACAAGTTCTCTTAGTGCTGCAAGTGTTTCCTGAAGACAAGTTCGCATTTGGCCTCTGATAAAACTTTCTTTTTTCCTCCGTCCCTTTTTAAAGCAGTTCACTTGTGATGTTTTGCATTGCCAACCTCAGACCCCAAACCGAAGAGCAGAGAAACAGGGCAATCCCAGTGTCACCACTTCACCTCCAGCTGGTGGCACGTAGACCTGCCCAAGGGTCCCAAGGATGAAACCCGGAGGGAGAACTTTGACACCCTGGCCTCCAGACCTTCACATTTAACTTTAAAAGAGACTTAATTCTTTTAAGTTTATGTCAACAGAACAAACTTGAGCAAAAGCAGAAATAAGCTGTGTCCTCACTGAGCTCACAGCTTTATACTTATTCAGTTCAGCTGGCTTTGGCATGGGTCTAATTAAACTGGAAGACCAGCCCTAGACAGCCCTGATGGCTCCATCTCCTCCGGAGATGGTTTGTACACCATGACATGGGTGGTTGCAGGCAGAAGAAAAGAATGATGCTGCTGAACTGAAAATGCCAAACCGAAACCCATCATCCCCCAGCTCCTTCGCACCATAAACCTCCAACTCTTGGCCCAAAAAGAAATGTAAAATTAACTGCAAAGATGCAACGTAGATCTCTGTTTCATGTATTTTGGCCATGAAAACAACATGGATAGTTCCTGTTTCTAGAAGACTTTTGGGTCCTTATACATTTGCACAATGCTATAAGGGGATTTCTTAGCCTGCAGGTCAAAGTCTAATATTTTCTTTAAAAATCTTGAATATAAAAATGAAGACTTGAAAAGAAAAGTGCCTGTTTTATTAGAAAGCTGGCTTTTCAATACTTATTTTAAAACTGCACAGGTACAGGGCAGACTGCCATGTCTGCAGCCCTGGTCTGTGTCTTGTTCACTTTGCATCAGTCATTTCCCCACTCCCAATACTGCACAGAAACCTCCCATGACGTGGGTACAGGTCAGGCTCAGACACACCATAACGCAACCGCCCTCCTTCACTAGGCAGTTGGGCCAGTCTCTGCCTCCCTGTTTTCAGGGAGATAATCTCTACTGTCCGTCACTCTACTGCTAAAAATATTTCTCCAATAAACACAGTAAAAAATGCCGGGACTGTATTACCGCTGTGTCACAAACTCCCTTGCTTTCATCCCATGCCTCGTGACATGCTGCTTCAAATTCCCAAGTCCTTCAAAGGGATCAGTCCCCAACCCTCATTTCTAAGTGCTCGTGTTGGAGAGAAGCAGGAGCCAAAAGCCTAGCCACCCAGCAACGGAAAAGCAGCAAGACAAGATCATGGCGCTTACTATTCTCACATAATCTTATTATTTGTAAGCCAGTCAGGGGATTTTGGAGACTTAACCCATTATTATAAATGCTTGGATTTGGCAGTATTGTGATTATTACTGTTATCAGATCTGTAGGTACTGCACACAATGCGGAGGAATAACACAAAGCAATAAAAGCCAAGTTATAGTTACAAAGAGAACATATGTTTACAGAAGAAGCAGCCAACTGAAGTTTCAGTTTTTATAGTCTAAGATGTGACTAATGCACTAAATATACACACACACACATATATATATACACACACATCTAAGAGACTGGGATTTTCAGAGCGCCCTTGGTGAGCTGGGTACGTACTGCTCATCGGAGAGCAGCAGGACTCGGGCGTGTAATTCCTCCTTTGCAAAATCACAGCCTTATTTGCCTTTAGGAATGAGGCTGGTGGGAAACCTGAGGACCTGCTTCTAAACCATCCAACGTGGCATCTGTCCCTCGGCAGCGGCAGGAGTGCAAGTGGCTCCAGGAGAAGAGGCTTGGGGAGGCAGGAGAGGGGCTCCATCCTCCGCCTGAATGGTCCAGCAGACCCCAAGGATGCCCACCAGCTCACTCAGACCACAAAGCAGCTGTTTCATGAGATGGCAACAAGGCTCCTGAAAAGCTGTGGAGCATCGAAGGACTTGCAGGAAAAGGTGATGGGGATGGGGGAAGAGCAGGGGATAGGGTGGGCATGGCTGCTGCCTTGTCCTGCCAAGCACTGCCACCATGTCTGTGTGTCCATTTCCTCTGACTGATGGATGGGCCACCCTGAAAGGCCCATCCATCAGTCAGGGTATGGGTGGGAAGCTGTTTCAGTGTAGAAATATTGAACTAAAAGTACCTAGTGACTGTTTCACCAGTATTCAGGGGTGCTGCCCAAATACCAGCAAATTACAGCAACAACGCTTCCCATCCCTTCACGCCACCAGTGACAAAAATAGCTTTAAAAGTCTCCAATATCCACCTCATCCTGTATGCTAAGTAACAAAAAACAGCCCAAACTCAATGATATTTGGTAAGTAGGAGAAGGAAAAAAAAATAAAAAGAAAGAAAAAGAAAGAACAGAACTGGAAGAAAAATGAGTCAGAATAAAACTCCCAAGAGGCAGCGCTGGCTGGTGCTGGCATAATTTTAAGGAACATTCTTATTTTTAAAAAGTTGATTGATTAAAGCTATTTTTAGTGCCCATACTGCACTGGATCATTCGGGTTCGTTTGCTTATGAATTGTAAAACAAAATGAGGCAGCTGCACTTCAGAAATATATATCTCCCCAACAGCACCACAAACATGCAGACCAGAAGTAATATTTCAGCCCGAAAGACACCAAGTTGGCACATGTCTTTGGAGATGGGGCTGACTGCAGAGAATTCTTGTTTAAGAAAGGATTAGCCTGAGTTACTGGAATATTTGCATCCCACTAGTTTGCTATAAAATAACCATAATGGGACTCCAACCCAGTACCAGCCCTAAATGGACCTTGAGCAACAGGCTGTTCTGCTGGGCTGCTGCAGGATGTGCTTTTCTCCCCCAAAATGTGAATAATTCCCTTTGCCTCATACAGCCAGAGATGGGGGAGCTGATCTTGGGGCAGAGCTCCTGGATCCAACCTTGCTAGAAATTTTTTGGCCGAAGCATGGCAGGTTGCAGCCCTGGGCCTCCAAGAAGTGCCATAAGTGCTATGGCCAGGGCATCCCAAAGCTGGGAGACTTCCCTGTCGTGATGTTTGTCATCACGCAACACAGAAATCTTCCTGCAGCTCCCAAGACCCTTGCACGAGCCAGAGACCACTGCACAGTGGCTGCCTTCAGCCCCCAGGTCACCCACGCGCCCTTTGAACACCTCCTCTTTGGTTTTAGGACTCTGGGCAGAACCGAAGATATTTGCTCCGAAGTTGGACTGAGAAGTTGGCCTTTGTCCTGCCAGAGAAAAGTCACTAGTGTGCAACCGAGCCACCACCACAAGTGGCCAGGGGTCCTCAAATAACCCCCCATACTGACAAATCCTGGTAGCGACTGTAATGCAGAGATCAAAGCTTGTTCACACATCATTCAACGGCAGTAAAAAGAGGCTAAATCCATCTCATTATGCACCTTAAATCATTCACCTTGCTCAATCTTTTGGAGCCATAATGAATTTAAAAGCAGCTAACTCCAACTCCTTGTCATGTGTCATTTGTGTCAGACGGCTTCATTTTCCCTGCCTGTTGTCACAGCTTTGTAAGGCTGTTACGAGACAGGCGATGCAGCAAGTCCCAGCTATTGGGGATTAAACTTCAAACTAAAAAGGATGATACAGGCATAAAAGCACCTCGAGGGGTGCACACGCCGGCGCTGCCTTCCTGATGCGGCTCAGTCGATGCAACACTAATCCCCCCTGTTCTTGGGGCTTTTTGAGCATAAAACCAGCATCCGTAAAACCCCATCGCCACTGTTGCTGTTCCCTCCCACGTGCCTCCCCCAGCACAAACCTGTCCCGGCAGATCTCCTACCTCCCAAACAAGCTCAACAGGGAAATCAAGGAAACGCAAACCATTGCTACACCCAAACCCATGGGAAAACCTCCCCACGTCAGCCCCGCCACCACGCATCACCCTGGAAACATCACCGCCCCTGCCTGTGTGAAATTACTGCCTGTAAATGCCCGGGGTGATGATAGCAAATGGATTTAGCGTGTCGTTAAGGCATCCTTAACTGCTCCAAGATGCCCCCAGAGGAAACAAGGTTGTATTGATTAAAGTGACATAAATGGACTTTGGTACAGCGGTGCTGTGCCGGGCTGGCTTGGGAGCTGCCCTCTGAATTTTCATTTCTATTATATGATGGAAAACACCATCTTACGTGGTTTAAGTTCTGCAGCTGGAACCCCACAGCCGGACCGTGCCAGGAGTTGGGGTTAGCATGGTTCTCCTGCCTATGGCAACTGCTCTGAAGCCCTTGAGCGGCAGGTTCAGACCATCCAGCAAAGCCTCTGCTCCTGCCATTTCCACGTCTCATGGATAAAACCCCTCAGTTATTCAAAGCCTCAATAATTCAAAGATGCTGTTCACGATTGACGACGGGGCATGGAGATCTCAGGGCCAGGGTCAGAGATCAAGTCCCTATTGCTTCACCCAAAAGAAACTCAAGTGGTCTCTAAACACATCGCAACCTATTCAGCCACCAAAACCCATTCAATCCACCCAAACGAGAGCGTTTCATGCTCACTGAATTCCCAGCCATCATTTACCCAGCAAGGAGACAAGGACAGAAAGAGTGTTTTGCTTAGTCCCCTCCGCCTGCGTGACTCACTTGATTAAAATACATATAAGCACCTATCTGAGCAGTGACATGCGAGGGTGGGCAATCAGAGCAGGTAATTGCTTGAGAGAGACGGGCGCGTGGGCGAGACACCAAATAGTCGGGGAAACGGGTCAGGGAGGGCAGAGAGCCGCAGCCGCATCCTCGGGGGTGGCTCAGTGTCATGGCAACTGGGGGCTGCAGCTCGGCTTCCCGAAACGATGCTGCTGGGGGGTGAACCCCAGGTGGGAGGTTGAGCCCTAGATATCTCCCGTGCCAGCTTTGCTCAGTGGTGGGTGATGTGGGAGGGGGCTACGGGGAGAGGACTGGGGGTCACAATCCGCCTGCCGCTGGCCCTGCCCTCGCTGAGTTTGGCTCACACGTCATAGGAAGTGATGGGGCAGCATTTTGGGGGTTTATTCTGCTTTTTTGGGGGGTTTTGTTTTCTGTCTGTGGGTAAATGCAAACGTGCTTTTCCCACAGGGAGACACACAGGTGGGTTCAGAGCAAATACCACTGGCCTCACGCAGCTGGTGCGTCGGCAGGTCTGGACCAAGCAAGGTTTTGCCCATTTACACCAGTATCCTGATGAATTAAACAGGCTGAGGAGGGGAAGCAGCCTTCCCCTGTGCCCTCGGTGCTGAGGAGCAACAGCTGTGAGGACCACAGAGATGACAAACATTGCAGCATCCCCTTCTGAGGAAGGTCAGTGCAAAGCTGAAGCTGCTTCAGGGCTGTAATACCCCTGGAAATGCATCACCTTTGCATCCCATTTGCCTTTTCCCTACGTGTGCCTCTAGCAAAACGCATGCCGTTCCCAGCCTGCGCTCAGCTAAATTGCTCCACCAGCTCCCTGCCTCAAAAGCACAGCCCTTGGGAAGGGAAACTCAGCTGGAATCCTGAAAATAAAGAGAAGAGGATGACTTTGTCTTCTCTGCCTCATCTATCCAGCCAGGGAAAAAGTGCTTTACAAGAAAAAGCAAGCAAATAAATTAAACTTTTGCAGAAGTGCCTGTGCAGTGGGTAAGAAAAATCCCCTTTTACGGATGGGAAGTATCAGCAGAGAGAGGTTGGAGGGATGGTCTCTGAGGGCCAGAATAACCAGCATCACCTAAGCAGGGACAGCAGGACCTGGGGCTGTGTTTGCATTAGTAGGATAACGGCTGCTATTTCCCATGGAAATATCACTTGTGGGGATGTGGATCTCACTCTAGGGATTATCGGATCAACCGCTCCGAGTAACGCTCTCTCAGCAGGTACAGGTCTCTCCTACCCTTCAAACGGGGATTGCAAACCTCCCTGCAGCTGCTGTACAGAAGGCATATGCCTCACTCCAACCTCATCCAAACCCAAATGCTCCTCCAGGTTTCCAGGGACAAACAAAAGGCCAAAAGATAAAAGATGCTGAAAAAGCAATAGCTGTACTTTTTCTTGCCTCTGTCCTTTGCTTCAGCTACAGACAGAGCTGCGTGGGACTAAAGATGCCATGTGCCCCAGGAATCCTGGGGATAAGATGAACTGGTCTTTAGATGATAAGAAGACAAGAAAAACCTCTTGAGGGACCAGTGAGCTCAATGCCACTGTGCTTGGCCCGGGAAAGAGCTTGTGTTTCCTGGGCATAGGCTCCTCGGTACTCACTTTGTGCTGAGACACCTCACGCTGCAATATTTCCAGGAAGAATTTTTAACCCAATTCTCAGGAAAGAGAAAAAAGAAAAAGTATTTTTCTTCCCTACCTTAAATGCTTCAGGCGTTTTACACACTGTTCATATCCCATCAAGGCATGCTGCTTGCAAGGCTTAGAGAGCAGCAACGGAGTTTTTTTCTTGTTTCTAAGACAATTCAGCTGCATTGGCTCAACCTTTTTTTAAAAAAGTCAAGTTTTTTTAAAAAAAACCCTGCTGTGCTGTGTGTCAGTGACATTTCCCTCCATAAACCAGCCCCAGACATCAGGGTCCCAGCTGAGATGTGGTGACACTCAGCAGAAGGCGACTTCCCATGGCAGCCTGCAGCCGGGATCGATCTCATCACGGCATCAGAGTAGCCCAAGGTGTTTTCAAAAGTCTTAAATATTTCATTTTTTTATCAGCATTGATCCCTGGTTTAATGAGCCAAACTGCACCCAGAGAGAGGGACGTTTCCATCGGCCTGATCTCGTCTCGTTTCACTTGGGTGTTTTCATGTTAAAATTGGGTCACTCGCATTAAAATTTTGTTGCCTTTTTAAATTCAGTGTGCCCCACAGCCTTTATCTGGGATTTCTAAATATTTACAGGCAAACAAGATCAGTCCTGAGGAGAAGGCAACGACTCAGCGGGGGATTTCTTACCTTGAATTTGCCCCATCTCTGCCCGTTTCCAGCCAGGCTCACAGGGGTTCCCTGCGTGGCCGGTGCCCGTGTCGGGCAGGAGAACCAGCTGCCGTTAAAAGTAATAATTGCTCCGATGACAAACAAGGCAGAAACTCGGAGCATGAATTATACAAGCGCTGGGGCTCTCCCGCAGCCGAGTATGAAGTATTTAAGCACTGAGGAGGGACTTCATGCTTTAACAACATCCATCTGACTCACAACCTGCCCGTCCTCACCTGGCTTTCACCCGGGGGGTGATTTAACCAGTGACACCCTCAAAACCTGCCCCGACACTGGCTGCTTGATGACCCAGCATTTTCACTGCAGGGTTGCATCCTCATCCTCTGATGGGATCCAGCCACTGGCTGCTGAGATGCTTTGGGCTGAACTTCACAGGCTTTTGGGTAAAGCCAAAACACTCTTTGCATAGAGGGAGAAATAACAGTGATAATACTAATGATGGTAGTAGTAGTAATTATAATAATGATGATGATGATTATGGTGAAGCAAATGGTCTGTGGGACAGGATGAGCAAAGGACAAGCATGGGGAAGACCCGTGACCCAGGACCCACCACCACAGCAGAGTCCTGCTGCCCAGACCCAGGGTGGAAGGGGATGAATCACCGAGCAAACACCACGAACGAGCAGCAAACGGCTCCGACACACCAGAACAAACCTGGTCCTCCGCTCACACACAGTGAAAAATCAATTCTGTCAACATCAGGGCAGGGGAAGCTGAGAGGAAGGGAGGCAGCAAGCCCGGCTGGGCTGGCTCCCATGTGTTTGCAGCTGGGATCACCATCCCGCAGGTCCCTGAGTCCCAGCCACTCGGCAAGACCAGCTCTCACAGCCCGGCAATGGGTTTGCCAGAAATTTGGTCAGTTGAACTTAAAACTGGCTGGTTTTATGTTTTTTTGGTTTTTTTTTTTAAACTATCAGCATCAATAACAGAAGCTGCCCTTCTTGCCTCACATAGTTAATGCTGCGTCCCAAACCTGGCTGCCATTATTGATATCAATATGACGTTGGTGTCCATGTAAATGTCACTCGGTAGCAATAATGTCAACCCCAGTGTCAATAAACAGCAATGCCAAATGCCATCCAGCCAGAAAACATTGAATGATTGGGAAATGCTAATACAAAGGTAAAAATCAAGGATGCACACAGGGCATGAGGTTTGTTTAGAGGAAGAAACGGATTTTGCCGCAGCCCAGAGCTCTGACAGCTTGTGGATCCCATCCTGCTGCCGCCGTGGGCAGGGGCTGCCCTCTCTGTGTGTGCTCTCTCTCTGTTTGCACTTTACCTGGGCTCAAAATCCATCCCGACCAGCGCCTGCCTCCCCTGCAATCCCCATGGACAATTCCCGGCTGCTCTCAGGGAAGGGCAAGCTGCAGGGAATGGGCACCCACCGCCCGCCCAGCGGGGCCGTTCAGGCACACGGGTCCTGGATGGATTTCCAGCATGACATTTCTAATGATCCTTCCTGCGGTTTCTCGGGAAGTGCAGGGGAGAAAACATTCCACGACGGCAACTGCAGCCACTGTCTGGCACCGCACTTAGCGCAGGGGGGCTGAGGAAAGGGTAACCTGCCTGAGGATCTGGCAGACGGCAGCATCGCCAGCTCGGGGCTCGGAGGGTGGTTTCAAAACGGCAAAATGTTTCTGACTTATTGTCCATAACATCTGCTCCCACCATGTGCTGCGCTGGAGAAGACGAATAGGTCCAAGAAGCGTGGCTGATCCGCGCAAGAAATGCCCTTTTAACCCGACTGATGGTGTTCAGATGTTTTCACTGCAACTCCCAACTCCTGCTTGAGCTCAGTGAGCACAGTTATCTCGGCTCCATCGGTCTCTGTGCAGGCTCTGGACAGCCCAACTGGCCTCGGGAAGGCTTTCAGCCTCTGCCAAACGCCTCAACGCATCCAAAATCAAAGAGGTCCAGCCCAATTTTGAGTAAAAGAGCACAGCCGGGTGTTTGCAGCGGTTCAGCCAACCCCACGGTGCTGGGTTTACCCGTCCCTGGGATGTGAGCAGCCCTGACACCGCAGCAGCTCTACCAGATGGGTCCCTGTCCCCATCCCAGCTCCACAGCTGGATCCTTGGGGTGGATCCTGAGCTGGGCTCTCCACGGACCCAGGCGTGCATGGAGCTGACTGAGGCGACAAGAGGCAAAAATAAAGGACAATAATAACTGCATCCATTATAAACAGGTGGGATTTTGGTACCTTCCATCACTCTGCATTCCTTGCTTGCTCACCCTCTGTACCCAAGAGATGTATCTGCTACAACGCTGAGTTTTAGGAATGACCGTGCCCACACTGGAAGCACAAGGTCTGCCCCAAGACAACCTCCACACTTATTCTTCTCAGTCAGGACAGCTGCATAATTTAATTCAGCTGCGGGAAACTGAAGTCCTGTTCCCAAAGAGACGAGCGCCGCTGCAGCCAGGGTCTCGTGACAGATTTGCATAAGCAGCAGCATCCATCAGGGACAGATAAAACTTACCTGTCTCAGTACTGAATCTGATGGATTGTCCTGCTCTGTTAAAACAGAGTATTACTGGTAGAGAAAAGATGGTTGTGTTTTTTGTTGTTTTTTTTCTAACTGCAATATTGGAAAAAAAAAGGGGGGGAAAATAAAATAAAATCAAATCTCCAATCAAACACTTCATGTTGCACTTGGATCCACGGCACATTCTTCTGATGAATAGAGGCAATTATTTTTCAGAATAATTTAAGCAGCTTTGATTCAAGGGGCAGTTTAGACTGACATTTAAATGAGCTCAAATTTAAACTGAGCTGTATTATCAGCTAGTGATTTTTTACTTACTGCTTTAAATAACTCCGTGTCCCACGTTTGCAACGTAATAACTCCCCAAATTACAATAATCTCAGGAGGCAAAGGATCTTAACGACTGAGAGACCTGCTTTGTCACAGGAAGTGCTCTGGGCTCAGGCAGGTGATGGGGAAGCCACGGAGCAGCACAGGGTCCCCGTCCAGTCGGGGACATTAGAGTGCCAGAGACACATCGCAGCATCCCAGTGCAGGATGCTGCTGCTCATGGAAGTGTCACAGTGTGGTTCGAGGAACTTTGGAGTTAATCTTCCTCTCTGAACCCTCTCACCATCCAACCAAACCCTCATATCGCTGTAGTAGCATTTTTGTTGTATGTTTAGGTTTCCTCTGACAAACTCGGGTTTGGTTGGATGCTTCAGGGCTTTCTCCCCACCTTCCTGTCCTGGATTAGATGGTGAACGGTGGGGTCTGGATACATCCCACTGGCACCTAACCAACCTTGAATGAACCCCGGGGAAATAATGGAGCAGCTGAAACCTGAACTTTTGCCCCAAATGGGAGCTGAACCTGGGGATGCCACACAGCCTCCTTTGCACAGCACGCTACGAACCCTCGGCCAGAAACACCACCGCATCGCCGAGAAAAGGAGCTAGGGAGCTGCTGGCCTGGAGCAAAACCAACTGGAAATCCCTCCTGAGGGCTCATTCCTAGTGAACAAACCATGTTTGTTCCTGAGGGAGCCTTGGATGCCTGGACAAACATTTCCTAGCAACTCCCAGGTCCGCATCGATCTTTACCTCTTCCCTTGGGCTGACACAGAGGGACATGCCTTTCTGGATGGCTGAATTCATCTGAGAGCTGCTCGGATCGTCATCTGCTCTCTCTGTGGTTTAACAGTTATAATACAAATATAAATACATTTCTCCTCCTTTTGCAAAGATATTCTTTGTGGCTTTTCTGTCCAGGGACTTAGCAGCCTGGCTGTTGTGGTATCCATGAGCCTCATGATCTTTAATGGCTTCTTTGCATGAGTAATGCATTTACATGCATCTCACCCAAAATGCTCTTTCATCCTCTCTATGTGCTTTTCTTCCTTGGCACAACGCTTCAGTTTTATTCCCTTTTATCTGAGCCATAGTCTGTTCTGGGATGACAAATGCAACCCTTAATGGCAAAGCAAATGAGGCACATTTCGGATGCAGCACTTCTGAGATAACGACCGATCCCAGACGTGCCTAATCCAAAAAATGGGGAAATGGCCCCAACTCTCCTCTCAGGACCCTGCAGGCTGCCCCATGGGATCAGCTACAGAAATCAGGGGGACAAAGCCACACGTTGCGGGCAGCAGTGGCACAGTGCTGGCTGGTCCCTTTAGCCTTCCCAGGTCCTTGTGTTACAGCACAGCTTGCTGGAGCTGAATCCAGAGCTACAGCAGGTTTTGAATGGATTAATGGTGTGTTAATATAGTAAAACTGCGGAATGAGATGATTTTATAACAAACATCTTGAGGTTATGGGATATTAAGCATCCACCTCCAGTTCTGGATCCTCCAGTCCCGGTATCTCCAGCTACGCAGCGCTCATTGATCACACATGTATTTAGTAACTATGTCAACATGAAAAGTCTATCCATTCCCCCATTCCCCTGCTGTACAGTCTGCTCTGCTGAAAACATTTCACTACCAGCATTTTTGGCTAAGCTCGCTGGTCATCTCCAGGCTCAATGGGAAATACCCTCTTAAGGACCTCTCTCCTGACCAGCTATCACAAAGGGGATGGAAGAGGGGGACGGGAAGAAATCTAGTTATGTTGGTCTGTGGTGATGTATACATTGCATCATCCATGACAAAACCAACATGCAACTGCCTCATTACTGTCCTCACAATGGTACCCAGATCCTTCTGTGTGGGACCCACTCCTGACTTGAGCTGGGCTCTGACCTATTCGATCATCTTAGGTGATGATCGAATCGATCATCAAAGATGATGAGGGGCCTAGAACATCTCTCTTATGAGGAAAGGCTGAGTGACTTGGGTCTTTTTAGTCCGGAGAAGAGAAGGCTGAGGGGGATCTATCTGATCAACACCTATAAATACCTAAAGGATGGGTGTCAGGAGAATGGGGCCAGTCTTTTTTCAGTGGTGCTCAGTGACAGGACAAGAGGTAACGGGCACAAACTCGAACATAAGAAGTTCCATCTAAACATGAGGAGGAACTTCTTTGCTGTGAGGGTGGCAGAGCCCTGGAACAGGCTGCCCAGAGAGGTGGTGGAGTCCCCATCTCCGGAGACATTCTAAACCCACCTGGCCGTGTTCCTGTGCAACCTGCCCTAGGAGGACTTACTTCGGCAGGGGGATTGGGCTGGATGATCTCCAGAGGTCCTTTCCAACCCCATATCATTCTGTGATTCTGTGCTCCTGTAAGTGACGCCTAAAAATGCCAGTCGATGCAGAAACAAGTGGATGCATTTCCCCAGGTCATGCTGCCTCTGTCCTGTATCACACTATTGCTCCAACTGATGGAAAAACTGGGGAGCCAGAAAACACATTCTACCCAACCATAGGGGTTGGAAATATCAACTCATTTTTTCCTCACAGAAAGTATCTGGCCATGTGAGGGAATCTCTAGGTTAGAAACTGTTTTCCAGGCACATCTGCAAATTTTTTATCTGCCCTGAAGACAAGCCAGTCTCCAGCTTAATAAAAGCAACGCAGTGTCCGAACCCCACCTTTGCTAGGGATCAAGGCTGGGAGCTGTTCCAGCATCCTGGAGAGAGCAGGACTTACCACTCCGTGCCTGACAACTGGGCCATGCTAGAAAAATGCTGAAAAAACGGTAATTGTACTCAAGTGCAAAGGCCAACAAGCCAAATCCTGGGAGCCTCAACAAATCTCCTTGTGCTCAGCCCTCCAGATGCTTGCTCCCACCCAGCCAGGGGCTGAAATCCCACAGCGGGCACCACAGGGCCATGGCAAGGGGATGCCCAGTGGCTCTGGGATGAGGATGCTCCAATGGGAAGGGGCAAAGGTCCCTGGAAGTGACTTTTGCCGCTGTCTGCAGCCAGCTGTGACCCTAACAGCTGTCCCCACCGCCGACGCCAGCACGGACAGGCTCTTGCAAGCCAGGAAAAGCCCCTAACAGTCTTAATTTTTCTCTCTGCTCGCCTCTGCTATCTCTTGCTTCTGCCTCCAACTGGAATATTATCAAAATAAATAAACAGTGGATCTTAAGATGCAGCTGACAGAAAAAAAGAACGAGTGCTGGCCATCCCTTTCAAACGGAGGGAACATGAGCCAATTCTCAGCAGATTTTCAGGCCACACAAGGTTCAGACGTGCAGTCTCTAACCCAGACCTCCAGCACCCTTTGCTTCGCCAAGTTTGATGGAGAGCTAGATTTTTGCGCCGTCTCAAATTTTTACCCCATTTTTTTTGTTTTTTTGTTTTTTTTTTTTTTTTTTTTTTTTTACATTTTGGTGCAAAAGAGTTTCAGGTTTGTGGATTAGTTTTTCAGGTCTTTTTGTTTAATTCTGTTTTTTGTTTTAACCCCTGCACTGATGAGCAGAGCCTGGTATTGCCTTTGCTAATGATGCTCCGTGCTGCTCAGCATCACTGGGAGGAAGGTGGTGTGCCCAGTTTGGGGACCGTGAGTCCTTTGCATCCCAACACTGGCTGAGCATACCCTTTACCCAGGATCCTCATTACTGTAATGCTGATTAACACCTCCACTATTGACGAAGCAACAGGGCGAAGAGGAACAGAAGAAAAGGGAGGGGGAAGGAGAAGCAGACCCCAAGGGAATGGTGCAGGATGGAGCAAGGGAAATCCAGAGAATGGAGTCAGCCTGGGGCTCCAGCTGCATCCTGAAGGAAGGGAGATGCATTGCTGCGTTATCTCAGAGTTATCTTTTCCTGGCTTGCAAAAGCCAGGCCATGCTGGAATGGCCAGATAGGATAGCTGGTCCAGTGACAGCAGATGCTGGACAAGCCAAGCCTATCTCCAACCTCAGACCTACAGATCTGTGTCTGGAAAGCACCTCCACAAAAGCCTGGGTGATCGCAGTGAGTAAAAAGTGACCACATTTCCCCACATGGGTGCACGTCCTACCAAGGGTCTGATCCTTTCCCCCACCTTGGCATGGTCCAACCAGCCT
The DNA here is from genome assembly GCA_033628505.1 of Tringa tobata. Lineage (NCBI taxonomy): Eukaryota > Metazoa > Chordata > Aves > Charadriiformes > Scolopacidae > Tringa > Tringa tobata. The sequence goes on from JAHREE010000502.1 coordinate 348,990, forward strand.
CGAGGTAAGGATGCTGCTGGGGATAGACTTTCCTTTCCAGCTTTATTCAGCGCTGCATAGCAATGCCCAAATATCCGTGCAGGCTGGAGAGCCCGTCAGACAGACTCAGGCAGCGCGGCACGGAAGTGCATAAATCATCTGGGTCCCCCAACAAGGTTCTTCTTTCTGCATTATTTTTTCATTTAAAACCTCTCACCCCAGTCGGACCCTCCCCACCAAGCATCACCGAGCACCAAGAGGAGGGGAGCGGAGCCGAGCGGCAGCACAGCTCCGGCTCCGCTCCCCATTCCCGGACGGCGACCCATCGGGGAATGGCCCCATCCATCTCCCGCTCACGGCTGACAAGTGAAATTGCTTCATATCCTCCCCAAAACGCGTGGAATGAAACCGAGATCTATTTTAACACATATTCAAAGGGACACTGTCAAGTAGTTTAGATACAAAATGAGAGATTTTGTAAACAAACCAACCAAACAAAGGACTTACAAAGCTTGATATTAATAGAAAAGTTATTGGGCTGCTTTTTTTTTTTTTCACACAGCAATAAAAAAAGCTTTTTAAAAATTCCCCCTGCAGTGTTTGCAACCCAAACAAAACAGCCTTGTCCTGACACATGAGAAATGAGCCCAAGAGCTGCAGAGAAGGCACGTGGAGGGCAGCTCTGGGAGAGGTGATGAAAAGGTTTAGCCCCCTTGTCCCCCCACTTTTTACCCTTGTCCCCAAGCTCTCCTACCTCAGTTCGGCTGACTCAAGTGCTCTCATGGCTTGGAGACCCTCTGGCATCATCAGGGCTCCCTGGGAGGATGCTCCCATTTGGGTGCAAAGACCCCCTGTCCCTCGCAGGGGTCCCGGTGCTGGCTGCAAACTGGAGGAGCAGAGCCAGGGGCAGGGACAAGCAAAGAAAATTGGGTTTACAACCACGAGAAACATCAGTGAGGTTTCCCCCTCTCCCTCCTGAGCAGGCCAGGTTGGAGAGCAGCCAGCTGCCTCACGCTTCGTTAAGCCCCTGATTGTTAGCAGTGGGTACTGATGGCTGCAGCTGGCGGGGAGGACCAGCTGAGGGGCTGGGTAGGTGTTTCCTCGGGGTTGTCAGGGCAATGCTTGGGGGATGCAGGCAGGCCTGGGTTGCTGTCTCAAATTGTGGAAAAAACCCACAAACGATGGGATTTCCCAGGGCTCACACTGCCAGGGGCTGCACGCAGCAGGAGGGATGGGAGGGGTTAGGGCCAGCATTACTCAGGATGGGGCTCTTGGGAGTGTGGGATGGAGAGGAAGAGGGTGGGAGGAAAACAGTGCTGATGGTGGGAGGTGGGAGAGACCACCGGTATTTATCCTGAGGCTTTCTGGCTGAACAAAGTGACTCAGATAACACACTTGGGCTCTGCTTTGTGCACACTGGAGCCTGCTCACATCTACCTGCAACTCCTCTGTAAATACAGATAAAGGAAGGGGCAAAGCAGTGATGGATTTCTCGGGGTGCTCGAGGAGCCCTCCATGCCCTCTCCATCATTGCAATCCATCACTGCAACGAGACACAGATGATATGCCATTTGGGATTAAACCTGCTCAAAACCACTAACTGGCTTCAGGAGCAACTCAAGAGCTAAGGGACTGTGCCTTGATGGTGCAGCAGGTCCTGGAGCACATCACTCCAGCTCTGCCCCAGGTCTGGATCAGCAGTGCCCGTCCCAGCTTGGGAAGCACAGCTCTACAGGAGATAACCTCGGCCAGCCCAGGTTCTCTTGATTGCTTACCTTGGCTGATGCTGGCACTGGGGGCTAGCTGGAAAGGGCTGGGATTTTATTAAAACCAGGCTTGTATTTCATAAAATTGGAGATTAAACTAATAATATTACTCTGCTGCTGTATAAACCTTTACTTCCTTGGGCTTTAATAAGTTTTGCAAAGGAGGAAAAGATTATCAGCTGTAATTTGTAACTAATGGAAAACAACCTGGGTGCAGCGGCTTGGGCGAAGGCAGAATGAGGGAGGGGTGAAGGGACCCACCTCCCACCCTGTCCCACAGACAACTCCTGAGCCAGGCATGATGCTTCTCCTGATGTTTCAGGAGGTTCACTGTTTTCAGTGGTTCCCAATGATGCTGAGGGCAGTGATCCCACCCTGCCCTGGGCTGCCAGCTGCAAGAGCAATCCTGAAACCCCCCTGAATTTCAGTGTCTCTACTGCCCCAATATGGTGTCACCACCACCACAGCCACATTTCTAACCCCTCCTTGCAATCCTCACCCCGCAGCATCACTGCCTGGAGCTGAGAGCACCCAAAATCCCTCCCAAAACAGGGAAGTCTCACTCCTTCCCTTTCACCTGCTGGCAGCCCCAGCTCTCCAGTTTGTACAGGCAACGGGAGACGCTCAGAGAAGCCACGAGCAAAGCTTTCCCCAGCCAGGTCCCAAGCTGAAAAATGAAAAAGGAGTTGCAATTTACACTTTAAATGAGTTAATGTTCGTGAAGTGCTCTTGTATCGGCGCGGGCGGTTGTCAGAGCCAACGCAACAAAATGCTAATTCAGCTCTGCAATCAATGGTGCCTTTCTCAGAAGTGGCTCGATAATTATGTCTAAACAGAAATGAGTTTTTTAAAGAGGTAAACAGCTGAAATTCATTACCTCCCTCTCTAGTTACGTGGAGTAAATCGGTAACATTGGCAAACGCAGAAGGTTTCTGAGGGCTGCCCGTGGGCAGTTTCAGATACTGCTGGTGGCCACGATGCAATGGGGAAGGGCACGATGCCGCTCTCCGCACTGGATTTCACTGGCATGAAGAGGACTCGCAGGACTAGGGGATGTGATTATAACCAACGGCTCGTCAGACGTAGGTCTGACCCGAGTTGGGCAGCAGTCATGTCCCCAGCACTGACCCATGCAAGCCCCCGTGGAGGGATGTGCCTACAGGGAACACTGGAGTTTGGGAAGGGAGACAGAGCTGCAGCCCATCAGCTTAATCTCCTGATGAGCCAGGCCTCCAAGAGGATAATTATTTAGCAATGTCTTGCTAATAGAAGAAAAAAAGATCAGTTAAAGCTATTTGGAAAGATTGCAGCAAACGAAGATCTTTCCTTGAGAGATAATTACTCATCTGGTTCCCCCATCTAATAAACACACTTCGGTATTAATGAGGCCCCTCCTCAGCACCACTTACAGCTTTCAAAAGAGTGTGTTGGCAAATCACGGGGAAAAACGATCACAGCCCTGGGATGCCCATGGACGTTAGCAAAGCTTTGGGGAAAAGGCATAAAACTTCAACCTCTCGGATTTGTTTTCCAGTGTGCACAGACACAAACAAGACCCACCAACGCCTGCGGTGGGCAGAGAGGCTCCAGGCTGGAGCTCAGCACGGGGGATGCTCCGGCTTATTCCACCTGCTCCCCCATGTGGGAAACCCAAAGAGCGTTTTGCTGGGAGCACAGTCCCCGACCAGGGCTCTTGTCAAGTCTTATCGCTGGCGGAGCAGAGGAGCCGACTGGGAAAGCAGGGCTGGGAGAGGCTCTCGGACGTTAAACTGGTACGTGTCAGGGCAGAGGGTAGGTGTGAAGCACCACGGGGGTGTCGGGGTCCCGGCACGGGCTCCTGGGGGGACACCGGCTGCTCGGGGGGTTTGGGGTCTGACCAAACTGTCTATGGAGAGACTCCTCCTGAGCCGAGCGGCATCGCAGCGAGCCAAAGGAGAACAAATATTGACCTGGATGCTGAAAATGAGCTTGCAGAGGGTTTTTTTGGCTGCGAGCTGCTTTTTCCTCTGGTTAAATGGTTATAAAACTCAGTGGATGTTTGCAATGAAGAGCGACAGCTACCAGCAGAGCGAGTGAAGGCTGCTGAGAGACTCTGCCAACCAGGCTTTACATTTTGGTAGGAATCGCCTGGATTTGAACTGGCTCCTGTTCGTGTTTGCCTCCTGAGGGTGCTGCAGGGAAGAGGCTTTTTGCTCAGAGCACTGATGGACATNCTCAAAAAGAGGACATTTGAAGGTGCAGACACTGGCACTTCAGGCTCTTCCTAACTTTTCCTTGTGTGTCTCCTCCTCTGAGGATCTGGTGGAAGCTCCAGCCATAAGCCCACATCCAACCTGGTTAAGACACCAAGCTGCAGTGCTCTTAACCTGATGAAAACCCTTAAGACCTGGTGGTACCAAAACTCATTTAGTGTAGTTAATTGCAGCCCTAATGAACACAGATCTCGCACCCCTGTGGTTTTGACATGATTGCTTTCTCTGTTCTCATCGACGGACTCTGGATAGGATGTCCCAGACTCCCTCTGTGTTGTACCCAAGAGACTTCTCTGCAGACGGGTGTGATGCTACAAGGCAACCTCCTCTCTCTCCCACTGGTCCATGGCAGTCCTTCTCAGTAGGCTCTGTGATGGGCACAGTGCATTGAATCCTTCACCCTGACCAGGAGTAACGCACTTCTACATACTCCCACCTCCCGTCATGCCAGTGGCTCAGCACCTGCACCAGGAAGGATCCATGATTTCTGTTGACAGCAAAGACAATTCTCTGATTATAAAGTTACCCACATCTGTAGAATCTTGAGTGTGGCACACGTTCTCAAAATCATCTGGGAGACTTTCTCCACTGACCTTCTACAGTGTTTCCTTGAGTTCAGACACAGCTATTGAAGTAAACCTAGTAGTCCCCTAGAAGACACCTGTGCCCTTCTCCATGTACTGAACAAGGTGAGAATGGTGGCATTCTTCTGATTTTAACATCAGAACCAGAGGTTTCCATGTTTCTCATTGTAAATACCAGCTTAGGCACCAGGATCTTGACATCTCCTGTGCATCTCCACCTCTCACTGGCTTCAATCCATAGCCTGGTTGTGTCCAGTTCTCCTACAGCTTCCTAACACACAGAGGATATCATTGCCAATAAGCTGACACTTTTGCTAAACCCATTCTATCACCATGAAAGTTCCCAGTCTGTTTGCAAGCAAAACCCAAACCATATAATAATAGTGCCATCCCCGACAAGAAAACTGGATTGCTTTTTAAAAATTGCTTGTATCTGGCTACAAGCAGCAGAAACTCCCCAGCCTCGCAAGGGAACTTGCCACCGCTTCTTCTATCCATGAGTTAGATCCCATAATCCACTTTTCTCCATCCAAGATGTTGCACTGTCTGTAACACCAGACTTAGCACAAGAGACTCGCTGTAGCCCTTGGTCCCCATCGTGACCTGATGTTTCCCAACTGATGGAAATGATCCCTCTCCCCAGGGCAGGATGGCTTGGTGTTGAGAGTTGTAATTTTTTGTATTGTTCCTCTCCTGTCCATGTTGGGTAATCGGCGCTTCGCGGTGGCCGTCGCAGGGCTGCGGTGACAGCGAAATTTGCTCGGCCGTGCTCCACACCCAAACAACTTTTCCAGAAAGAAAAATATTTTGCCGTCTCCAGATCCTGCATTGAGTAAAAATAACTCTCAATTCCCCTCTCAATTAGTCAAACGTCATGAAGGGCTGAAATGTGCATCTAATTGTGCCTTTCTTGCCTCAAATTATCTCTGAGAAAGCGGCTCAGTCCCCGACAGTCCCCTGGTACTGCAGGACAGGGAGGGCAGCCAGGATGGGTGCAATAGGGCAACCCATCCAGTGGAGTCTGCAACGGGAAGAGAAAAAGGATTTGGGGGGAAAAAAGAGAGAGAAAGAGCTTGCAAAAGCAGAGGAAGGAAAAGCTCTGGGCCACGGTACAGGCGGTGGAACTGGAGCAGAAGTGGGGTGCAGAGCTGTACAACCCACTTCAGAAAGGGCAAGGCTGAAAATTCAGAAGATGCTCTAGCTCTAAAGGCACACAGAGAAATGTATTTAACTTTTAAAAAAAAAAGAAATCCAAGAAGAAAATACCACATTTACTTACGGATTAGAATTCACTGATTGCAACAGGCTTAAATTGGGGAATTGTGCTTCCTTGCCCAACAAAGTGTGTGAAAATATTTAAACAAAGAATTGATGGAGAAAGTCTCTGAAGCCCATCATGGGGAGGCACGCCGACACCGAGCACCCACACGCAGTCGATGTGCGGCTCCCCGGTGGCTGCGTCCCCCTCGGTGGCACTAAGCCACGCGGAGGAGGTGACACCCACGCTGGCTCCCGGGGAGCCCTACAGCAGCACTTGCTCTATTCTCTCTGGCTGTCGTCTCTGTCTTTTTTTTTTCCTCTCTGGGCGATGAATAATGAGGATAAAAATGCGAAAGAAAGCAGTATGACAGTCAATTACCGCCTTTGTGATTAACCACCCAAGAGCAGCCCCTGCTCAAAACACCACTTGATGCTCCTTTTAAGCAAAACCATTCGGCTGGATCCCACGATGGACATTTAAACAGGAAGACAAAGTATCTGCTGATTTATTTTCTTGTTTTCTTATATAATCACAGCTTCCTAAATGTTAATGGCTCCACACGACACAACAGCTAGTGGTATTTGCATACAAGCCTTGCTTCTGTATGTGTGAAGGCACGTCCCTCTCGCTCGCCAAGGTGTTGGTGTGTTGGGGGAAGGAGAAAATTGCTGCTCTTGGGGGTCCCCGCTGGAGGAAAAGGAGCTCCATGCAGGTAAAGGCAAGAAGCTGGGCTGCTCAGCTCCCCAGGGTTTCACCGCCAGGTGACAAAGCTGGGACAAAATGCAAACTGCAGCCTCCCAGGATCCACGCCTGAGCTGGCGCCAGGAGCCGGGGGCTGCGGGGGGATGCTCAGTCCCACAGCAGCCCTGGGAGGTCCTTCCCACCTGGACCAAAACACCTAAATTGATGGCAATCCACCCTTTCCCTGCACGTGAACACCAGCAAAAAGGACAAAACCCTCTCTACCTAGAGAGGTGAGAGCTCCAAGGACAAAGCTTTCCCCAGCATCCAATTAAAGGTTTCATTATTCCCCATTAGCACGTCAGGAAGAGCAGGATTCCTAAAGCAAAGAAAAGTCTCTGTCTGGAGACTGGTGGTGACTGCAGACATTCAGATGACAGGCTGAAGTTACACAAAGCTAATGAACTTACCCTCCCAGCACACATTAATCAAGCACCCAGGCACAGCACCCTGCCCGGATTCAAAGAGGAAAACACAGGATCTCTGTTTGAGGTGAGCAAAGTATTGAACCCCCATTATTTCACTGGGAATTTCTCCTCTTCTCATTCATTTCATAAAGAAACCTGATTTCTACCAACTTAGCTTTTCACCAGATGGAGCACCTACCCATGTAACTCTGCCCAGAGTGCATTTTCTTCCTCCCAGCACTGCTGCTTTTCTCTGTACGGAGAATTAGAGTCAACAGGCACAGGACCAGCACAGGATGCAGCCGGTGGGCTCTGCTTTAGAGTCAGATTTGGGAAAAACACTTTGCCATTTTGTTTCTCGGCTTCCCCATCTCTACAACCAGGAGGAAGCAAAAGATCTCTTTTTTCCAAAGTGCTTTGAGCTCGATTGGTAAGAAAAAGTAAGTAAACCATCATTCCTTAAACTTCAGCAATCTACTCCCCAAAGTTCTGACCTTCCCCCTTGTCCCCACCTAAATTTATCAGTCTGGGACCACACCATCAAAGTCAATTTAGTACATCTCTTCTTCCTGGATTTGTCCAACCATACGATAAAATCACATTATGACAAACCACGATCACCACCAGGACCAAGCGCCATTACAGTGAGAAACCTTGTTTTGGGGTTACATCAAGGTTTCAGACAAAGCGTGATCCTCTCTCCCACCATCTGGGTAGCAAAGGCAACCTGTCTGTATTACAAGGGCTTTCTCCTCTTAGAAAGTCTCAGGGATTCTCTCTGTAATTAGAGATTCAGTTTTCAGACAAGATAAACGTTTGTGCCAAACTTGGTGATCCTATTGCCGGAACTAACACTTGCACACCCAACAGTTAAGAAAACACTTAAACAAACCAAACTAAAGTAATTTTAACTCTGCCTGAAGTTATTCTAACTCTTTAAGGAATCCACTGATAGGTTTTCCCTCCCCACAAACCAGCTGCCCCAGGTTTCAACACAAAGCCCTGGCTGAAGCTGCCTGACCCCTGAGACACTTAAACACAGCCTTTTTATTCCTTTTTTTCTTTTTCTTTTTTTTTTTTTTTTTTTTCCCCTGGAGAACTGCATCTCCAAAGAAGGTAAAGGTTACCTGGAAGTTTGCAACGGTGCACCGTGAGATGAGCAAAAAATTATTTCTCTTTATCAGACCTTGTGTTGGTCTCGCACAGCTCAGAAGACTCTAGCCTGTGTGTCGCTTCCAATAAAATATTCTGAATGAAGGTACCATTTAGAAATGCTTTATGAATATGTATTAAATGATTATCAGAAGCAATGACTGTGCATTCTTTAAGAGCTTATTGTAAATCATCGTGCAATAAAATACATCAAAAATAAACTCTCAACCACTGATGCTTTAATAAGCCGCAATAAAAACACATATCAGAGCTTGTAATACTGCTGAGCATAACCACGTGCAGCTTTAAGGAATTAATTTAAGTCTGTTCGACGCCTTCAGCCTGCAAACACTTAGGCAAGGCTGCACCCCACGGGGAGCTGGGAGCGAGGGGAGCTCAGCCCCACAGGACCCCAGGTCCAGCAGGAGCAGGAAAACCCCACGGATGATAAAGGTGGGCAGCAGGGGAAACCTGCGGCATCCCAAGAGCTGGGAAAGCAGAGGTTGCACAGGGAATGCCGCCAAATTGCAGGGAATGCAACTGCTGAGCTGCTGGTGGCACAACAAACTTCCCTCCAGGCAGTTTTTTTATCAGGTGAAACTCCATAGTTTCGGGGTTATTTTTTTTTCCTGCATAAGGAGCCTGGCACACCCAAGCCCTGCAGCGTGGACAGCGGGCAATGCCGGTCGTGTTTTGAGCAGAGGGGAACCTGTCAGGTACCATCCCCGCATCCGATGGATCCGCAGCCCTCCAGGGCAGGGGATGCACCTGCTGGATGAGGCAGGGGAGAACAGGCTCCCACGCTGCCTGAAAAGCAAAACGTCCCCGTGCAGGTACTGGCTGCAGACAGCCCTGGTCTTTTCAAGTGTTCTACTCCCATGAACAGCACGTTTGTCCCTAAGGACCCTCTGATCCCCAGGCTGCCCCTCTAACTGTTGCTTGGGTGTTCCGAGAGGACAACCTCAATTTCCCCTCAGAGAGGATGGGGCTGGAGCTAAGGGAGGGTGAGGCAGAGGATGGGCATCACCTCCCTGCCAGGGTCACCCAGGAAAGCCCCAGCACTTGGGTCATTTTCAATTAAATTATATCTGGAGAATTGCAGCATCTTCCTTTGGCCGGGGCTAGAGAGGAGGAAGCCAAATTTCTAGCTATTTTGTAACCCGAGTTTTTATTGTAAGCTTCTCTGGAAACAAACAAACAAACAATTTGTAAGAGCAGAGGAGCTGGCTGGAACGCTGACAGCTGCCTTTGATGTGAAATACAAACAAGAAATACCTGCAGACTGTAGCAATTGGCTCCAAGTTATTTTTGCTGAGAGACGGAGAGAGGGTACGGCGAAGCAAAGGGAGACACCGGGCAGGTGGCTCATCAGAGCTGCTTCCATGTTGCAAAAGTTCTTACCCTCCATCATTCCCCTGACGAGGGAATTTTGCCTCGCGGGGAGGAGTGGGCTGTGTCTGAGCCCGGATGCCAAACTGCATTTTGATGCTATTTCATTCCCCAAGTGAAGAGGACCGAAGCAGCACCTGTAATTTGGCCCTGATGGCTGAGCCCACCTGATGGAGAAGGCAGTCCCACCACTTCTGGAGACCCCCCAACCACTTCTGTTGCCATTTGCTTTTCCTTGCAGGAAGGGTTTCTACACAGGGCAATCAATCCAGGGAAGGAAAAGGCATCTGAATCATGCAAACAGCCTTTCACAGCTGAGAAGAGCAGCTCCTGATCTATGCTGGCATTTGCTGTTTGGAAATAAGTAAGCTGGTCCTCCCTCTGCATGGAGACACCGGCGTCGCCGAGAGGCTGCCCAGCGCGGCCGACCGGGACTTACAGACAAGGAAGGGTCATAAAAAAGCCAGAAGTTAATGGTGAAATCATTAACCAGCAATCGGTCGTAGCCCAGCACAAGACCTACACGGCACCGAAGCATCGTATGGTCCCTCTGGGACTTAAAAAGTGCTCTATCAAGTGCTGCAGCACAAAACTTGCCCTGCTTCATCCGGGAACCAAAAGTCAAGTGTTATTCCCTCAGAAACAGGTCTCCCAGAGACAGTTGTTGCAGCAAACAACACGACAGCAAAGAGCATTTTTGAGCCAGGGCTTTAACAGCACACTGGGGTGGCACTGGTCTGGGCAGGAAGTACCACCAGTGATGCCCAGCATCAGACAGCTTTTAGTTTCAGCAGCAGTGCTGCCTGCACCAATTAGCACTCCGATAATTGGTTAGGAAAGTATTGAGCACCATATTTGTATGGCCCAAAAGGGAAGGAATGCAGTAACAGAGATTTCCTGCCAGAGCTTTTCTGCAATCGGGAATTGTGCTAATTCCTGCGAGGCTCCTTGGGTGGGAGCCTCCCGACTTTCAGCATGTGCTGGAAATGACCCCATGTTTCTTGCCTGGTTGACCAGACGGGCTGAGGGGTGACTGTGATGGACAGTCCCAATTTATCCAGACAAAAGAAGCTGCTTTTGCACGTGATGTTGAACTTGCACCGCAGGCACTTTGCTAAAAGGCAGTGTCAAGTCTGAGGGCTGGGGGTGCCTGAAGGCATCAAAGACCCTGCTATTAAATTCAAACAAAAACCTAGACCCAGAAATCCTCTGTGCACTTAATTTTCTGTATTTATATAATCTGCTTGAAGTTAAGTCATGAACCAAGTGAAGAGCAAATGCTGTCACGGCCCCTGTGTTTCCAGCTCAGCTTTGTTGACTCGTGGATGGATGGCATTGACAAACATCATGTTTGGGGGTTTCCAACCAAGCACAGAACCTGACCGCTGCGATGCCAGCGAGCAGGCATAGGTGTGAATCAGATCCCCCATCTGTCGGAAGCAACGCACAGCAGGAGGCTGGAAACCAATGCCTGGGGAAGGCTGATGGAGGAGCATCCCTTTCACCTCGGTTCACGGCAGAGCCCATCAATCCCGCCGAGCAACAAACGCAGAACTGCCTCCAAATCTATATTAACCCACACTAATGTGGCAGCCCTGGACAGCACCGGTGAACAGCTCAATCAAAGTGTCAGAAGATGAATGAAATTAGGATTTGATGAAATTGCATTTGCAGTGTAGCAGTGACAGCAAGGGCATGTGCATATGTATCCTTTTCTCATCTCCCATGCCTCACTAGAGCAGTCGGAGATGAATTTACTGAAGGCTCCAGGAGCTGAGCGGTAACAATATATCTCACTTCTCCGTCTTTTGTAAGGACACAGCAATGGCTCGTTCAGGAGAGCTTAGGAGATACCACTGTCAATTAACTTAAATATCTGCCTATGCTTCTTGAAATCCTGGAGGAGGTAAAGACAAGAAGACAAAAGGATAAACTTCTCAAATCCTGAATCTCGTAAGAACTGGCCCTGATGGTCACATTGCCCCATTATCCTCTCCAGGATGGTGCTGGTTTCCATCAGCAAAGTCATCAACCCAGAAACCCTGGTGAGAGACTGCCAAGAAGATGTGGCTGCACCATGGAAGAGGAGTCTTGACTCAGGAGCTTTTGCCCAGGGTTCCGTTGCCCTGCGTACACGTGCCCGATACCTCAGTGACCAACAGAGAACTGTTGCTTTCATTAAAAACCTCAAGTTCAATTTGCCAACATGCAATTAGCACAAGACTAAATGCGGAGACGTGCCCAGTAAAACCTGACTTTTGTACCCCACAGATCGCAAGCACGAAGCAGAAAACGTTGACGAGATAAACACGTGGCACAGAGCCCTCCACAGCCACCATAAATTCTTTTGAAATATTAATATTAATAATTAACTATGTTCCACTGCATTATCTCTTCTCATCCCCTTCAGTGCAACTTCCTTGTCACGCAGATTTGAAAGTGAATGTGAGTGACATAAAATGTTAATACTTCAGGACAACATCTAAGTAAATAGATAAAAGCATCCCGCCCCTTCCTTTATCCGTCTTATGATTTATTCTGTTTTCACATTCTCCATACAGTTGTTTTCCAATGACAAAGTTGCATCTTTCACAAACCACAGAAATACAAGTCTACTTTGAATCGTGACTAAACAGTCCCTTGATGGATTAAAAGTAAGGGAAAAATCTGAGGCTTTTTCCACACCAACCAAACCCAGCATATTAAAACTGAGATGAAGGCCACAGTGGAGAAGAGCATTTTGAAGCTGCAAGAAGTAAGTGCCAAAGGAGCTGTAGTTGTTTTGGAGCAAGGGGTGGCCAGGAAAGAATGTTTTGTTGTTGTTTTCCTCTGATTTGAAGAAATAGCTCAAAACAGTAAGAACAGACTCGGACTAAAATCACTGCGAGACACTCCGTGTGGGTCAGGCATCTGCTGTGCCTGAGCTAAACCAGCAATTCAAACTCCATCGCCCTCTTTCCAGGCTCTAGAAAACAGGGACTACACGCTCAGACCTCCTTGGGCACCACACTACTGGTTTAAAAAAAAGAGCATACACCATTCATTTAAAAACCAATCAGCAAGGCATTCCCTTCTGTGCTGAAGGGCAGTGGACCTGGCCGAAGCACAAGCAAAAGCAGCCTTTGAAACCAGCAGTGCACACAGCAGCTGAACCTGAGCCCACCGAGTCCTCATGTTGTCCTACTTCAGATGTTTTATCAGCACCATCATCAGAAGGGAATGACTTTGGTCTCTCCCTCTCCTTAAGCTCTTATCTGCCTTTCACATTGCTTTAATCTGTTTGCTTGTTTGTTTGCTCTGTCTGTCCAGCTGGAGACAGAGGTTGAACTGAAAAATATTTGCATTCCAGTTCAGTCACTGGAAAGGCCTCCAGAACCTCTTCCTCCTCTGACATGGAAAATCTTTGCCTTTAAGATCTGTTCGGTTGCAGAAAACCCAAAGAAACCCTTCAAAGCCACTTGTCTATGGTGCTCACGAGTAGCGCATCAATCAAAATGCATATAAACCCTGCAAGCCCACGGGCCTGGCTGAAGCAATCCCATCTGCTGCTCTCGCTGCATTTCTACCCTCGTTATTTCTTTAATTAGAGCGGGATTGCTCCATCACGGCACGAGGAAAGCAAGAGCCTGGTACCCTTTCAAGGAATCCCAAGAATATTTGCAAGGGAGCTCTGTTTTTCCTTGGTTTGCAAGAAGCTCGTGCCTACTGAGCAATTTTACTAAAAATACTGGGAGTGTTTTGACATTGAATGGTGCCAGAAATACACCCCGTCCGCGGCGTAAGGAGGGAAGCATATGCTACGCTCCATTTCGAGGTCTTCTCCAAAAGCTGGGCTGGGAGGTTGGGGGTGGAGAACACGCTTTAAAATAGCATTTCGCAAACTTCTGGGGAGGTTATTGGCAATAGAACATGTAATTCTGGAAACGTCTTAGCAATTAAAAGTGACTAACCGCAAGAGGAGGGTTTCCCCCGTCACCTCCTTTGGTTTTGTCACCGCGGCGCCTTCCCCTGCCTGCACCCTGCCCTGCGTCCCACCACGCGACACCCCGTGGCACTGCCAATCTTCTGCTTAATTGCTTCTGACAATCTACCCATCACTACCTAATCACTTGTCATCTTTATGTGACATTTTTTTCTTTCCTTTTTAGTTTTTCTTCCCCCCCCCCCTCCATGGTGCATCACCAACTCAATTAAAGCTCGGCTGTAAAAACTAACGCCTGCATCGATGGAGATGGAGTCAGATGCAGCAAAGGGGTTTTGCTCCCTGGGCTGCTGAGCATGGCATCAGTGGGCACCCAAAGCTGGATCCTATGTTCTTGCAATTCTCTGTACATCACTAAAAGCAGCTGATTTTCATGATGATAGAAACTTTTTCCATGGAGAAAACCCTTCCAACACAGTTTGTAGCTTTGCACGATGTTTAGCATCTCTCCTGCAGCATCTCCTCCATCCAGTTACATGCTACAAGTGCACAACGAGCTTTTGCAAACAAATTTGCAAACAAATTTGCAAACAAGTTCGCAAAAAGATGTCCTGAAGCACAGGGGAGCTGAAGCCCCGCGGGCAAGAGGGGACACACTGTGCCCCAACTCTGCAGAAGGACATCTCAGCTCTGAATTTTCAGAGATTATTACAGCCTGACACTTGCTATTTCACATTTCTTTGTAATTGTGGGATGAGGGTCTCAATGTGGCAAATGGGAGGGGGAATTGCAACACTGCAGACTCCCTGGTCTCATCGGTCCTAAGATTTGGGAAGGACAAGAGGGAAGGAGCTGCTGAGCTTTTGTGAGGGCACCAAGTGGGGAGGAGGAGAGCAGGAGACATGGAGAAGAGGACTTCCATTTCTCCAGCATTTCATCTAAATTGAAGGTTACAGACTGACAGCTCCAAATGAGGAATTGCCAAATGTTGGCCTCCTCGTTGTCAGAGCCTAAGAAAGTGTGACAGAAGCGGGTGGGTGTGAATTTTAATGTTTTATTTTGCCTGATCTTGGGAAAGCTTCCCTCGTTTGCACTTGAAGTTCCTTAGTAAATTATTCTGACTTCACTCTCTTTTTTTTTTCCAAATAGCAACATCTGGAGTGTTACAACAATCACTCTAATTTTTAGGGATCTCTGAAGGATGGGAATGGGTAAAGAGCTGCCTTGCTGGCAGACCTAAATAGCAAAAGCCATCCTTGTGTCCCAAGATCTGCTATCAGCAGCCTCGTGGAGCACAGTTCAAATGCCACTTACAGGAGTTTTGGGCTTCAGCAGGACCAGAGCTCCAAAGCGCCTTAGAAAAATTAAGGAATTCTGCCCCCATAGAGCAACTGCCTCCTGCCTGCCCAGCTCTCAAACCACACAGGGATGTACCCTCAGCAAGGGGCCAGAGCTCATGGTTTGGCATTAGCCATAGGAAACAGGGCTGTGACTGTGGTCCTTGGCCTCAGCCACTTATCAGCCCTGTGCCTGGTCCCATTCTGCCGTTTAATTACATGGATGGATTTTCTGTGCCAGGTTCCTCAAACTGCAGGGCTTCAAATGTCATTAAAATCTTTGAGCAGTTCCAGCAAAACCGGAGTAGATTTCCACGTTTGGCTGGCACAGGAGGGTCAGAGCTCCCCCGTGCACACCCTGTATTCCCGGCCCTTGGCCAAGCCTGCAGCTGCCCAGGGACCTTCACCCCGTGTCTCGCCCCAGCTGGCGCTGGCCAGAGGTCCTGTGGCTTCCAGGCAGGGCTCAAAGCTTCACCGAGCGAGCTGCCTGCCTGTCATTTTGGCAGAGGATCGGTGGATTGTGGCACTCTTAGCCAACTGTCACTACGGGGTGTCATTAGCCATATATGTTTCTCAAGGACATGGACCTGTTGGAACGAATCAGAGGGCTGGAGCACCTCTCCTACGAGGACAGGCTACGAAAGCTGAGGGTTAGTCAGCCTGGAGAAGGCTCTGGGTAGACTTCATAGCCCATTCCAGTCCATAAAGGAGCTACAGGAAAGCTGGAGAGGGACTCTTGATGAGGGAGTGGATCAATAGGATGAGGGGGAATGGTTTTAAACTGAAAAGGGGGAGATTTAGATAAGATATTAGGAAGAAATTCTTTCCTGTGAGGGTGGTGAGACACTGGAACAGGTTGCCCAGAGAAGTTGTGGATGCCCCAACCCTGGAGGTGTTCAAGGCCAGGTTGGACGGGGTTTTGAGCAACCTGGTCTAGTGGGAGGTGTCCCTGCCCAGGGCAGGAAGGTTGGAACTAGATGATCTTTAAGGTCCCTTCCAAACCAAACTGTGATTCTCAAGAAACTGTGATTCTCAAGCTAATTTGGGGCCCAGCAGCATTGCAGAGCTCAAGCCCCCCATCACTCACGCCGGGTCTTACATCTCACAGCCCCTCACTTTGCTACAAATCTGTATGTCAAAAATAATAAACATATGCGTCTTTAAATTACATCAACTTTTTTAAAAAAGAAACACATCGTTTCTGCAATCACCCGGGGCCAACCAGCTGTACTGTCTGGGGCCAAACAGATCAGTACATACAATTGTAATTTCAGCAACCAACTCATTAACTCCCAACAGATCTGGCTCCAGCAGCCCAGGAGGGGCTGGGTGCTCAAGACAGGGTTGGCACCCAGGGTAACTCCCCTACAGGCTTGCTCTGCTCCTCACCCATCGCTGGGTGATGTTTTGCCTTGTTTAATAGCAATTTTTAACCCAGTAAAAGCAATAAAAACAATAATAAAGACGGTGAAGGAGTATGTGCAAGGAGATACGCTCAAGAAATTTCTGCAGAGCAGGGCAGTGGTTTCGAGCCCTGGACCTGACTTTTCACAGAACAGACTTAGTATCACCCATCAACCCTTTGCAACCCTGCATTTGAGGAGCTTGGAAGAGAAATCCTGATGCAATCATAAAAAATTAGGGTTATTTTTACACAGTTCTGTGGAGCGAGTTTTCTAGGTCTCCTGTCACATCCATAGAAGACTAACTGCTTCCCCCAGACTTTATCAACTTCTGTGAAATTTTGAGACATACAAAGAACATCCTCTTTGCCAGCAATTTCTTAACCCAGTGCAGCACTGTCAAACTGGGGCAGTTGACTCCAGCCCAGTGCTAGACCAAGCAGCAGCAGAGGGCAGAAAGCTTCTGCACTGCCCAGAGCACCTCCAACCTCTCCATCACCTGCTTTTTCTTCCCCTCTAAAATTGCTGGTCGTTTTGGTTGCAGGAAATTGCAACCCAAACAGGCCCTTTGGCCACCACTTAATTCAGAAAGACTGAGACATGGAAAAAAAAGCTATTCAACCTGTATGGCTGAGTCCACACATGCAACCACACAAGTGTCTTCATGCAAAGCATCCCACTCCTGCTCAGAAGGGTTGGAGAAGACTTCCCAATGTGCTCAACCCCAGAGGACAAAGGTAGGGTACTTTGCTCCTCTTACACTTTCTTTTTCTACAGCTCCCATGACCACACCATCACTTTTAATGCCAGAGACCACTTTTGAGCGGTTTCTGTAGGAGAAGGTTCCTTGTGACCCGGTCTGCTCAACTCGCTTCAAAAGGCCATAGAGGAAGAAGATTGTAATGGGAGAACAAAGAAAAGCCATCTTCATCAAGATAGTGCCAAAGTTCTAACAGTTATGCTCCAGCTCAGCACACTCCTCCTGGCCCACGGCAGAGAATGCCACCAGCCGGCTGTGTCCTGGGGATAAAAGCAACGACCAGTCTTAAGACCTGCTCCAGCCCTGACCTTTCTCCATTTTAACTCATCTCAACGAATGTGTTAAGCACAGCCCTCGTGATCAGGCTGCTTTTGGATGGAGCAAGCAACGTCCATTCCTCCGTCAGGCCACCGCGGCTATTTTCTACCTGGAATGCCCTTATCTTTTCCACGGCGTGTCCTTTTTCTGGGTTAAGATTCAACACTACCCAACGAAAAAAAAACGGCAGCCAGGTCTAATTTATTGAACCAACTAATTTCCATGGCTCTTACTGTGCACCCTGCTACAGATGAACAATGAATAAGCTTAAAGAACAATACTCACTCTTAATTAAATGGTGCTGCAAAAAATATGCATTGGTGTTGGCCTATGGCCATGCTGCTTAAGATTTATTAAATTTGACAGTTTAATATGCTCTGAATATCCATGCTCCTTCATAAGTAGTGCTCAGAAAACAGTTTAAATATGCTTTCAATTTAATTATACTTCATGCCTACTTCCCTTGTTGTCAGCAGACCGGTGTTCCGTGAGCGGACCTCACCGGCAAAGCCTCTGCAAGGAAGGGCAGACAGTAAATCCCTGGCTGCTGATGGAGCCTGGCACAGAGGCAAAGCAGCGCTGAGGCAAACTGGCACATCCCTGGGGCAGGCAGAGGTTGGCATGCATGGTGGCCATCATCACATAGCCTTGGCCAAGGCCACCGGGGCTGCCCCTCTGGCAGGGTCCTGGCAGCCCATTGGGCCGTTTTGGTGCCAGGAGTGGCTTCTGCAGCCACGGTGGTGACGAAGCTCTGAAACGAGCTGCTGGACTGGGGCCAGCACCCTCCCACTGTTGGCAGCAGCTGGCATTTCCTGGCTCAGAAACACTGGCAGAGACCTGTCCTGCACTTTGCTCACTGAGAAGACTTTCTTTTCATGCTTCTCTGCAACATCTTTATTGCTGCTAAAAAAGGGAATGTAGCATCCAGATCTACCAACCATAAGATGTGGTCTTAATGCAACAAAATGCAAGACATATGCCTCACTTCAGCACTTAATGTGCCTTAATGTGCACCTGACTGCACTCAAAGTCAAGGCTTCAGAAATTAAACATATGTTTAAGAGAAACAACCCCAACGGGTTGAATTTATAGAAATAAGGACTTGAAAATAATTTCTCCCTTCCCTAACTACTCGGAGATGTCTTTGAAAGTTGACAGCAAAGCGACAAAGTTGCCAGCACCCAAGTCACTGATCGATTAATTATTCCTGCTTTTGGCAGAGGGATATCTAATTTAATCAAACATCCTTCAGAAAGCACTAATTGCTGTGGAAGGGACTATGTTTTACCTAAAGGGCAACTACACTCAGAGAAGCAGAAGAGGTGGCTTTGCTTTCATCCCACCACCATCACCTTCCATTATCTCTGACAGCTACCAATGACACCGCAGACATGGAGAAACTGCCCCATAATTACAAACCATCTTCCAGGGAACCAGGAAAATAAGAAGCCAAAGACGTGCCAAAATATTTCCCTTTGGATTTGAGAGTCAGTGGCAGATACAGCAAAGAGACACAGTTTGATGGGAGTCATGTCTCCCTTTCCAAACTTACGGTGAGTTTTGGGGACACAGTTTGAGACTCCTGGTCCCAAGCCTGGAAGACACACGGACCATCACCTGATCCTTGCAGCTGAAGACAAACACCACCTTTTTTAGGGATTGCGAGGATTGGGGTAAAAAAAGACCTGAAAAATTGCACATTTTTACAAATGCATGAGGAATTTGGATTTGAAGAGCTTTACGATTTCATCAAGAGAGATGTGTGAGTTTATGCAAGCAGACATAATAAGCCCAATCCCTAGATTACTTCCCACCAGTGGAAGATTTCGGCCTGTGAATCGCAACTTACTTTTACAGCACGCTGCTATCCCGAGGAGCGGCAATAATAAGAAGCAGGCACTCTATTTTTCCTGGTAACTTCTTTTCTCTGCTGTATTTACAGGTTTCTGGCACGCTCAATGGATCCATCACCCATCCATGCTGTGGGCTCAGCTGCTGGCACGTCCCTGCAGCACAGCACCTCCGAGCACCCCAGAGCTACCAATGGGTTTATCCTATAGCACCCTACGGAAAGCTACTTTGCCAGAGATTATCCACTGGTTAAGCACAAAGGAAGCGGGACATAATGAGGTTGAGTGACTGGCACAAGATCACACAGGGAACTAATCGCTCCTGGGTCCTGCCTGGGTGCTTTAGCATCTCCCTTCCAGAGTAGAACACATGCAGGAGAGTAATGGAGAGAGGATGGGAAATGCGATGCTGCTGGCTACATGATCTCAAGAGCTTTGCAGAGCCATTACTGAATGGTGGACAAGTCCACGGCCATGCCAATGCAGAGGTCACCTCATTCCTTCTCCTGTCACTGGTCTCACCAACAAGCTTTCAAGCAAGGAAATCCTGTGATGTTCAGAGCTCCTGCATCACGGGCGGGGAACGTGGCGCAGCTTAGTGTAACAGACCCGGAGACGGGGCTAAAACCAATGGAAAAGGGCTCTCCTTTTCCACCCCTTAATTACAGAACACTTGTACTACAGTAACCTTCAGGGTGAACATGGGGGTTGAACTAAGGACTGCCCGAACCAGCCCACCAAAATTCTTCCTTTTATGGCCCAGCAGCCTCACTCGGTGCTAAATCCAATATACTTTGGGAAACCAAATTGCCCAGTGTCGTCATAGCCTGTCCTTATTTAATCACGTTAAAAGCCACGGAGTTAGTATTATTCTGGATTAGAGATGAATAAGGCTTTTAAAAACAAACTCAAACCAAACCAATCTGCTTACAAAAAAAGCATTACAATAAGTAAAAGTCAAATTGTTCCTATCAAATGCACTCTAAACCAATAAAACTTGTAAATGCAGAACTGTTGGGCCATGGGAAGGCTCACAGAAGAGATGATCTTTCCCCATGCTGCAGCATTTCTAATCACTTATAGGACAGATAGCAGGTAATTTGGGTCAACGCTTAAGACATTAAACCATTGCTACAAACCTTTAGATTTAACAAGCTTTGGGACTTAGCAGGCAAGGGATAAAGCAGCAGAAGTTTATATACTTCCAGGGACAATTGTTCTCCATACAATGCTACACCCTGGAAAGTCTTGTAATACAGCTCCCTTCATCCCTTTTTGGGGCCATTCCCTGGTGAAATGAAACTTGATGAATAGGGTGAAGATGAAGAGTGACGTTTTCAAACTACCAGGGGATTTAGGAAGCCAAGCCTCGCTGGAGGCGACATACACACTTGCAATCCACCCCTGCGAGGCTGAGACGCAACGTCGCAATTATCTCCCCTCAGCTCTCCTCTGTTCCTAGAGATCCACTTAATGAGGCATGTCTTGAGTGATCCCGCCCTGCACAGAGACGTCGTTAGGTTGGCTTTTTCTGGATACACAAATGACTAAAATACTCAAAGCAGCCCATTCCTCGAGTCACATCCCCACGCTGGAGCCTTTAGTGAAAGAAAAAAAAAAAAAAAAAACAGAAAAAAAAAAAAGGAAGGGAGAATAAAAATGCGTCCTCATTCGTGGGCTTCACATGTTAATTCAGACCCCGGAAAATAATCAGGGGATTAAAGAAAAAATGTCATGTCTCAGAAGGGCCTCTGGGGGAGAAGCGTGGGAGAGAAATGCTGCTTCTTCCATATGGTTTTGTGCACAGCACCAGGAACTGGCTCTTCTGCTACAGGCGGCTGGCCCAGGTGCCTCCACACCACGCTCTGAAGTCAGACTTGCTCCAGAAACTTTCTTTGGGACCTGCCACCCCAACGGGCTCTCGGGCACTGGAGGGAGGTTTCCTGTCATGACTCTGCATTCAGGGAGAGCTGAGAGGCCTCCTTCAGCCACCTCCTGCAGCTTTGGGAAAGGAGATCCCTGTCACCATCCCTGTCACGAGACAGGGGATGTCCATGCTACAGGGAGATGCTGAGACGGAGCCAAAGATGACCCACAGTAAGGTTTTCTCACTCTTTCAAGGCACAGAAAAGGACAAAGCCAGATTTGCTGGCTTGATGCTGCTGAGCTTATATTTCCACTTATTGAACTGCACGTTGCAGAAATAGCCCCTGGAAAGCCAGACCTATGACTAGCCAGGATTCTCCCTGTGTCTGCACAAAGATATGTAGGTCGTGTGACATTTTCCCTCTGCCAGAGCTGACGAGGACAAGGGGACAATTACTGCCCTGCAAAAAAGCCCTCCTGTATGAGCAGGGCTGGGAGCAGCCTGCAATGCCCCAACCAGAACCAGCAACTTCGTGGGGCATCGCTGGGGCCAGCCATGCACCCCATGTTCCCAGGTCACTTCAGGTGACACCAAGCCTTTCCTCACATCACTGGTCCTGTCCCTTACTTGGGTGAGCGAGACCACACAGAGAAAAACTTCTCCAGCTCTGACAAAGGCACCTCGAGAGACCATGAATTTGCAGCAGGAGCCCACTTACACCAGACTTCACAGTGCAGATAAAAAAGTTATTTCAGATACAAAAACATAATAGGCTTTTGTTTGAACTTAATATTAAAGGATAATAGAACTATTAGCTCCATATTTTCATAACAATTCTCTTGCACAATCCTCTGAAAGCTAATGCAGCAATATTGGGTTTAATCTTCATGAAGACACTTTGTGCCCTGTGCTCCTCAGGCCTCCCTGCACCCTTCTACATTTCCAGATTTCCTGGTTTTTGTCCAGCGCCCTTGAAATTAAAATTTAAATCACAGATTTTCCTTGCCACAAATCTGGGCTCATTGTTTCACATCCTTTAGGGATACATTTACAGATCGGTAATTAAGAATTTCCTATTTTCTTGCTAGGGGCTGAGTTTGCAAACGCGAACTCTTGCCTCCTCCACCAAAACTGCAAACTTTGGTCAAGCTTGGATTTTCACTTACTTGCCTCCTTTCCTGTGCCATGCTCCAAACAGGCATGGGGGGAAACCCTGAGCTGAGCATTTGCCCAGGATGAATTGCTCAGCGAGCTGCTCAGCACATCCCAGTGCAAGCATATGCCCTTCCCACCCCAACAGAAATACTACCTGCACCCCAAATTAACACCATCACCATCTTCTTGAGGCTGCACCCCGCTCCCAGGAGACCTTGAACCACAAAGCCCTCACAGTCCCCAGCGAGGGACTGCAGCTAATGCATTGCCAAGAGCATTTCTGAAAAAACACAGTGGAGTGAAATAAAAAAGACAAAAAGTTAGAAATTCCAGTATTTTTTCTTCCCCGTGGTTTTGTAGGTTATTTTGACGAGGTTTGTGTAGTTCCTTGGTGCAGTACTAATAGCAGTGTGGAATTATTCACTACTGACATGTGCTACTGAAACATGTTTTTTACTTTACTTTTTTACAGTCATTACGAGCAGATGTTACAGGGGACAGACTGAAAGGTTTAGGAGCAACACCTTCTTGTTGTGCAATAATAAAACAGTTGGTCTCTGTGCTCTGCCAATTCGAACATGCTACGGAACAGCATGAAGGAATGCGGGGAAAAAACCCTCTGCAGAAAATTCCCAACAAAAACCTCTGAATTCTTAAAGGAAAGCTTTGAAATACCCCATGAAATCGAATTCAGAAAAGAAAAAGTGTTTATATCTCCTTCACGATTTTTTTAATTGACATATTTTAGAAAAGCATATATATTAATTGAGAGAAAACCAACCGATATTATTCAAAAGAGGTTGACAAAAAAACTCTCACTTGTCCTGCAGTCCCCGAAATTGCCTTTTACTTCAAAATCTTGGCTTAGGCTGTGCCTGCAATACCGCAGAACGGCAGCGGTTTCATTTTACAACCAACACTTGTTCTGATGCTCAGATCATCAATTTAAAAGCACTTTAAGACTGCCAGATGATCTACATCAATATTATATATTACTCTTATCAGCAACGAGCATAACAACGCTGAAAGCCCTATAGTGACGCATGCGAGGCATCGCAAGATGCCTTCTGCAGGGAGGCTGGATGGAGAGAAGTTAGTGGCGTCCTTGGCCATATGGCTGGGATATAAGCCTAAAGCTGAGGCTTGGAGAAAGCCCAACTCCATCGCAATTTAATCCGGCTCTCCGGGTCCCCGGTTGTTTACATGATGGGCAGGAGTGATAGGCTCCAGCCCCTGCTGCAGCCGGGCAGCGGCACCAGGCTCTTCCCCGAAGGCTTACCCCAATGACCACAGCATCAAAGCACGATTCCTAAGGCAAGACCAACTCCTCTGGATGCTGCTAAATGATGGGAACACACAGAGAGAGGATTTTTTAATTCTTTAGTATAAAAGGAGAAGGTATTAAATTCCTTCTTGTAGATCATAGAATATCTCAAGTTGGAAGGGACCCACAAGGATCATAAAATCATAGAATGGTTTGGTTTGGAAGGGACCTTTAAAGGCCATCTATTCCAACGCCTCTGCAGTGAGCAGGGACATCTCCAACTAGATCAGGTTGCTCAGACCCCAACCAACCTGACCTTGAATGTTTCCACAGATGAGGCATCAACCACTTCTCCAGGCAACCTGTGCCAGTGTTTCACCACTCTCATCCTACAAAATTTCTTCCTTATATCTACTCTGAATCTACCCTCTTTTTGTTTAAAACCATTAGCCCCTGACCTATCAAGGAGTTTGATGCTTTGGGTTGAATGCTTCATCTGCCTATGCTTCACATGGCCAGTGCTCATACAGGAATGCCGAGTGGTGCTGCTTTAAATTCATCCCTTCCTCGCCCACGGGGAGACAGGGGGATAGGGTGCAAACTACAAAGCCTAGAGCTCACTCTTCAGAAAAGCTCCCCAGCGTTTGTTCTTCAGAGATCCCAGTCACCCCTCGGCTCGCAAGGAGTCCCCTGGGTTTCACAAGCTCCTTTCACACCAAAGAAATGAGAAACCCAGCCAAGAGCTCTGGCCAGCAGATGTGTGCGTGCCTGCGGCCGCTGAGCAGAGCATCGCTGCCACCACTGAGCTCCAGGACCGCTTGTTTTAGTGTGGAGTCACAGGGGAGCCCCACAGCTCCCATCTCCACGCCTGATGGAGCTTGCACAATTAATATACCCCCTCTCCAGCCCCTCCAATGAACCCCCATCCTCACATCGGCACAGGCTCAGCCAATCAAAATGACATTTACTCCCATTGAAATTCAGCAACAGCGAGGATTTGGAGATCAGCTCGGTCCTTGTGATGATTTCTACCTAAAACTTTTCAACACTTACACAGTCCTATGGATTCCCATTCAGCCAAGCACTTAAGCACGTGCGCAACGTTAAACATTTTAGGCTAAAATCTGTCGGGCTGGGCACATGATAAGCTAAGCACTTTCTGAAACCATAATCCTGCCATACTATAGCAACAGAGAGACACAGAAGCTTTTCAATAAAGTAAATAACGGTGATGCCCGGCTACCTCATCTCTGCTCCATCAATAAGCGATGCAGATGGAGCTGCAAAGATGGGAAATCACATTTCCGAGCCATAAATTCCGTTATCATCGGGGAGCAGCAGCGTGCAGGCAGCTGAGAGCACACAGCCCAGCTCCCCACCAGAGCACCCCAGTACATGGTGCTGGCTGATGCTTGGTTTGGGGTGACCAGCAAAAGAGTGACCCACCAGAGCAGCTTTGGCTCTGCCATAGCCAGCAGCAGTGCTGGAACAGAGCCCACCATGGCACGATGCACCGTCTTGCCCAGATTTGGGGTGGCAGAGAGGACATCCCACCACCCCGGTGACACATGCAGCTCTGCACCAACTGGGATTTACTGCTCTCCCTTTTGGGATTTTACAGGGGTCTCCGGCAGCACAGGAGGAGTGAAAGGACTTGCCCAGCCAGACGTCAGTGCTGGGATGGTGTCTGTGTGTCCAGCAGCAACACAGCCTCAATGTGCAACCCATCACAGGTCCCTCCCGCTCTGATATCCTGTGTTGGCCACCAACCCCCCCTGGTATTCCTGGGGGCTTTGGCTCTGAGAGCCCTGTGCACCCATGCAGTAGGAAATTCAAGCATTGATGAGACAGCAACGGGGGAGGCAGAGCAGCAGTAGATAAATGCAGGAAATACTGCCCAGGAAAACGCTCTTATGCCCATCCTCTAGCCCAAGGCTTTGCTTCAAAGCAGCAGAGGGACAGGGACAGTTTATGGAAAACATGGGCAGAGTTTGGGCTTTCTCTTCGCTCCCAGCCTCCTAGAGCCCAAGCTGATATTTGTCACCGTTTTTGCCTGTTAATAATGGATTTCCACGTTGGTATTGAATTACTGTGGTGGGTGTGGGAAGGTGTGGGGCAGTGCCCAGGGCTGGACCATGGCAATGCTGGGGCAGCTCCACCTGCATCCCCTGCTCCGGGGTGACCTCCGTCTCTGCCAAGCTGCTGATCTGCGGTGCTAATGCAATGAGCAGCACCATCCCGGCCTCGTACATCCCATCCTCATCTTCATTTTGCTTCCCCAAAGCTATTTGTCCCTGCAGGGGAGCGAGCGGCAGCCCCAGGCAGCCAGGCTCTGAACAAACAGGTCGTCTGTGCTCACCGAAGTGCACTTCTGTTGCTGTGGTTGCTGCTCACCAGCCCCTTTGGAAAACCAGGGCAACAAAACAACATAGAAACCAGACAACAGCAACAAAGATTGCCTCTCTTAATGGTCGGGGACCTTGCTACGATGCCACAGATGAGTTTTTGCTTCCCAGTTGAAGAAAATATTCCTGGCTGTTTTAATGTCTGCTCTTGCAAGTGACTCCCCGGTCCCTGGAGGCGCTGGCAATATCCCGTGTCCCATGTTCTCCAGCGGATGCTGGAGGACAAACCCTCTGTGGCAGGCAGAAGGATGGGCTGCTCTCAGCCACCTGCACCCAGTATTTCCTCCTATATTATAAAACACATTCTGCAGCATCGCAACCAATATCAAAGCTGACTTTAAACACATATATTTACTGTGCTGAACAAATAGCAAGCAACCCACTGGTGGACTAGCAATAACACTGCCACCTTGTGAGACCTTGCAGGGATAACAGACCGGCTGGAGGAAGGAGGAAAAATCCACAGGATGGGTTTAAAGAAAGGTTCAGATAGAAGAGGGATTTCCTAATTTCCTAATGCAGGAAAAGGCATAGAGTGACATGCGGAGCACAGGGGACCCACGTCTTTCCCTCCCGTGGGAAACTCTGAGCAGGTACCCCATGCCAACTGTGGTGCACACCTCTGAGCATCCTGCCTGCCACGAGAGCAGAGAACTGTGAAGTTTTGGGCTCATGACATGATCAAAATGAACTAGCAAGAGGTTGCAAGAGCTGGATTCAGAGGCTGCAGGGAATGAGTTTGCATCAAAGCAGCAAGATCTGGGTTTGGAGGCAGCAAAACCCAACAGAAACGCTCTGGGGTTAAAAAGTCAAGTCAGGGTGGTTGTCAGCTGGGATACGTGGGCCAAAAAAACTCCACAGTTTGAACATGCAAGCCTTCAACTTACTGACGTGTTTCTCCTAAGACTAGGGATGCTACTGGGGCAGCGGTGGGCACAGGAGCAGGTGTGGATGGAGGCACTGCTGGCCTGTAGCTGAAGTCGGAGGAACGGATATGGGAGCAATTGCCAACGGCCTCCCCACGATGCTCGATGTGCAGAAAGGACAGAGATTTCCAGCAATACATCAACTATGGGGGTGGGCTGCTCACCTCACATGACACAACTCCTGCCAGCACAGCCTCTTTGCAAAGCCCAGGGATAACCAGCCTTCCCACAGTGCCTGCACCCGTCTGTCCTGGCCCCTCTGCAAATGCCTTTCAACTGCCGCAAATGGGAGCAAAAAAAAGGACAAAACCCACAGATAAAGCTATTTTATGCCCAACTTGCTGCTGAAGAACTATGATCAGCGTTCCTTGCTTTCACCTCCCCTCTGCGCCTGCTTGTTCCAGATGACTGAATAAAATAAAATAAAAATAAAATCAAAAGAGTGAGACCGAGAAAGAAACGGCCACTTTCAAATAAGCCCAGCTTGATGGTTTCAAGACCCAGATTGAGCCACAATGGGATGGCCTAGATTTCCCAGCTGATTTTTTTCTTCTGTTTCCCGGACTGAAAAAGGAAAGAGAAAACCCCCCCGTACCACTTCACTCACTTTCCCTCAAAGCAGATGGACAAATTAATAAAACAAGCTGCTGGTAGAAGGAGACCAGAGCTGGCAGGGAGCTATAACGAACCCAGATTGCCATGGAGTGAACATGAAGTTCATTTTCCCCCCCGCCCCTCGGCCCTTTGCTTTAAAGCCCTTGGCACAAGTAATTTTGCACGCTGTGTCGGGCATCCCTCGGGATGGGGAATGCTGCACGGAGCAGCGGGAGAGGAGCCTTGTTGCACCCAGGAGCACTTGCTGGAGGTGGCACCAAGTTCACAGCAAGTGATGCTAGGTTGGACACCCCCCAAAGACAGGACAGAGCTGCAGCAGACACCATGACTGGTCCAGCCTGACACTGGAGCAAACCTAAACCCACCGGGCATGCAGCAGCAGCCGATTGGGATGGCTGGGGAAATCCAGCCTCGTCCTTGGCAGCCGGGGCCAGTCTTAACTTACACGGTAAATCCCAAGGGTTCCCCCATGTGAATTCCCCGGCACCGCGTCGAGAGCACCCGATCCGACCGGTTACTTGATCCTTGCAACGTGTCAGAGCTAAAAATAACATCTGCATTTGAGAAATAGCAATAGCCGTGCATTTAATGCGCTAACGGGACGGTGCTCACCGTGTAATTAAGTGGCTGGATGTAGAGTTCAATATTTCTCCCACACACGTTGCGATCTGCATCTGCAAGTGTTACCAAGGGAACACTGCTGAAGCATTTAAAAAGTACCTGGCAGCTGCCAAATTGGAAAGGGCAACCTGTGTACGTGGGCGAGACGAGGCGGCTGCTGCCGTTGCGGGTCTCCCCCGAAGGTGTGCGACGAGGGCTGCCAGCCAGCACCTGAGCATCCTTCAGGTGAGCCTGGCATGAGCCTTTATCAGGTGGCTCTTTGCACCAAACAAATCGTCCCATAAACTGCTGGAGGAGGTGGTCTGGAAAGCTGCTGACCTTGGACTCTCCCTCTTGGCTTTTCTCTTCTGGTTGTTAAACTGAACGCACGGCTGTCTTGCTCCACCCTCCCACGGCGAGGAACGAGCTATTGATTCCAAAGCACCGAGAACAAGCCCAGATAATCAGGGATCATCCTCCTTCCGCTCACAAGCAGCCCCTTGTTTTATTTCTTAAATGTCAGCCCAACTCACCCCCTGTCTCCTGGCCCCCAAATTCTGTTCTCCTCTACTCGGCCCTATCGGCGAGTCCGTTCAAAAGCAGCAGACACATACCCCTACCCTCAAACCATTCAATGAAAGTCTCCTGCTTAATTCCATCCGCTGGGAAAAACAAAAGAAATTATGCTTATTTCCTTCATGAAGCACTGGGAGACCCAAAGCTGAAAGGGCTGCATAAAAACCTGCTACTGCTGTTAGAGGCTGCCATTTCCCCCCAAGCTCACCCTGTGGCAGTCCTTCCCAACGCAAAATGGCTCCATCACCTCCCCTCCTTGCATGGCTTTCTCCTCTGAATAATTTTGCAATCTACCTGCCCGGCATCGTTATTAAAACAGAGCTGGCAAAACTTCCAAGGCTGGCAACCACACAGAGCGTGGACTTGAAACGCCCTCATTAATTCAGGAATGTCACCGTCACCAAGGGAGCTGGAAGCCAGCTTGTCAGCAGAGCTTGGACCTTGCCCTACACACCTGATGGCAGCTTCCCCTGAGCCAAAGGCTGCACGAACAGTAGGGAGATTTCTCTCCAAGAGGCATTTCAGCAATAGAATCACAGAATGGCGGGGGTTGGACGGGACCTTTGGAGATGATCTGGTCCAACCCCCTGCCAAAGCAGGTTCACCTAGGGCAGGTTGGACAGGAATGAATAGCAGATGAGTTGGTCGTCCTGATAAAGGCAGCAAGCCCAAGCAGAGACCCATCAAATATGTCTGTGTCTCACTTGACCGTGCACACACAGAAACTGAAGTCCAGCACCTATAACATGATGCGGCTTTTGACTTCTCCTGTCTGCTATACGGGAACTAATGAGCCCCACGGATGTGTGCAGCTGGTGGTCTGCAGGACTTGGATGGAAGCCAACAGCTCACAAGGGTGGGTGAAGACTGGTTGCTACCAGAGATAATGAGCTTGAGCAAGTGAACCCAACAGTGCAGACACCTTCATCCTACAGCCCTTTGGGTATCCAAGTCCTGGGATGAAGAATTCAGAACTCCTGCTTCTCCAGTCATGTTGGAGGGCTCTGAAGCTTCTTCCAAAATGCAGCCAGCAGCGGGGCTGACGTCAGCGAGGTGGCCCCGGGTGCAAGCAGAGAGCACAGGGCAGCGGAGTGCCACCAGCAGCCGAGCATGAGCCGAATGGCTCTTCCAGGAGAGCAGCTGCAACGGGCTGCAGCCCTCATTTCTCTCTATCATCACATTTCTGGGATAACGGAGCTGGGAGGCAAGTCTATCACTCTGGATGACATGTTTTATAGTGGGCTGCACTCTTCATAATAAGCCACTCTTTAGGACTTGGCCACACAACTCTTATTAATGTTAAAGTGACTAATGGACAGAAACCTCCCTGGGCATAAAGATAGGAATTATCTCCTCCTGTAAGTATCTCTTTCCATCCCGGGCTGTCAGGCGTTGTCTTTTCTCATTGCTCTACCTTTCCTTCTCACTGTCACATTCTTATTATATTATCTTCCTCTCCCCAGCAGAGTTTCCAAAAGGGGCCTCGGTATCTGCGCAGATAAAAGTGGCCTCCGCCAGGCTCAGGGAATTCTTTCCACCCGCTGGAATGGCAGCGGGACCCAGCAGGCGGAAAACCACAGGAGCTGGGATTTAGCCACCCTCGACCCGAGCACTGGGCTGGACACTGAATGCTACAGGCAGCAGCCCCGGTGGGGTGGCTCCTGTCATGCATGGGGGTCCCAGTGCCGGAGACGTGGGGATGGAGTCCCACCAGCTTCTCTGAACCAGCCGCTCTTCTGGGTCTTTCTGTTCTTGATGGCATTACCTCACTCAAGGTAAAAGCGATGGGCTTTGATATGTGTCTTTAGGCAGGCACACTCCTAACTTCTTTTGAGCAGGGAGAAGAGGGAAGAAAAAAGCCTGATATTATACCCTTATCTCAGCAACAAGGGTCAGCAATTCTTTATACTTGACTACTGACATGACTTTTTCCTTAAAGGCTGAAGGAGATACAATTTCATTTTGCTAAACAAGCCCAGAACAGCTTTTCAGTTATCTCCGTGCGTGACAGTGGGAATGCGAATGCGCTCGGTGGCAGAAAAGCAGCAGCAGTGATGGATGAATTATTTCCCCCTTCGAAACGTCAGCCTGGGAAAACCCTGGGCAAGGCAGGGAATCATCTGCATTTTGGTTACATCGTGGGCCATAAACCTCAATTATATATATAGCCCACGTGTGTACCTCAGTCATCAGGATGGACTTCTGTCTGTGCTATGATGTATGATACACTGACATATTGCATTATTTGCCTCCTTATTTCCCCTCTTTTCCTACTATGTGGGGACTGTCCTTCAGTAGCTCAGCTCCTATCACAGCAAATGTCATAAATTTTCTCAGGGAGCTTCTATGTAAACAAGGGGAAAGTAGGCTTGTAAAGGGAACAAAAACGTCCTCATAGAGTTCCCTCTTCCCCATTTCCCATTTGAAAAGGTGAAGCCATTTGCAGTTGGTTTTGTGTGACGTTCAGGGCTCAGGTTTCTCACAGTCAACATTTTTTTCCTGAAAACATGCACTCCATCGACTTCTTTCCTTTGAGCTGCAAATTTCTGCCAGAAGAAAACCACCATGACTAACTCTGTCCTATCTGGGGCATCTGCAACAAGGGGGACCAAGAGTTCTCTGAGGCACAGGGTGACTCGAGGAGCCGACACTCACTTTATATGCAAATAAAGAAAAAAAAAAAAACTCTAGGCTGAAGCAGCTTGGAAAAACAGAACATCACATAAAAATGCAGTATGCTGGAAAAGCCCCGAGCCAGCACAACTCCCGCAGCAGCTGTGGATGTGGGAAAGAAACTGGAGTTCAGGGGACAGTGTGGATTACACGGGCTGTGCCTCTAAGTGACGGCAGCGAGCTGGCCCCAGGAGCAGGTGCCGCTTTACTGAGCTCCACCAGCCATCTCCCCAGGGGCGTCAGATGCTCCAGCTCTCCCCCACCACTGTGAATTGAGCATAGTGAGGGTGACAGGACAAGGAGGGTCCTCCTGGATCATGAAGATGCTCCATCAAAGGGTCACGAAGATGGTCCATCAAAGGCAAAGCCACTGTGCCATCCCCATGAAAACCCTCAGCACCCTGTCCAAGAAAAGAGCACATCTCTCACCCTAAGATGTGGCAAAAGGGCAGCAAACGGCACGAAACGGTAGGTGAGCAGCTCCCTCCACCTTCTCAGCTCTACCACCGCAGAGGGTGGGAGCGTTACAAGGCGCCGCACAATGTACGCTCCATTTACTCTCCAAACTCCAGACCTAACAGCGAGGTAACAACTCGCTCTTGTGACAATCCACAGACGGCTGGATCTGTGAAAAGCAACCGGCGCTTCGGAGACTTGAGGTTGGGTTTGTCTCCCTACACACACACACACACTTTTGTTTCCCACGAACACGCAAAGCAGGCAAAGCCAAGTCGAGCGGTTCCCTCTGCACTGCTCAGGGAAACGTGCACAAACACAATGCATCTTCCCCAAACCGAGTTGTTTTTTGAAATTAGGACCCCCCGGCATCACTTTTTCCTTAAGAGCAACCCAATGGGTGCACTGGGAAACAATTCAGTGCCGAAACGTCTCCCACCAAGCCTGGGAGAAACACAGGCTGCGGCGGGGAGCTGCGATCGGCCACACCACACAATGAGTGAGCGAGCATAACTCTGAGGTCAGGAGAAACACTGAAAAGGATCCAGCAAGCAAGATCAGGAAACGGCAGAATATTATTAACACATTACTTTCCAGTTGTTTCCTAAGGTTGCAAAGCTGTTTAAGGTATTAGATGTCTATGGAAGGCTCAGGTTTTAGGTTATCGATCCCCAATCCCTTGTCTTGATATGGACACGAGGATACAGAGCTGCAGGGTCCTGCTTCTGAGAGTTCACATCTCAGTGGCATTCAGGAGAGGAGATGTGAGAGGACCAAAGGAGAATGGAGCAGTTTTTGCCTTGCAGATATCAGGACCTCCTTTCCCAAAGGGCACTGGAGCAGAAAGACAACCTCAAAACAAGAAGAGATGGACCAAGCCCCAGGGTGGACTCTGCCCAGCAGCTCCGTTGTGCTGCCAGGTGTCTACCACCATTGCCCTCCCCATGCCCCAGCCAGCTGAGCACCACCAGGCAAAGGTCCCAGGGAGACACCCCTGAAACCACGCACAAAGCTGCAGAGCACGAGAAGCAAAGGGCTTTGAACAGGGATACAGGGCTTGGAAGACACAAAGGGGACAGGAAAGCCTTTGCTTGAATCTCCCACAAGCTCTAGAAACACGGGTGAGCACCTTCAGTGCCTGCAAGGAGAAGCGCTGACAGCAGACACTGAAGACAAATGAACTAACATGAGAAACCAGGAATGAACAAGTGGGTCCGACCTGATGAGGCTTTTCCTCCTGACAGCACATGAAAACCACTCCACAGGTGCCAGGTTTGTAAAAGCAACCAATAGGAACAACGATGGGTATTTAATTAAAACCTCGCACACAGCCAGATGACAATGATTATTGCTGCTGCTTTTCTTTCTCCCGTAAAATAAGACTTTACTGCCTCAAAATCGAACTAAGAGCCACCTGCAAGGTGTGCATTTCGGAGATGTGCCCAAGTGACACAATCTCCTTCCCAAGGCAGAGCATCCCTCTTGTGTCATGGCTTTATCTCCGTTCTCCCTCACAGATGATTAGGAGGTTGCAGGTTTTGGAAAACCTGTGGTCAATATAAAGAATCCCCTCAGAAAACCCCAGGTTTATGTCTCCGTCAGGAATAGAAAACCAGCGACTCGCGGAGCTGCAGGGGCACAGTCTGATAAGCAGCAGGAATAACAGGCTGTTAGCGTGTGTGGCCGAGAGTTGGATGCCCTCAGACATGGAAAAATAGAAAAGCCAGTTAAAAGCAAATCTAACAGTAACTGCAAATGGGCTTCCCAGTAGATCAAAGGGGTGAGGAAGGGAAGCAGGTCCTCATTCATCAGCCTCAAGCTGAACAGAGCATGAAAATCAGCAACCGCTCAGGGAGCATGAGGATTTGTTAGGACTTGAGCCCAAGGAGATCAGTTTTATTTTACTGGCCCTTCCCTAATTACACACCTCTGAAGAGCCTCGTTTTGTAAAGCTGGGGGAATCAGTCTCCTGTGAACATGAGCGATGCCAGGCTCACAAAAGATAAATAACCATCTTGAGCCATTCAACTCAGCGCTCCCTGCGGAGCCGGGCACCGCTACGGCCGGCGCTTGGCTGTCCCTGACCCACAGCTGTTCCAGCACCTCAGGGGCAGCTTATCCTGGCCATAAAAAAAAAAAAAGGAGAAAAAAATAGAAGCGATACCTCTACCCACAGAGCAGCGGTACTGCCTTCTCATCCCCGACAGCAACACGCTACAAGGAACAGCTGAGAAACAGCTGAGTAATTGCCTGGCGAAGGGACGGAGGACGGGGAGCCGCGGCAGGGGAAAGCCCTGAAAGATAATACGGGAGTGGGAATCCGGCGCACGTGATGCTCCCGGAGGACAGCACATTGCTGTTATATCACCCCAAATTATAAGCTTGCAGAACCTAATTGGCGAATGTCGATGGCCTGACTCGCGCCGAGCCGTGCGTCGCTATTCTCTAATAACACGTTGTTCTGAAAGTGGCCACGTGGAAATGAAGCGCTGGGGAACGGGGTGCTGCAAAGCCACTGGTGAGCTAACCAGAACCAGCCCGTTGTTACGATGGTGGTTTTCTCTTTATGCAAACTGAATTTTTTATTCCGTGCTAAATGCAGTCATAGAACCACCTCCCTCAGCATCCTGCAGAAGAGACCTACCACAAGGCTGCAAACATCAGCCAGAGCTGCTCGTCCAGCCGAGTGCTTGACTTTGGATGATGGAGATTCCAATATGGATTTATTGGGGTGAGAGGGGTGGACAAAATTTAAGCCATCCCTAAGTTCTTCAGGGAATCGCAAAGACAAAACATAACCCTTGGAAAAACAAACCTGCCTCTGAAAAGTGAACGTACAAAGAGACCTGAAAATAAGCTGTAGTTTGGACCATGCCCAGCCCCACCTTTTAGACAAGGTTGATGTTACCTGATAGTCACGTGCTATCCTACTGCACGTCAGTTCATCCAGTCAAGCTCATCCTTGTGATCCGCACACACAACCCCCACGCAAGCCCCCTCCCTACTAGCAATATTAATATTTTTCCAACATGTCTACACCTTTCATACATTTCCTGCCACCGCTTTGTCAAGCTGTCATAACCAAACCCTCCTGAGCCTTCATCGCTGTCTTCTTAACAAGATCTCATGAATTTTCTCCCATTCCTCAACACCACCTTGGCCACAGCAAGCCAAAGGAAAACCCCATGAGCTCTGCTCCCAACCTCTACCCATGAGAACTCATTCATTAGGGAGATTAATGACATTACCTTGCTCTCATGGCACACTTTGGTGGCTTCAGAAGTAGCCCAGCGAGGTGAGAAGCAGCAGGACCCCAGGAGCACGCCGGGTGCTATCTCACACACTCTCCATCCCACCAGACAAGCCATCCATGTGCTGTTTCTCTGGGCTGCGCCTGCACTCTCTGACAACATATTTTGTGTATAGCCTCCGGCAACCGCGTTCTGCAATAATTACAACTCTTCAGCAAGGCGGCTCCAGTGATGTTTAATGCCAATTACTTCATAAGCGCTCTTTAATTAATGTTCCTTCCATGCTGCTCCTGCCACTCACCCTCCGTAGAGCTGCAAGGACCACTGCCTTCAACAGACTTCTGGTGGGTAGGGCTATATGGAACGATTCAGGTTGAAAGCATTTAGAAGTAATCTCAAGCACCTGAAGGCAGCATCAGGGTCCTGGTATTTTTTCAGGTGCTTTCTTGGGGCTTGTACTTAACAAAACAACCACTACCTTCCTGCATTCTCAATTACAAGCTCTGTTTTCTATTCCAGGTGCCATAAGCATCATCTATCTTCATTAGACGACCTCATAAATAAGTTCCCAACTGAAGACCACGCTCCCACTGAGCCAAATGAGGTTTCTCATCACTTGATCAATTGTCTAACAGCTTCTGAGAAAAACCGGAATGTGAGCATATTCCGTGTTTTTCTGTTCAATCAAGGGATGATTAAACATCATTTCCTGAGCACAGCATCTGCATGGGAACGAAAAGCCCTTCAGGAGAAACACGAATAGATTCAAAATGGGGGTTTTCAATTTGCAGCTCATCCCTGCTCATCCTCAAAGGGCTAGTGCAGGTGGGAAAGGACACTGGAGATCCTGGAGTGCTCAGGAGGATCCTAGATGGTGAGGTTAGTGGAAAACGCCCTGGACAGGGACAGTCAACACAGAAAGCAAGGTATGGTGGAAACAGCAGGGAAAATACAAGGGCTATCCAAATAAAAGGAAGATTATAGGATAAGGAAAAGCAAAGAAAAAGCCTCTGGCTGGTCTGACAGCACATGGGAGACCTGAGAGGCAGCGGCTCCTGCTGGCATCTGCCTGGGCTGTGCAGAGACCCAGGGCTGGAGGGGCTGGAGCTCCACAGGTCAGTTAGTGGGTGGCTGCTGTGACCTTCAGCAGCCCCACAATTCGGAGCAGGAATGCGAGGCTTGCTTAGAAATACAGCCAAATTCTTTGTGGGAAGTAAGTGGATTTGCAGCCACATACACCTGAGAAAAATTTGGCCCTTCAAGTTTTATTCTGTTGTTTAAACTCAATTTGACATTTACTCTCTCTAATGTCAGATCTTTAAATCTAAACACTTCAACAAGATTATTTCCCAGCCTTTCATTTGCCTTCCTTGATTAAGGTTAACTGGTCCCCCTGGTCTGGGCCAAACAAACACACGTGAGCGGTGTCAAACGACAGAGAAATTCAAAGGGACGAAGAGCTCCAGGTGCATCAGCCAGAGAGAGAGCCACCTGTCCTCCAAGGAGATCTGGGTTTGGGGCACACAAATAGCTAGATAAAAGCATACTGGAAGACAGGTTTGAAAATGGGCATGACAGCCACCGGTGCCTGAACTGGAGACCCCAGGAGGGCTTGGAGGGAGGAAGGGATGCGTGGAGAGAAGTTGCACTTCCACTCCTCTGACAATGCAAGGGGAACAGATGGCCTTTCCACTGATAACGTTTTATCATCCCTGGTTATTTAAAGAAACTGCCCGAATGCATTTACTGAGACTTTAAAAACCATGTTTCACAAGAATACAAATGTATAAAAGATAAAGAGATTTAACCTTATGCCAGCCACTACCAAGGAGATCACGTCATCTGAGGCAGTTTTGCTTGTAGGTACCCCGGGAACCGCACTTCCAAAAGCATGACTACCTAAGTGTAATGGATGATGGAGAGAGAGTTTTTACCAGGCCCCGTAGCAATAGGACAAGTTGTTAAACTAAAAAAAGAGTAGATTTAGATTAGATATAAGAAAGAAATTCTTTACGACAAGGGTGGTGAGACACTGGAGCAGGCTGTCCAGCAAAATTGTGGATGTCCTGTCCCTGGAGGTGTTTAAGACCAGGTTGGTCAGGGCTTTGAACAACCTCTTCTAATGGAAAATGTTCCTGCCCTTGATGGGGGCTTAGACTAGATGATATTTAAAAGTCCCTTCTGACCCAAACCATTCTATGCCTAAAGGTCCCTTCTGACCCAAACCATTCTATGCCTCTCTGATTCTATTACAGCCTGCGATTCAGAGTACCCCCAAATTGTCTATAACTTTGTGAAAGCAGCCAAAGAGAAAAGGCACGAGCAAACGAGACACTCATCTCAGCTTGTCAGAGGGCATGGGAGCACTCATGTTATAGGAACCAACTACAGCTCAAGGCAGAGGGAAGTCCCCAGCCCTCTCCGATGGAAACTGCTGCCTCGCTCACAGCAATACAAAATCTCAGCAACCCCAGTGAGGTTCCACATGAGCATCACCCAGCTGTCCAGACCCCGAGGCTCGTCCACCACCTCAACCTGAGAGCTGCAGGGCAATGCAGTGGGACCAGCAACGGGATGGGCAAGGGGTTGGTTCCTCCGCATCCACCCCCAAAAGGGCTGAGGAGTTCCCCATCTGCGGCTGGACAAGCAGGAGAAGCCCAAGAAGAGAAACCGGCTGAGTTTGCTCCTGGTGGCCAGGAGTGAAACTTACCGATGGCAATTTTTTAAATAGGCAATTTTGGGAACTGGCTGTGATTTTACCAGCTGGTTCTACCAAACAGGAACGAACTGTCTCCAGCCCAACCCAGAGAAGGAGCCTTCCCATGGCTGACAATGGAGCTTGAATGAGGAACCACATCCCAGGGCCATTAACATGATTTAAGAATGTGCTTTCAATTTGGGGCCCCAATCCTGTCTGCTTCTAGCAAGTGAGAAGTCTGGTTCTCAGCATTTCTTATTTATTCTCCTGGTAGAAACAGAGCAGGAATTACATTCATCCGAGATTCTTTATTACTCGGGTTGCTACAGCTCCTTGCAGTTGCATACCCTTGTCAGTCCAAATTTCTCCATAAAAATAATTAAACTGAGTACAAATCAGTTTGCATGCTGCATAAAAAAAAAGAAAAAAAAACAACAACAACAAAAAAAAAACCCATCACAAAACCCAAACCCAACAACCCACGTGTTTATTTTAAAGGTTTACAAACTCTGGTGCTTTGCTTCGTTCATCAGTCCTGCGGGCTGCATCCTGCATTCCTTCTGTGCCAGCACACGGGCTAAGTATGAAGGGATATTTACTGGCTGGATTTATCCCTCTCCACCCCCCTGGCACGCAAGGAACGCCGCACCGGGCTCCCGTCCTCCCCGTGCACATCCCTGCTGGTTCTCCCCGGCGTTTATCCGCCTGTCAGCCCGGGAAACTCAAGCCCCGCGAAAAGTGGGCTTTTACAAATTAAAAGGGAGGTTTAAGATGACAGTAATTGTTTAGGCATGCCACGGGGATGGGAAGCAGAGGGCTGAATGCAATTCCCGCTTCCACGGCTGAGTCACGGGGTGAAGCTGGAACAACATCATCCCCGGAGCATCCCGGGAGCTGCGGCTGGAGGGACAGCACCTATTCACCGCAGGCTGGAGGAATGGGGCTGCACAGCCTCCCCCTCTGAAATTACTGCCACCCTCCCCGACACGTTTATTCTGGGCCTGAATAAGTATTTTCAAAGCACTTTGCATCCCTCGTGCAAATACGCCAGGGAAATGCAAGATAAAGGGTGGACGCGGTTTCCCGGCTGCTTTGCAACATGAAAATTCCCTGCAAAAAGACTTGGAACCAAGTCCTACATGCTTCTCCTTGCACAGGTTGAGCTTCGCAAAAACGCTGTGTTTAAATTCCTTTAAGGACCACCATCTCTTGTCCCAAGTAAGAAAAATACAACAAAATAAAACAACTTGTGTTACATTTTTCTTCTCTGCCCTGTGACTTTGAAAGTATGCAAAACATCACAATCTAACTGACAGGCCCAATTTTGTTAAAAAAGGGGGAAGAATGAAAAAGCAAGAGTTGAAAAAATAAATATTGTGATCCCAAATGATTTGCCACAGGGGGGAAAAAATCCCTACAGTCTAGCTCAATCTCACTCTTCAGCAGTTTTTTCTATTTGGGGGGTGAAGAAGCGGAGTATATGTTAGGTATTTGTCTGATGTATTGATTTAATCAAGTTTCTGTTTCATCTTTGTGTTGTTACCATAGTTGCAAGCTGCTGACAAGGTATAAAAGAGAAAAAAAAAAAAAAAAGTCACATATGCATAACAATCTATGAAGGTCCCATTTTATTTAGAGCCCAATTAAATACGTTCCCAGAAGGTTTCTAATCACTCTGGAAAGGAGGTACAAAAACTTGCTCTCAACCTGGCAGAGCATGGGCAGGTGAAGTGCAATCGCTGGAACATTGGGAAAATTAAATTAAAAGAGCCCAGCTCTGAAAAGCCACCCCTTCTACCTCTCGATTTCCCCAAAACTGCTGCATCTCTGTGTTGCAGCCTGCTCCATGGCAATCAGCTACAAGCAGAGCTCAAAAACAAAGTCACAGCCCTGGCTTTGCTTTTCGTATTATTTGTGGCTCCCTGCCTAAAACATCCTGCTGGCTCCGAGAGGAATGCCAAATCCACTGGGAAAAAAGCCATGGCATTTTGAACTTGGAGGACAATATAGTTTTGACCCAGCTCAAGAGCAGGGGGAGATATATACCCATCAATATGCACATACATACGCATACGCATATATCTGCGTATGTATATACCTCCACATGCACATATATAGATTATATTCCTTAAATAAAGAGGAAGTGAGCGGAAAAGTGGGAGAAAATATCTAAAAATGAAATATTGGTGCATTTTTCATATTTTTTTTTTAGTTACAACCCCCCTTCGCTACAAATCAAGGCAGGGAAAGGTAACAGCTCATTGAAATCAGAGATTTCACACGATTTATAGGAGTCATTTGTTCGTGCCCTGGTTTGCTGTTACTGCAAAGCCACAGTCCTGATCCTTCCAAGCCCCCTTCTATACTTCACCAGCACATACGTTTGGTCCCTATGAATTCAGCAGGACTATTTATGGGCGTAAAAGCAAACAGGAATTAATCTTAACAGGATGTGGAGTGATAGGGCTGGCTCAGATTAAAAAAAAATTGGGATTTTTTTCCTTGTGCCACTACGATTCCCATTGGAAAAGTGCAATTTAATTGAAATAATTCTTCTTTTTTTTTTTTTTTAAATTTAGATGAAAAACTGGCTGTGGGCATAGGAAGGAGCCTGCCCTTTTGATGGAGGCGAGGATGGGGTGCAGGCAGGGACACAGGAGACTGGGGGCTCGGCCGGGAGCTCCCAGGGCTCCTTCCCTCCCTCCCTCCCGCCGCCGCCTTGGGAGACGCGAATTCTTGTTTCCCTTCCAGTCCCGGATCCGACAAGCAGACGACTGCCTGGCTGAAACCAGCCCAGAGAAATTAAGAAAGGAACTAAAACAACGAGCGCTTCTCCAGCCTGTCAGTTTTTGACAGAGGAGATATCCTCAATACCATTGCACGGAGCCAGCCGGGCAATCAGGGCACACAAGGGGACAAGGTGACAGCCAGGAATAACCCCCCCAAAACAGAGACAAACCCAAAGACAGGCCCAGAGACAGACCCAAAGAGGTTACAAGCCCGGAATTTTAGAGCTGAGCCCACCTATTTTTTGGTGCTCGGTGGCTATGTACAGCTCTACCAGTGCTGTGCAAATCCTTCTGCAACAGCCCAGGAGGTCTCTGCAGCTGGAAAAGCCCAGGGAAATAAATGTGCACGTGGAAAATCCCCTCCCATGACAGCAGCACCTCTGGCAGTGGCCGTTTTGGCAGCAACTCGATGGAAGCATCATCTATCCCCTCGCTCACCGGGCTGGCCACTTTTCTCAATTACCGAATGAGGAACTCATGACGATTCCTTCCAGCTGCCTGCAAAATATCTGCAAAAATATTCGACATCACATTACGGTGTCTTTGGTGAACCCTCTTTCAGCCCCAATTTTGGGACCGTTCCTTGATTCCCCCTACAGTTCTCAGCCACGCTCTCGTATTCAATATTTTTTCAATATTTTGCAAGTCTTGCAGGAAGGGTTTCCCCCCCCCTCAAAGATACATTTAACCTCACAAACCTAAGTATAAATCTGAATTTGGATAAAAGGCTTGTGCTATTGTACATGGGAAATGGAGGTAGTCTCACGCACTTCTTGCAAAGCTATTTATTTTATGTATATCTCTGCAATTGCCTATATTTGAAGCTATGATTTTCCAGGCAGCAACCGAGATTTCCACCTGGAGAGCTCAGCGCTACCACTGAGCAGAGAATTACCAAGAAATGGGAAGGATGAACACACAGCTACTTCATCTAAAGGCCCTTCCCCAAATGTTTTTAAGTAGAGTGTTCAGACATACATACAAATAGACATTTTGCTTCATCCTCTCAACAAAATCAATAGATTTTTAACTTCAATTTAGAGGAAAACGCTGAATTTTAATTTAAAGGATTTACGAGGCCATCAAAGAGAAAAAGTTGGCAGCTGGAACCTTTGGATATTGTATTTTGCAAAATAAATTAAGAAATATAAGCTATAGTAAAGGTAGCACAGTTTTTCTTTCTTTCTTCCCTTTTACACTTTTTTCTCCTCACTGGGTATTTTCCACCCTCTGGGCCAGGACTCTCAACATGCATCTGTGCATCTGCACAAAGCACCCCAAAAGAAAAGCAATTTTCTAATGACCCATCCTTCAAAGATAAAGCAGGGATGGGGATGACAACAGCAGAAGGAGGGAAGTGATTTAATTCAGATAAAACTGTCTGCGTCTTGCGTGTGTACTGAATTGGTGCGCTTATTCTGGGCTTTTGGGGTAATTTTTAATGACTTTTATCAAAAGGTAAATAGGCCTCAAGAAGTCTCTGCCACCTGTGCTTTGCTGGGATAGGTTTCATCCCAGAGCACTGCTGTCAAGGTTTAACTAAACCAACACCACTCCCCTGGAAATGCTCCCTGCAGTCCTAAATGTTGGATTTTTCTAACACTTAACATGGGAGTAACTTAATTAAGAAGTCCACTCCTAAAGGAAACACACCTTCAGCACTGGTGGGTCATCATCATTTATATTGCTTGGGTTTTTTTGAGAAACAAATAAGTGGGTGTGGGATGTATTTGACTGATTCAGACCCCTTTGATGCACCGGAGTTCATAGATTTGTACCTACTGATTGCCAAAGAGTGAGCTTTTTGTAGGCTGTAAATTGGAAATGCTCACATCCACGCCAGCCTAGCTAATTGTTGCACCTCTATAATTATACCTTTAAAGTTATCCCTCATCAAAGTGCAATTTTGCAGAGAATTAACTGAAGAACCTGGGCAATGAGCAGAATAGCCTCCAATAATTTTTATGCTCATCCACCACCCAAACCCACTGCCCAGGAGGATTAAAGCCATAAGTTAACATTTACACTTAAATCCACTACACAGAGGAGAGAGGGCAGGGAGGGGGGAATAAATACATCCTGGTCATGCCTTGGGCTGTGTTTAATGAGCTCCCAGGGGAAAGATGCCCCCTGCTCAGGAAGCACCCGGGAGCACATCGATATCAGCATGGCACATCCATCCCAGGGCATCACTCCTGCCGCTTGCAAAGGAGCTCAAACTGCACAGCAAAATCAGAAAATGGGGGGGAAAAGGGGAAAATCCATCTGGTGGCCAAGGCCGTGTGAGTGGCTTGTCTTTTGCTGGATGCAAAACCCAAGCACAGACCCTCCAGATCCCAAAAGGCAGCTCTGCCTGGTATTTCTGTTGTTCGGGAAGGGATTATGATGAGTCACCCTTCAGCAAAAGTTCACGCAGAGAGGATGGGGGGTGGGGGGGGGGACACACACACACCAGGGAGATTTCCAAACATGGCAATGTTTATTTGAAATTCAGGCTGAAGTAGATATTCTGAAAGATCTATAGAAAATATTTTCTTGTTATTATGCTTGCTGGCTACTGGATGTTACCAGCGGTCCAGGGAAACAGAACTGAGAGTGCTGCAAAGCCCAGTGGACACAGGCACAAAAATAACCCTAGCAACGTTGCTCCTTTCCATAAAGAGCACTCTCCCAACAGAAGCAGGTATTTCACAGGTTGGCCGATTACAACGTGATTATTTGCTGTGTTTAACCAGGCCAGATGTCGTGCATCACTTAAACAGCTGTCCCCTGAGCTGCAGCCACTGCTTTTCTGCACCAGGACTCACGACCTGAGCTCACGTCATTCACATCCCACCAACACAGGGCTCCCAGCGAGCCAAGCTCAGCAGCAAACTTTTGGCTCCAAGTCATGGAAAACTCAGGTAGGATAATTATGGCAAGCAGCAAATGGCAACTACAGACTCAGCATCATTTCTGATGGGAAACACATCCCGGCGGGCGGGGGGAGGAGCGGGTCGGGGCACGAGGAGAAGGGATGGTGCAACAACACGCAACGAAACATTAATTCACCGAAGGAATTAGGGCTGCAATTTTCTTCTCTGCTGGGAAAAACCTCTCGGTCTGAAAATGCTCTTCCAGTGCATCACCTAATGAGCACAAATATAATGCGAGGAAACATGAGGGAGATATTTTGGGCAGAGGTTAAAGCAAGGACTGTGTTGTTCCCGTGTGGGTTCCCTTGGGTGGAGACGCCCATGGGGGCAAGAAAGGGATGGCCAGCGTCCCCCAGCCCAGCTGGTCCTCAGGCATTGAACCAGACCCAAGCCCTGAAGGAGGCAGAAGGTACGGGAGGAAGGAAGCTCTTGGAAAAAAGTCTATTTCCACCACCAAGACAAGTCACTATGCCGCCTCCCGACAGCGGGACAGCCAGCTGAACCCCACCGCTTCCGAGTGCAAGAGGTGAAGTGGAACACAAGCTCCTTGACCCCGGCGTGTGTGTACACACACGGCAGCGCCGCTGCACGGGATATGGCAATTAGTCATCCTGCAAACAGCAGTCACGTTGCAATTACGCTGTGATACCT
This sequence comes from Tringa tobata, assembly GCA_033628505.1. NCBI lineage: Eukaryota > Metazoa > Chordata > Aves > Charadriiformes > Scolopacidae > Tringa > Tringa tobata. The sequence goes on from JAHREE010000502.1 coordinate 392,952, forward strand.
ATAATTACTCCTAATTCATTTAACCAGGAAGTTCACTACCTGATGGAGAATAATTACGTGTCGGTGCAGCGTGGTTAACGGACCCAGCCTGGACGTGCAACCGCGGGGCGATGCTAAACGAGCTGTTCGTCTGATGAACTGCTGTTTCGACTTCTGGTAAACACATAAAGAAAAGCAAAACTTTACGGTGACTGTAAATTACTGTATTTGCAATCACCGATGGCAACGCTCAGTCGTCACCGTGGCCTCCTGGCTGCAGGGGACCCTGCAGCACATCACAGCCCTGGGGAACCGAGCAGAGGCACCCAAGGCGGTGCCTTCACAGAGGACCTGGGGTTCGGGGGCATGGCATACGAGGGGAGAGGTATTTCCCATCTAAGCTGCCCCTGTCTCAGCTGCAAACATGAACCTTGCATCCTGCACCCCCTTCTCCCCTCCCTGCTGCGGCTGATTCACCCTTTCAGCCCAGTGACCAAGTTTGCTCAACAGAATCTCCTCCAGTTCAACATCAATAGGTTTCCCACACACCAGGCACATAAGCTCTCCGCTGCCTTCCTAAGTCCCATGAAATTACAAATACACCTGGTTTGTTCGCTGGGCAGAAACACCACTAAGTTATCCCACACTAAGGAGGGGAGAGCATGGGGGCAGCACCAGGGTGACCCATCTCCCCACGTCCAGGCACGCACCTGGGTGGGAGCAGAATGCCCCCACACCAAGCTTTACACCAGCAAAAGAGCAGCGTGTGCTACTGGTTTGCTTGGCAAAGGAGATGGCTTCACGCATTCAACCCACTACCTAAAAATGCAGAAAAACTCCAAAGGCCAAACCCCTTCCAGCTCCTGCTCCTCTTCCCTGACCACAGACCAAGAGTAAAAATACCACCTTGTGGAAAACCTCCGCTTTCAGCCTCAGGCAGAAAGTGTCAGCACAAGCAACAGCATCCAAGCAGGCAGTCGGGATGGCTTTCATGGCTTCAGAGGTGGCTGTGGGCTTTCCCAACTGAGACCCCACAGAAGGTGCTTGAGGAAGCCCCCGGGGGGGGTCTGGCAGGACCTTGGTGGTTTCCAATCCACCTCGGCACGCTGCCGACAGCAAACCCTCTTTGGCGCAGGGCTCACCCTGCTGCATTTGCTCTTTCCCACGCAGGACTTCCCACCCGAGCAGCGTTTTGTCATCCCATCCCTCGCACGGTGTTGGGGGGGGCTGCGTATTGCTGCCACCGGACCCACCTGCCCCCGGTCCCACGCTGGGTGATGGGGGGGTCCCCGCCAGGGTGGGAGCAGGAAGAGCAGCCCGCCCGGCATTCCGAGGAGGAGGAGGAGGATGCATTCCTCCTGTCAGGACCGATAGCGACGTGCCAAACCCCCCATGGCGCAGCTGTCCCTGCCCGAGATACCTTCCCCCCCCAAAGCCACGGCTGGAAGCAGGCACGCAGCAAGGGACAGGGGGGCTTTTCACCCTCCGTAGGAGAGAGCAAGGCTCTGCCGATGCAGCCGCAGCCCCTCTCGGCTGCCGAGCATTCGCCCTTGGCAAGGGCTACGCAGACACTTTGGGATTGCTCCATTGTTTCTGGCCGTGATGGGATGCAGCTGGAGCCCCCAGCGCACAGGAGTTCCCCCCGTGCTCCCAGCCTCTCCCCAGCCTTCTGCAAGAGTTTCTTGGCCATGCAAAGGAGGAGCTGGGTGGCCCAAAGCTGCTGCATGCCCTCCCCCTCCCTCACCAAGCACATGCCTTTGGGGACCACCATGTGGAGTGGCGGTGGCCAGCCGGGGGGATGGAGGAGAAGGAGGCTTCACCCCACCCGACTGTCACACGTGCAAGGGGGACAGAAACATCAGCTGAGCCTCACCAGCTGGAGAGGGGCCACGCTGACATACCTATCTCGTGTAAAAGGAAAGGTTAGAGGAGTGTGGGGGGGAAAAATGAAACCTTCATGACAGTGCACATTTGACCTTGATATTTTCACTGTCGCAGCCATGGATTAAGCTGCCCTATCGGGTTCCTCTGCCTGGGAGAGCTCCAGTGTCTTGAGCTCGAGCTGCGCCGGGGTGTAGGATGTCCGTGCAGATGTCAGTGGCAAGGAGGAGAAAAACCTCTCCGGTTTTTGGGTTGGCAGCCCCAAGGCAGTTTTTGGGGGGCTGTCGGTCAGCTGAGCTCAGCCCCACACACTCAGCGAAATCTACATCTCCTGGCCACACTGCCTGGGCTGCCCGAGTCTGGGTGCTTTGCTTTTCTCTGTGGAGAGATGCTTCCCTGGGACAAGGCTGCAGGAACGTGAACTGCTGCCTACAAACACCTGGGAATTATATCTAAGAAACTCTCTCCCAGAGCAAGCTTTGCTGCTGGCTGACGCCTCGCTGTCTTCTGATGTGGCCCTATGGCCACTGAGGTTGGACCCGCAACCGCAGGCAGCTGATGTGCTACAGCTATTGAGAAAGGGAGCAAACTGGGGCTGCTCTGACTGCAAAGACAGCTCAGGCTTGACTTGGAGCCACCTTTGGCATTGGGGGTGAGGGTGCCATCACCTGCAATTTCACAGTGGCCATAAAAGTGTGCTGGGGACGCAGCTCTCCCATCCCAAAACGTTCCCTTCTCTGCGCCCTCCTCCAGCCACCCCGGCACGTCACACCGCGGCAGGAGAGCTGCTGCAAAGCCCTCCCGCACGAGACTTTCTGTGCCCCTGGAAAAAACTTGAGAAATTGAAACGGAAAAAGCCATTTTAGATATTTTGAAATTCTAAGATCCAAGCCTTGTTTCCCCTCTGCAAGTTTTCTTTTGGAAAAAAGCAAGACCCAAATGACGTACTGTAAATCGTAACAGTCTCTCTAATCGTTACCCCTGATGGGACGATGGAGAAACAGCCCCTTTGCTTCCTCCCCAGCCAAAATCTGCTGTTCTGCAGGAGCTGAAGCAGGAGGATGTGGGAATGGCTCAAATCGAGCCCAAATCAGGGTGTGGAAAGAGCCTTTCCAACACAGCCTCCCCACGAGCTGCCTTGGAGAGCTTGGCCCCGCTCCACTGACCCATCTGCGTGCACTGCTTCTGCTGCTGACTGCTCGTTAATGCCAGCTAATTAACATAGGTGATTCCTGTAGGTGGGGGTCATACCTGTACTAAAACAGTGTAAGGGATACACTTAAGTTTCTCCTTACCCTACACAGCACAACTAACACAAACTCATCAATAGAATACACAACAACCCCGAGACCTTCATGGATGAACACGCAGACACCGAGGCACGAGCCTTCTGCTCCTCTCTCCCCTTCAAAGCCCCCATTTGAAGCCAAATTTGACATTTACAGCTGGAAGCAACTGCTAAGAGACAGGGCAAAGACGGCAGCTCTCAGGCACTGCTAACGCCCAGGTTATCAGAGGCTTTTCCCAGGCTCGGTGCCCACCCCGTGCCACCCCCGTCCGTGTCACTGCTCCTTTCACGCCTGTCACTTCCTTCCCGACCCCTTATTTTACCAGGAGAGATGGGAAATGAAAGAAAACCAGTGGCTTTCGATAACTAGCTAAAGTGAGCACGTTCCATTTCAAATGATCACGTTCAGAATACTTCTCTTTTTTGCTCCATTTCAAAAAGGGAAGTTTTCTCCTCTTGTAAATTTATTTAAAAATAGACCCACTCCCCATTAATTCAACGAGGCTCAAAATGAGATTCTTTTAAGTGTTGCCTTATAAGTCCGTATTTTCAAGAAGTTTATAGCTCAGCAGGCAACACACATACTCTCAACTGGATTTTTCTCCCTTTCCCCCAACTCCTCCATTAACCACTTTTAAGCTCTGTGGGAGGCAAAAGCAGGGAACTGCTGCTTCCTCCAGCTCCTAGGGCCATCCCCACCATGTCCCAGTGCACCCCGAGAGCCACAGTGCAGGGCAAGGGCATTTACACTCCTCACAGCCTCAAAGAAACCCCCGAAAGCAACTGTTAAAATTCTTATAAATTATTTAAAAAAAAAAATTCTCCAGGAAGGTGGTAGGAGAAAGTTTTTCTATGGCATTTTTCTGGCACCTCTCAGCTTTTCAGGGTTCGCTTACTCCTTTCCATTTGGAAAGGAAAGAAAGAAGACATCAAAATGACAGCCTTGGAAACCAAAGCTCTTCTGTCATACAATAACTCTGGCTTTAGGGCTTTTTCTATCACATAAATGCTGGATCAGGCACTTTCGGTCCTCTACGGTCTGCAAGATGCCAACACAAAAGTATAACGCTGACACAAACTCTCTATTTACGGTTCTGGTCAGTCAGGTAGAAATTCCCCCAGATGTGCACACCGAATCCAGACCCAGTTTGAACTGCTGGGGGGATCTAGAAGTGCATGGACCGGGGATTAATTATCACCAAATCATGCCCAAAGCAGTCCTGGTCCATGACAGCCTCATCTGGCCCCATCCTGATGCTGCTCTGAGAAACGGCTCTAAAACCGCTGCTTCCTCCTAAAAATGTGCATCCCTGAGGGTGTTTGGTGTCCAGACTGGGCTTTGGGGACAAAAACGAGCCTCTCTGCTGTTTTCCAAACCCTTTAGCCACGCAGGGGGTGGCACATCAGCAACAGAATAGTTGGATGCCCAGTGCTAGGGGGATACACTGTGGGACAGCAGGCTTGATGCCGGGCAGAGGGGCTCACCGGGGGGACAGAGGGCTGTCAGCTTTGGCACGAACACAGCCCTTGGCAGCACCACATACGGAGGGAAAATCCTGTTCAGCTGCAAGCCCAGATGAGGTCAGCAGGGCTGGGAAATGCAGATTTTGTCACTTCTGAAGCGAGATTCACGGCGCAATGCTGGCAGACGCAGCACCCCAGTAAAATAACCTGGCAGAACTGCATCTCCTTAGGCTCTGACCCACGAGAGGGCTCTTGTGGGGCTGCTCAGAGCTTTGGGGGGACACGATGACCCGTAACTGCTGGCACCAACCTCTGGTCCCAATCAAGCAAAGCAGGTCCCAAAGCTGCACCCCAACCCTGCCGCTCTTGTTAGCCCTCTCTGTTCACCCTCCTCGGTTTTAAATTCACTTGAGAGTTTAAATTATTTCCGACAACCATTAGGCAGAAAGCAGGATTTAGATCTGCTGGTGATAGTGGCCTCTGGACACCAAGCCCTTGAGTTACAGCGTGCACGGTCATTTTAAACACTCAATTCAGCATCCATATTCACATCAACACAGAGAGGCCCTTGCATTACTCACTGACATGATAAATAATATGTAAAAGCACCAAAGGAGACATTCCTGATGGCCCAGTACCTGATTTGTCTTTGAAAATGCAAAAAGATGTACATCTGCTATAAACACGGCTATTGAGCGATGTCTCAGACCCGACAGAGGAGAGGCTGTGCTGGCTTTGGCTTCATGTCTAATGCAAAGTGACACTGTAAATGTATTTTTCAACATCAAAAATGTTCCTTGTCTTCTAATGGGGACGGAGTGGGTTTGTCTGGCCTCGTTTCAGCCCTATTCAAACTTGACTGTGACCAGGGTTTGAACTCAGAGGGTACGGGAAAAGTGAAGCAGGGTGAAAGGCAGGGGAGGGGATGAAAGAGTAAAGGAAAAACTGTGTGAAAGTGCTGTGGCTGTTCAGTGACAAGACTTTCTCTGGGGCCCAACGGACACAGATTAGGAAAGGCACCACGGAAAAGGAAAAGGAGAGCCCACACCTACCTACAGCGCCTGGGCTTATCTTCAGGGGTAAGTATCACTTTCTAGGGGGAACCATCCCAACCCAGCATCTCAATGGCCAAACTCTGTTCACTGCCATGTACCAACTTAACCCTTTCATTTTGGCTTCCCAAGAGCGAGTTGCCCCCGAGCGAAACCGCTGCTATCAGTGGGAAGCTCCAAAACCAAAGCTGCAAACAGTTCTGGCGTGTGGATGTCTATCCTGTCATAACCAAAATATTCCGTAAATCATCAGTACGGATGATGCACCCACAGCACACACATCCCACGGGAGATGGGACCCATCCCAGCACGAACTGCAAAGCCCAAAGCCAGCGCCTGGCTCCTGCCCCCGACAGAACCGTTCCCTCCCGCCAGCACAAACCCTCCAGCTTTTCACGAAGTAAGACTTTTATAGGATGTGTACAAGATGATGAGTCAATAGAATTTGATTATAAGATTAATATTGAAGAATGTGCTCATTAACCCTGCTGCTCACAATGACAGGATGTGTTGCCAACTTTCTGACAAAGAAACGCAGGAATTAATTTAGTGACTAACTACATGGAGAATTGCATTACTCCGGTATGCTCCCTGTATCCCAATGTGTAAACATCCCTAATAGCACAGGAATTTTCCTTCTGAAAAAGAGGCACGAGCTCAGCTCGAGTTGTGCCATTTGCTTGTTAGGATGTTTTCTTCTTGTTGCTTTTCCTTTCCAAAACTAGTCATTAGACATCTCCTGAGAACTGGGATTTAACTAGAATTTAACTTGGGGTGGAGTCCCCAGGTGACTTTAAGCTAAAACTTACTTTCAGTGCCTACTCCTGGCTGAACATTACATTGTGTATCTGGGTTTTACGAAACAGCCGACACAACTCTTCCCCAGAGTTGGCTGCACTTCAGTCATCAGCATCTCTGAAGGCTTCGGGAAGTGATCTGGGGTTTCTGGAGGGCAGGAGCGCTGCATGTGAAGCCAGGGGACCTGGCTGCAGCCTCTCCAGTGCCAGATAATCCTAAATGCAATGGCCACATCAGTGATGGATATTAGCCTGACTTAAGGCAGATGGCTTTGTCTTTGCTGCCATAAGAAACAGAAAAGAAAACCTCATCATGGCAGAATAGATCGCCCACATTAGTCCCCTTTTAAGACGCCAATTTGATTTTTCCTGCCTGTATTTTTAATTCTCAGGTACCGTGGCAAGTCAATAGTTCAAGGCTGCAAAGTAAGTTGCTTCAAGTCAAATATTCAATTGTTATTAGATAACTTTGCCTCCGTTCGGCTGCCGTGTGTAGGTGGGTTGCCAGGTTATGCACAGTACATAGCGCCTGAAATTACATTTCACAGGGTGGAGAAAACTCTCCACTGCAGATAGCCAGGAACTGGATTTATGGGTTTGGGTAGGATAATACCAACCTAAAAATACAGAGGGAGGAAGAAGAATATGAAAGTATTTGTTTTGACACTTCTCTTCCAGTTTTTCATCTACTTCCTTAGGACATCAGCAGCTGATTTTAAGAGATATAAGCATCTTCCCATCCAATATCATACTCTAGAAAAGAGGTCTTAAATCTGCCTGGTACCAGCCCATCACACAAGCCCTACACCATCAAGGAGATAATCTCTTTTGAATTGGGAAGCTTTACATGGTACCATTAATCTTTGCTAATTAATGCTGTAGCTCAAGCTGGCCACACTCCTGGCCTCTCCCTCACACTCAAGCAGCAACAATTTGAGGCGTTTCTGCTTGTCCCCTCTGGAAACAAAGAGTTTTAAGCAGAGCATCATTTAGATGCAAGATCTTTGCTTGGATTCATTCCATTCATTTGTTGAACTACTGTTAAAAGATGGCAATGGTTTAATCTCTCAACCAGAGTGATTTGGGATAAGGGGACAGCCACAGGAAATTGTTTCATATGGCAGAGAACCTGGCTGGAATATTCCAGGCTTGCTGCAGTCCCAGCTCTGGGAATGACACACGTTGTCTTTCAACCTGCCCCGCTCCTATCAAGCTCACCGAATGGGCGTCCACCACCTCTGCCCTGGCTCAGGTGCTCTCCAGGAGCTACATGTGAAAGCTTTGGGGCAGTATCAAGCATTGTTTTGTGACCTGAGAGTAAAAAATGTACTCTTAGAGCCTTTAAACATGATGTGGATGGAACGGTCGAGGATTTTGCCTCCTCCTGTGGAAAGACATGGCAGATGCCAACTGATTTGGGCACCTCTGTTTTTTTGGTCAACTGCTCTTATCCAGCTGAAGATAGCAAGTCTTGGCCACGCAAAGTCCAGGTCAGAGCACGCCAATGTCCATGCAACAGAACTAGACAGTCTTGCTTTGCTATCTGCCCCTTGGCCCACGGTGACAATGCTCCCAGCACAGGCGAGAGCGTTTTCTCTACTGCGACTGAGCCATCTGAGCAAAGGCTCTGCCTGGGAAACTCTTGCACAGTCTAAAATATCTACGCTGATTTGGTGAGCTTGCACATGTTGAGACAATTCATTCTAGCACATTTTAATAAAATCGTCAAAAAGGAAATTACTATTGCTGATAGTCCCCTGGTACTGGAGAGGGATAAAAGGAAATAAGAATCAGTTGAGGAGTCTGTCCTTGGAAATTATAATCTACACAATTGCTTGTGGTAAGCAAAAACCATGCAGAAATTAATTCTCAGGTGAAATCAGAACAATCTGCAAAACCAAAACCAAAATAGCCACAGACTTCCCCAAACTCAAACAACAAATTCCTGAACATATGCACAGTACAATTTCCATTAATTAGTTTTATCAACTGACTAGGGAACAACCAGTGTCCAACCAGCTTCACTCTCTGTTCCACAGGCAAAGAAAACGAGATAGCAAAAACTTTTGTGGCCATGAAGATTATTGGAGAGGAAAAACCTTTGGAGAGTCTCCACCATCCTTGCATGGCAATACCGATAATGCAGCGTGATTATTTATGCTGCATTCAACCCCTTTGGCCCTCCTCACCCTCAGCACCACCCCAAGAGCACGGAGGTCCACAAACACACAGCAGCATTGAGCTGTTGGGTTTCAAGAACCTTAAAGGTCATTTAAAAATTGCTGTTCTTTGCCTGATGTCAAAAAGCATCGTCTGAAAGCGGTGGGTGCTGGGGCTCACAGCAACTGTTGCTGGGTCTTCCCACAATCTTTGCTGAATTTTCAAGAAGGGACACAACTTCTTAACACAGGGGAGGAAAATGGGGATATAAAGAGGGAGGTACCCACCCTGGGGGGGGCTTTGAGCTCCTCGGGAGGGAGGCAGCTGGATGCAAAGCAATGTGTGAATGGGGGCACTTTGCCAGCACCTCTGCTCTGTTTATGAAGAGTTTTTACAGTAGCACAAATGTTCAAATCGCCCTTTGCTCCCAGGAACGTAATTTCTTTGAAATAGGGGAGAATCCACATCTTTCGCAAATCAGCCTGCATCTCGCTGCTGACTCCAGCCCCTCCTGAGCTGGGATGCTTTTCATTTCCCAGTTCCTAACTGGTGGTAACAACGTCACCTCCCGTTGAATCTGAAGACAAGAGGAGCATCTCGCCAGGTGGGTCAACACTTTCCCTCACAAAAGCAATCCTGTTTTCCCCACTTTACTGCATTTATTTAGGCATTTATTTTTGCTAACGCATGCTACGCTTTACATTTTACAACACCAGATATTGTAAAAAATTGTTTACTTCAGTTGAAAACACAGCCCAACTAAAATAAACAGACAAAAGGAATATCTCATTATTTACTGGTAGCTAGAGAAGGTCCATTCACTTTGCAAAGCAGTTGGCTGCAGGAAAGCACTTACTGAAAAACCAAGAAACAAAACACAAACTCATTTAGCCAAGCTTTGCAGCTATTATTTTGCTTTTGTTTTTTTCCTAACCGCACAAATTCAATTAATTTTTTTATTTACAGAATGTCCCCACTAGCCCCCCATCTCAGGTCCTCCTAAATTGTTTAGTGACTGCACATAGAAAGAGAGAAAGGCGGGGGGGGGAAAGGGAACAGCTGCTCTCCAGAGAAATCCCAACACAGTTCACGCGAAGAATTTCATATCTGTCAGGCAACCCAGCTCAATAAACAACAAATTCATCTGGTTTGCCTCTGCTGCCTGGCAATATTTGCACTAAGTCAATGCATTTTTTCCCCTCCTCCTTATTCCTGCAAGTAATAAAGGTGGCAGCTCTTTGCTCCACTCACAGGGAGAGTTGCCAGCTAAATAAAACACTGTCATTAAAAAAAAATAATATATTCAGCCCAAGGATCCTTGTTTTCATATGTCCATTGGCTAAAGGCTACCTCCACCCAAAGCCCAGCGCTTGCCAAAGAGGCAGCTGACTGCTTCCAGCCTGGGCATCAGCATCCAACCTGCTCTAATCAACCCCTACTCAGTGCATTTTCATGGCAAACCACCTCTTTCTCACGACTCCTGCTCTTCAGGGCTTAGTCACTTCATGGGTCAACCCAAAGTCTCACGAAGAGACCAAAAAAATCCCATTAACTCCTATGGTTTGGCATCAGACCACAATTTTTCAAAATAGCCTGGTCTTATAACAATGATATAACAGGAAAATAAATGAGCTGCTCTGGATCACAGTGACCCAGAGATGCTGTACAGGAGCTTGGGAGCTGCTGGTCCCAGCCCCAAATCCCAGTGAACTGGAAAACTGTAGCGCTGTTGCTGCATCAGATATTTTAATATCTTTGTTCACATCCCCATCGAGTGGACTGGGGCAAAAGCAGTTTGTGCTTAACATTTACTAAGGCAGAGAGGAAAAAAAAATACACAATCTTGAAGAAATATTTTAAAAAATATATTATGAATGGGAAATTTCAAGCTGGCTGGCTGCAAAGGGAAACAAAAGCCAAAATCAGGATGGGATTGTTTTTTCACTAGCCCTTATTAGGTAAAAGGGCTATTTATAACTATTTATAAGTGCCTCCCTGCTCTTCCCCATCCAAACCCAAAGCCTCTGGCACAACACCGTGAACCTTCTCTGCTGTCAGGGCGTGAACACTGATGTCACAAATTCAAGATTATGGCACCACGAGCCAAGTTTAAGTCTATGAAAAAGCAAAAATCTCCACAATTCCCAACCATTCTTATCTGTTACCTTAATTAACACCCAACAAAGCAGGAAGACAAAGGGCTGAACCAGCATTATCGTTCCCTCACCAGATTATTTTCCCTGTTTTTTGCACATTGTGGGCTGAAGATCTGTCTCCCTGATCCCTCACTGTCCCTTGGGAGCCAGGTCCTTTGGAAGGATGGGTAGAGAAAGGTGAGCCCAAAGTCACTGGCTACTGCAGATGAGAAGACTTTCAATGCTCCAGCTGGCCCTGAAAAACTCAGTCACCTCCACAACTGACATAGAGATGATCTGGTTTTTATTTTGTTTTTCCCTCTCTATATTCCACTTTCCACGGTGACAAACCAGAAATATCCACAGCCTTATCAAACTCCCAAGGAGACAGGCAGCAGCACGTAATATTACTTATCAACAGCATCACCACCAGTATTATTTATTTAAAGGTGCTGCAGGTGGAACCTGTGAAAACTGAGCAGAATGGGGAAGCTCCCCACCAGCCCCAGGAGGAGATGTCCCCCCCGTAGCACCAGGATGTCCTCTATGTCCCATGGGCTCTATGGACTCCCACCTCCCTACAGGCATTTTCCAGCCTCATCATTTACACACACACAATCACAAATTCATGCAGACACATCCCCTCACTGCACCCGCCAAATAAGGGTGGGATTATTTGGGCACTGGCTGGAAGAGCTCTCAAACACCCCCAAACCCTGCATGGCATTGACAGCTCGATGGGACATGGAGGCACACACGGCTGAGAAAACCTTGCCCTGCCCCATGCAGTTAGTTTGGCATCGATTGTGGCAATAAGGACCTTATTTGAGCCCTTCCAAGTGCTTTAATGTGAAACATACCATCCCCAAGGACACCCTGGTACACGAACAACAGACGATGCCTACCCCTTTCTTCTCTACAAGCTTTAAAGTTTTTGTCCCAGTGCCCTGCAAGGTTCGTGCCAGTTAGAGACACGTTGGCAGCTACAGAGCCAATTTAATTGCTGCCATCGACTCGTTCCCAGACAAATGAATTCATTCATGATACACATACGCCGTGAACATATAAAATATCCCAGAGTTCTCACAGCGATGCACAAAACCATCAGTGGCTCCAGAGCAGGGCGGAGGGTGCTGCTGGTTTTCAAATGAGAAATTTCTGGGGCTCATCACAGATTTCCCATCGAGTATTTAGATGCTGGGGGTTGCTATATGAAAGTGTTCATGCCAAAGGCCTGCTATTCTCCACAGCTTGCCTCTCCACCCCCAAAGCACAACCCCCAAACCAAAACAAAAGGATCAAACTCAATTTTGATGAAGTCAGAATATTTTGCAGTAATAAAATCTGTTTCTACATTTCCTTTGATGGATGTGAACCGGAGCTCTGCATTCATCCCACTGTAAAACCCCCATCCATCTCCAAATACAGTTTCATCGCTTGTTTGCCTTACGGGACTGTCAGCCCATGGGGAAGCTCTCCCCTGCCTCTCCTTCCAGCTGGCTGCAGACAGAGACCTGCAAAACGTGGTCCCCAGACAACCACAGACCTGAGTTTCAGCAGGAAAACATTCTCATCCCGCACTACACCAACACAGATGTGATTTTCAGAAACTTCTTTCATACTTTGTTCAGTGATGCCAATGCAGGGAGTCAGCACAGATACAGCCCTCCCTGCCAACACACGGGTGCACACGTGTTGGGGAGAGGGGATATCCCCCTTCCCCCCCCCCCTCTTATGCTTTCTTTGTGGTGCAACCAGAGAAATTCAGTGAAGTTTGGACGCAGCATGGTCTTGTTACGAATCTGAAATGTAATCTCTGCAGATGCAGGATGGCATCACATAAAACTAGATACGGATAGTTAGCTTCATTTACCGGAGGTGGGAGCTGAGCTTTGCACAGCAAAGAAAAAACTAAAAGAGAAAATCCTTAAATATGAACATGCAATGTATTAACTCAAAACCCACCAGCTTCTGCATTTCAAGTAGACAGGGGTCTCTTCCTTTCAGATTTCTAATAATGTCACAGCTACTTAAAAGCCAACTTCCAAGTGGGGTTTTTATATGAAAGAAGTATTGCTCGGTATTCCTAATAATCTCTTAATTTGGGTTCGAGTCTGTTCCCTGCTGCTGTGAGGGGAGGGTGGAGTTGGACATGTATGCAGAAGTACTGGGATGCTGCCACTGTTTAGATTAGAGCCCTACTGGGAGGTTTCTCCTGGAAACACCCCATATATGGATTTGACAAGGAGAACAAAAAGCAAGGAGGCAGCACTATTTTGGACCAGGCAGCCACAAGCATCCCCCTGTCCCCGCTGCCGGGGTTTGCTGCCAGCTGGTGTCCCCAGGCTGGGAGCAGAGCCTTTGAGATCCTGCTTGCTGGAATGGGGCATCTGGGACAACTGCTGAGGACGCTGCTGGAGGGAAATTAGGGCAATTCTCTGCTATTCTCTAGCGAACCTCTCCTGTGATGTCTCAGTGTCCTGACCGACCTCCGAGTCAGAAGTGAGATCTGCAGAGGAAGATGGAGCTGGGAGCAACCTAACAAGTGCTACTGCGAAGAGTTAGAGGGTTCAAGTGGGGCTGAAAAAGATGTCCTTCCTCTCTTCCCACCTGGTCATTTGCTTACTTAATAGTTCAGCACAACAAAACACACAGAGGTTGTGCCACAAATTGGACGACTTTACCTAAATCTCCTTTTCTTGCCACTTTTATTCTGCCGAATGTTCCCTCTGATAAAAACCTGCCACCCGATTCTCAGACACTGAGTTTGTTCTTAAAAGCCAAGATTTGGGACATGCCATTCCCTGGACAATTAAGTGTTTGTTCACCCCGCTGTTCTTCTGCATTTCTCCGGGTCAGATCTCTGAAAGGAGAAGTCAGCATTTGCCACCCCAGTTTTTAAAGCAATCCTTTCACGTACAAACAGAAATGGCCCTTTTTAATGCGTCATTCATTTGAAAGGAACATGAACCAGAATGGATAAACTCCACTACTCGCATGGTCCATGAGTTCTGGCAGCCCAGGGCCAAAGCCTGCACTGCAAATCCATAGCACGTCTCCATCACTACGGGAAGACCCACTTAGTGAAGCCTCCAGATCCTCAGCTCAAGCAGAGACATCTCCCTTATTGCCCAATGTTATTTGCTTTGGCAGAACATTGTTTAATATCTCTTACCCAAGTCGCCCTAGGATAGAGGCTGTCTCACATTCCTGCCAAAACCAGACTCAACATTGAATTGACTGATTAGGTCAAATGCTTTCGAGTACTTGGGCTCACGGTGGTTCCTCAGCTCATCGGAGGGAAAAAACCAAAAGCCCAAGCAATGCCATGCAAGGGCCACGCTGAGCAGAAATGCAGTGATTTTCCTCAAATAGGACCTCTGTAATAGCCTTTCTGAGGCAGTGGCATCAGAGAAACAAGGATGCATCTGCTCATCCTACATGACATCAAGGCCAAGTCACGGAATGTCACCAAAGTCCACCCCAGAGCTCCCCTGTCCTTGAACACAGCCAACGTGTGGATGGTGCACAGACAGCCCATGCTGATACCTCCTTTGGTTTCCTTGGAGAAGGAACCTGAGCACCAACTAAGATGCTCTACCCCACAGCCTGCCCAAAGCACAGGGCTTTCAAAACACAACGCCTCCCTCCAGACAAGTCACATCATGGCCTGCGGCGGTATTAATAGCTTCTGCCTCGTTACAAATTGCATTCTGATAACAAGCTGCTGAAATACCAAAGTTTTCTAAATCTTCCCTTCATCCCTGCTCTCCGCTTGAACTATAAATAGCCCTGGCATTTATAGTGGTACAGCCTGCCTTGTTGAAATTTGATTTAAAAGTAAAATTGGCCGGACTCCTTGTTAAATTATCATTGTTATTCATCTTTACAGATGTCCTCCCCTCTAAACACTGTCTAAACTTGAAGCTAAGAGCAGATGTGGAGTGAAGTCATTAGAAAAGATTTCCTGACAAACCTCAGGCACACAGAAGGGTTCAGTGCATTTTTCACCTTCCACAGGAGAAAGCCCGGACATCTCCACGCTCTTTACAAACCTCTGCCGTAGCCAGTCCTGCTCTTTCCCCAAACATCATCTCCCGCAGCTCGCTGCCTCGCACGGAGGGAAAGGACACGGTTTGAGCGTGTGGCTCGATTAGAAATTTATCAGATTTTGGAGGAATTCTACTGAAAGGGGGAAAAATGAAACTTTCATTGAGTTCTTTTTACTTTGAAAGCTTTCTCCCTCCTGCTGTCCTAGCTAACAGCCAGCCTTAAGCAGACGTATCTGGGCATTTAACAGAAGCTTTCCCAGTGCAGGGCTCACTATTAAACTCTTTTTTGGGTTTTTTGGGTTCTTTGGCTCAACAAGCCATTCATTCTGCCCCTTTATTCCCAGCACTCCCCACACTTGCAGGTGGGCAGTGCTGGGAATCCATGTGCTACGATTTCCTTGCAAAGCTATTTAACAGCAAGCGCCACCCAGCCAAGTCCTGCTGGGTCCGTGGGTGATGGGACTCCACTCCGCAGTGGCTTTTGGAGTGTCCCCAGCACCCGTAGCCAGGTGGGCACCGTGCCAGCGGGGCTGGGGTTCCTCCCAGGCACATCTACGGATCCTGTTCCAACATCCCCCTCTTCCCAAAATACACAGCCACGAACATGAGCACCCATTCATGCGTCTTTGTCAGCAAACGAACAAAAAAAAAAAAAAATCACCCGGATTTCTGGTGGAGTTTATTAGCAGCAGAGTTTATTATTACTCCTGCTGCTGTGACACCTTGAAACTCTCCAGACTCCATCCATAGGTTGGGTAACCTTCACTTCCAGAGGGAAAACCGCCGGCTGGTGATTAATGCCTGCGCCTGGGACTGCAGAGCGCAGCTCCGCTCCCTGCGCCGCTACTTTCGACCTCAGATAAATTACTAACTCTCTCAAGTCTCCAACCTGCCAAGAAAGGACAGTAGGACTCCCCCTCCCCAGGGTGCTGTGAAGATAAATACATTAAAAATTGTGAGATACGGTGTCAGTGGGGATTATATAAATAGCTCTCGGGCACTTTTCTGCTCCAAACTTGACCTTAGACACAGCATAACTGTAGTCAATGCATGTTGTTACTGACACAGTGGGAGCTGAATGCATTTATTTTAAAGGACTTTCCAGGCTTTAAATTGCAGCCTCTGTTCCTCACATACGTCAAAGGCATCTCTCTCGGTTGGAGGGGATAAGTGGCATCACCGAAAGTACACACACTCCCTTTCTTTGCCTATACATCAGCACTTATGCACTGCACCTTTCTCTACACACGAGCATAAGCACAGGTACCAACCTGCAGCCAAGCATCCAACTGTCTGTGCCTCATCTCCTACCTGATCAATAGGAAAAGATTACGGATATCAACTGCCTTATTCCAGCAATCTCCAGAATTAAAAACCCACAAATCTCATACCTGTAACCTAGGCTGCAATTATTATTTTAATACCACGGTGCAGCAAACTTACCCAATTAATTTTAAAGATTAGCTCCAATACAGTATTTTAATATGTATAATTTATATAAATTATATACACATTGAATATATTTGCATATAATTTTTACAATATAAAATCTCTGTCCAGTGAAATATTTTATTATTTTTATAAAAATCTCTGCCAAGACACCTACTGTGTCTCTGGGCACGCTGAAAATTTTGGGGAGACCAAGGATGCTGCAAGGTCCCACAGCACCCAGATGATGACTGCAAGCTACTGGCAGCACCCATCACCTCCTGAGCTGCATCCTCTGTGCTGGACACTTGCAGGATACTATCTAGAGGCAACAATCAAAACCAGATGCAGCCCTGAACAACAGCCTTGCCCTGGGACCATTCTCTTCTCAGCGCTGAATACTTGTCTGCCACTACATAGTGAAAGACAATAGAAAGAAAGGATCAGATAAAAAGCGGTTTAATTTTCATAAGGCACTCAACCAGCCAATTCAGGTTTTGGATCAGGTGTTAATTGCTGCTCTAAGTGTCTGGCGAAGATGGTGCCAGCGCAAATATTGCAAATGTCACATTATTTTTGTTTAGCTGGTGAAACGTGCTCCACCCCTGTTGGAAGAACCCAGCAGAGCTATTCTGCCACCAGACTTGAGAGTTAAAGAAAACCCAACAAACAAAACCAAACAAAAAACCACTGTATTTAGAACCTATTAAGTACAGGGGACAAAAAGGACACATTGGGAAAGCCAGCTCAAAGGACTTGAAGCAAAGATGTTCATAGAAGATGTGCACAAAGTTCTGCCCTGCTTCTAAAACAAACGGAATAGGGTTTAAATGACTTGCATTGCTCTTTCCAAGCATATGTGCCTCCTTCTCATCATTATGTCAGACACAGCACAGCAAGGCTGGTCAGGGCTTTGGTGGAGGAGCAAGAGGCATGGACCACTGAACCATGTGCTGGGGAAACCTCCTGGACACCATCCAGCTCAGCGCACAGAGCAGCTGATCAGCTGAAACTGCAAACTTTGAACCAGGATTCACTTAGTTCTGTATTACAGGGACAGACCAGAGAAAGAAAAAAATCCCAATTTTTTGATATTTCACATCAAACACCTTGTTCTCCAGTTATTGCATATAATCGAATCCCTGTCCAACCAGAAATAGCATGGTGACCCGCTTCATCCCACAGTCCGTGGATATAAATCAGGCTAGATCATTTTACAGGGGTTTTGGAGCGGAAAGGGGCACCCCACAAAAAGCTTGTCAGAGCAAAGATCTCCTTTAGCTCATCCACGCTTAAAGTAGAGCAGGTAGCTCAGGTCCTGCAGGTCAACCAAGTCATCCATGCCAAACCTGGCAGCAGCAAGAGGACCAACTCCAACCCCAGCTGCAGGAAGGAGTGAGGACAAATGAAGGAATTGTTCCACCAAATCTCCTGAGCAGTCCAAGTGTTTTCTCCAGCAGAGTGGAAACCCTCAGGAACTGGCCTAGATAGACCCATTTACGGGCACTGCAACACGTGGCAGCCGCTTCGGGCTTCCTTTGCCTGGCACAGGACCAGTTGTGGAGGATAAAGGACATCCCAGACATCCCCATCTCTCAAACCACAGCAGCTCATTCTTGTAGATCCGAAAATGGAATTTTATGCTCAAGTCCTAAATTATTTAAAAAAAAATAAAAAAAATGGACTTCCCCCAGCCTAAAACTGCTCTCAGCAGTGCCCAAGAAGAGCCCTCCCAGCTAGCTTAGCAACAAAGCAATATTAAAAAACAAATTACTGCACTGTTTTACTGTGGAGGGGTTTTCCCACGTCTCAGAAAAGCCAGTTAGATTTTCAGAGGCGACGCTTCGTCAGCCGGAGGGGACCGCAGGGATCGCTTTGCTCACCGCTGCGCAGAGCCGCACAACTCACCATATTACTTTTAATTAAAAAAGGGAAACTGGGATTTAGCTGCCGACTTCAGCACCAGATCAAATCTGGATTGCAAGCTAAAGTAGCTTAAAAAAAAAGGAATAGTTAAAAAAAATCATTTCAGCCATACACAGTCTGTAACAGTACTTGACAGAATGAGAAAAAAAAAAAACAGAGAAGAAAGCAATATTTGAGGTTTTCTTGCTTATCCAAGGCCCCCCCAAACCCATTCTCTGCTGTGTATTTCTTACCCATCAGAAATACAGTCACAGATTTGGAGGTGATCAGGTTGGTACATTTGGCAAAGCCATCACCCTCCTCGATCCCATCTCATCTCACAACCTGTCCATAACCCAGACTGGTTCAAAATGTTTCCAGAAATCAGCTGTTCCCTCACCTCTTTGGTGGACTATGGGCAGCTTCTCCTGTGTTCCTCTTACTATCTCCTCGGAACGATTTCTCTTCCATTAATTCCATTTATATCATCTGTTGTCACTGTATTTCTCTTAAAGGTTCAGCACCAATTCCCTCATGACAACGTGCCTCAATCTCAGTCACTCACTGAGGCTCCGTAGATAAGTTTTAATTTTTCCATTAAAAGCCATAAGTGTTTTCATGAGTGCAAATTTTAATTAATTAATGGGAAACAGGAGATCACAAAATGCCCTGGATCTGTTCCTGATCACCAGTATCAGCTGGGCAGAACAAAGCGAGGTGACCTGGTGCAACCGAGACAGAATTTGGTCTGTTGTTTCTCTCACGCCCACGCAGCTACTTTTAATTATCTCCACAGAGCTTAAAAAGAGTCATTTGTGTGGCCACTGTACGTATGCCAAGCTGATCCATTTATTCCACCATAAATCTTTCATGCTTGCTACACAGGAGAATGTATCATAAGGATTCATGAACCAAAAAAAAGACCCAAACAAAAATAAAAAACAAACAAACAAACAAAACAAAACTCAAAACTAGATCTGTCAAATTAATGCAGGGGGGAAAAAAGGGCAACTGATTCTGTCACAAAATAAAACCAATAGGAAAATCTTTTGACAGTCAAAATCAACATCTACGGAGGACAGGAGGCTACCCAAGATGTTTTGAGTTGGTATCTACGTGGAGGGATGAGCAGCCTTCGCTTTGGCATGCAGAATGGTACCAAGTGATCTCAACCACTGTTAATTTATTGATGGGAATCAACGATGCTGCAACAGATGAGACGCTGCTGTCATGCTCACATGCCACTGCTGCACCCTCCGATAATCAGGGGCTGCTGGAAATATTGTGCCTGCTAATGGCAGTGGCTGCATTACGCTGATTTTTTCTTTTTTTTTTCTTTTTTTTTGCCTCCATTCAGGGGGTAAAAGCAGCCTGTTCCATGATGCACCGTGTCCCATGCAAGCCTGGCCGGTTCCTCACTCCCAAATTAGCAGGAGAGGGAAATCTGAATTCTTCACAATCCATTAAGTTTTTGGAAGAGTTTATATAGGATGCGATGCCTGTGATGGGAGAGGACTGCACTGAGTGATGAGCCAGGAAGCTACAGTGGGTCATCTGTTTTTTTAAAGGTTTGTAATTTTTGATCCTTGGGTAAGGAAGTTGGGGAAAAGGATGGGGGAGAAATTTCAAGATTAAAAAGAAATTAAAATGAAGTCATTGGGAAAGGACAAATCTAATAAAAATATTCAGCATATGTTCATTTTGTATTTACAGACCAGTTTTTAAGCCATTCTTATTTTTAATTCAGAATCAGGCAACTCTGGGAAAAAAGCTTAAAAAAAAAACCCTCACACTGAATGCAATCACCCTAGAAAAAAAAAAAAAGCGGGGGGGGGGGGGGGGGAATTAGAGCCTAGAAGTACAGGGATATGGATTATTTCATGCTTTTGCAAATGGAAAATAAATCATCCTATTACCTTAAAGCAAGATCAATGCAACGAGACTCCTAAACACCCGGCAGGTCCAGCACCAACCTTTCTGGGAGGGGAGGGGGGTGCAGATATGTGGGAGCATCCTTGGGATGGGTCGGATCAACTCTCCAAACCACCCCAGGCAAAGCCCAGCCTGCAGAATAGCACAACGTGCTACCAGAAAGTTTTAAGACCAACTTTTTTTTTTAAAAAAAAAAAAAAACCAACCCCTTTTTTTAACTTAAAGAAGTTGGTTTCTTTTCCTAATTAAATGCAAAAATCAAACAATGGGTAATTAGTATGTGGAACGGGAAAGCTGCAATTTAGGCGTCTCAAAGGGGAGAGCGCAACAAGTGGCAGTTCCACCCCAGCGCCGTGTGTCTCAGCGTGAATTTATTTTCCCTCTCGCTTTGATCTCGCTCCTTGGGAGGATATTGTTGACAAAACTGCAACAACTGACGGCAGCAAAAAAAAACCAACAAAAAAACAAACAACCTGGAGCGGAAATCAGCTGCTTCGTTTAACACCTCCCACTCCCAGCTTCCCCCCCCTTTTCCCTGCCCCCCCGAGACCCAATTCAAGAGGCAAAACCCAAATTGAGGATCAAAAGGTCTGTTTGGTTCTGGCAGCGCCGACTACAGCAAGATGTTTTACAAAGTAAATGTTGAATGATAAATAATGAATCGAGAGACGGGGCTGGAGTAAATAGATTTATACCCTCAGCACCAATGAGCTCGACAAGACGTGGCGTCGGAGAAGGCTGGGAGCACTCAATAATTAGTGTTTTCAGCCCAAACACAGCAGGAAACTCCAAACTGGTTAATCCCTCGTAACCCACCTTAATCCAGTGGGAAGCTTTGCCTTTTTCTATTGGCTGGGCCACGCCAGAGGTTCCTGACTGCTCCTTGCTAGGAAATCTCATTTCTTCACTGCAGCAAGGTCTCAAAACATGGGGTGTCCCCTGATGTCCTGAGATAAGAGTTACTTCACCCCAATTTCACTGCAGAAACTGCTGAAAAGGGCAAAGATAGGGCTAAAAGTCCCTGACCTGGGGTGAACAGGGGGAACATCAGCTCTTTGCCATTCATCCAAGTCCTCATCATACACCTGGAACCTCCTGAGGTGTTCGGGGTCTCCACCTTGAATGAGACATCTTAGAAGAACAAGTCTTTGGCCTGAGAACTTGATGCAGACCAGACAAAATCCCCAAGAAGATCCCCCCAAAGCCAGGACTGAGATGAGCAGAGGAGCAAAAAATTGAAATGAAAACGTGGCAGGACTCCTAAAAACTAACACTGCTATTTCCTCCAAAAAAAAAAAAAAAAAAAAGAAAAAAAAAAAGAGCTATATGTTTGACATTCAATGCCGGGTCAGTCCCAACCCTGTTCAAGTTGAGGTAATGGCTCTTCTCATTCATGAAGCCACTTCTCAAAGCTGCTGCTGGCTGAAAACATGGGGAAAACTTTGGGGTGGTGCAACGCTGGCTTTGCCGTGCTGGTGAGCACGGTCGGGTCCCCAACATCCCCAAGGAGACACACGGCCAAGAGCCAGCGGGAAGGTGACCTGCACTTCACGTGTCAGAGAAACCCCCACACTGAGGTACGGATGCAAAAGACGGCAACACCCGATCGCTGCACGGAAATACAACGGACTTTGATTTTTCAGTCTGAACCTTCCTGAAGCAAGTATCTGTCATCAGGGAACCCTCTGTGGTATTCCAGCAGCGGGACCACGTGGCCGGTGGGCAGGGGTTTACAATATCCTCTCTTGCAGAAAGCAAACAAGCCGGGTGAGCAGAGAGAAGTGACAGTGGGGGACAGGCTCTGCGGAGAGCCTGTCATATCTGCTCTTGAAATGTCAATTAGAAAAATCAATGTTGCTATCAATTAAACAGCAGCTGTACAGTTTTCTCTTGCTTTTCTTTCCCATTAGCTCCTCAGCCTGGAGCTTACCTTAGCATGGCCTTTTCTTAAGCAGCGATAAAGCCTTGGCCAGGACGTTGTCCCCTGCAGGTGCCAACGTGGACACATGCTTCACGTCCTCACCTACACGGCATTTAGAAGATGCAAGAGATGCAGGTGTCCCCAGAACATGTCTCAGGTCCCTGCTATCCTACAAGCCCTCCAGAGGTAGTGGCTGCCATAAGCAGCAGGAGAGGCTGAGGATCGATCGCTGCAAACCCAATGGACACTCGCCAGAGAGTTTTATTGGAAAAGCAGCACGGCTACAGCCTGGCAAGAAACCACAGCCAGCCTCTGCTTGCCACCAGGAAGGACTTATGTGAGATTAGCACTGAAGACACAGGGAGCCACAGAGGAATTACCAACTGCACTGAAGCTATGACACACCCTGCACACCATCCTGCTGGGACTGGTGACTCAATGGAGAGAAAGGAAATAAACTCACTCTATATATATCAAATTCTCCTCCCAGGCCCTCTCCAGGAGCAGCCAGTGTGTGGCTGCACCTAGCTCATCCTCTCTTCCAAAAATCAAGGTTTTTATCTGAGGGTTGGTTCCTTCCACAGCCATAAAGGATTGACAACTCTCTTTTGAATCCAAGGTTTGATTTTGATTTTTAAAGGGTTAACTTGAAGCTCACTATTCCTCAACAACTCCTGTATCTAGACGTACCTTCAGAATAAACCATTTGATTCATATATATGTCGATCTGTTTTTAAGGTGGGTCCCTGAGAGAAAAAGCCATAATAAATTTGTGTCCTCAAAGGCATTCTATGGCTAATATTTCCCTGGGTGGAATACAGTCCAAGCAAGTAGCAACAGCAAGAAGAGATCTGGGCCCCGTGAGCTCTTAGACCTTGGGAAAACTTCCCAAAGGGAGCTAAGAGCTGTTGGTACTCAAGAGGACAAGTAATACTGGAGAGAGATAGTCCTATTGGGGCAAGGGTTTCACTTCCCTAGTGACGGGTACTTCTCCTACTTCCATTCATGCCATGTGCATGTTATTACAAGCCTGACCAGCCATCCAGGGTCTACTCTGTGTCCAAACCCAGAACTCAACATAAGACACTAAGCAAAACGATGTCAGGAGGTGACACAAACTGAGTTGTCTCACACAACAAAGAGCTATCAATGCCCCTCCTGGAGAGGGCCTCGCCACCACACCACCACGGAGCTCAGGGTTTCACCCTCTGTCCCATCACCCTTATCCCTTTTGCTCACTGGGGTCCATGGTGAAACCCCAGGGTGCAAACATGAAGTTGTGAAGCCCAAGAGGGTTTGGTGACAGCGAACAGACATCCTCCTCCATCACCTCCAAGAGCAAGCTGGTGGCTTTCCTCCAGCTGGGCTTCCCCATCCCCCTGCACACAGCAAACAGTAACAAGACCCTCATCTCCACCGCAGCCTTTCTGGCCAAAAAAATAAAGCTCCCAAGCATTGCACACGCCATTACTGACCAATCAATACTATTGATTAAATTATAAGGGAAACCAGCAGGACAAAGAGGCAGCAGGAACTGCTAATCTCATTTTGAAGTAAGCTATAAAACATTACCACCTTTTTTTTTTTGTTGCTTCTGAGCACGCTGATGGCTTCCTCTCTCTTCCGCTGGCCAGCCCTGTGCAATCAAATTCCATAACAGCTTGTTGTCAAAACTAAGAGAGAAGACTTTTCTCCCCTGACCCGGGGAGATGTCCCTTCAGGACGCCAAGGCTGGGGAAAGAGGCAATGGCCACAAGTGCTGCGGAGCAGCCAGCGCACTGGGAAAGCATCACGAGTCTCCTGGGAATGAGGACAGGACAACCAGTGCTTAGAGACATCGAAGGTCAACAGCTGGCCTCAGGGCAAAAGACTACAGTAGGTCAAGAACATGCAAGAGTTAAGCTAAAACATGATGACAACTAAAAAAAAAAAAAAAAAAAAGCTGGTGTCACAAGCAGGCTCCTGCTTTCACAGTGCTCTTCCAGAGCTGGAATAGCCACCCCGTTCAGCATCGTTCCTGACAGCTCTCTTGAGCCTGTGACTGGGGTGGCAGAAGCTCCTGGCTTAATTATTTGGCTTATTTATCTGCCGCCCCTCCAAGGCAGAGGACTGGAAAGCCACCATCTTTCTGAAATCCCTGGGACAACCTCAGGAGAGTATCTGGCACCAGACAACTTCAGGAGTGCAAAGCCACCTCCAGCAGCTCATACACCACAGGACCAGCAGGAGCCTGGCAGGCACTGGGATTTCAAAGGATCCCAGCCATTTATCATAATTTTAGGGGAATAACCTTTTTTGAGGCTTTTCTTTTTCAGCATAACTTCTGAAGCCAGGTGTCTGTCTAGAAATCGGCTTTCTTTCCTTTTTCAAAAAGCTCCGGTCCCCACAGTCTTAATCACCCAGAAGTGGATGCAGGCCAGGCTAAGCCAGAAAGCCAAAGATGAAAAGGAACATCTTAACATCTTAATGGCTGGAGGTTGGGAGGTTGGCTTCTGCGGGTTGGGAGAGGTTGCGGGGTTTTTTAGGTGACCATTTTGAAGCCAGTTTCATGGTTTTGGCCGTGAAAGAAACAGGTGAAACATTTACAAGTCTCTTAAAATAAATGGGAAAGGTTTAAATTCAGCATAATATTTAGTAATTTTACATTTTCCTTTTCTCTTTCTACTGATTGTGAGTAATAAAAGCAGATGGCTCAACCAGCCTTGGTCCCTACCGTGTTCAGTGCCTTCACCCCACGCTTGGGCATCCTGCTGGAACACCTGGGCTGCCCCCAAA
This sequence comes from Tringa tobata, assembly GCA_033628505.1. NCBI lineage: Eukaryota > Metazoa > Chordata > Aves > Charadriiformes > Scolopacidae > Tringa > Tringa tobata. The sequence continues at coordinate 417,721 of JAHREE010000502.1, forward strand.
AGCCAAACAAAGAGCCACAGTCTTTAGTTTAGTCGGGGTGAAGGTCTGCATAGAATTAACGGTTCATGAAAATATTTCTATTAACGCTTGGTTTTATGGTTTCTCTCATTAAATGACAAACGCTGGGTCTGTAACGCAGGAGGATGTGCTGCTAATTCAAACACCGCTCGCACAGAAATTTGTTAAAGGATTTTCTAGTTAGCTCTGTTTGATTAGAGAAAGTACAACACAAAAATCAATTTATGAAGTTCATTAACAGGTTTGCCCCCACATCAAGGAACAAAAAACTCCACATTCCTAGTCTCACCCGTTCAGCACTATTAAATTTGAAATGAAAAACCGAAACACCCTCAGCATTCAAATGCTCTCTGAAATACATGCAAAGTCCCTTTTTAATTATATTTTCTGCATTTTGGAGACAGGCTTTGCGTTTCAACTCATTCATATGTTTTGACAGAAGTAGAAGTGAAAAACTTGTAAAATCTGGATCGTGCCAATCAAAATCATCCCTCATAATACCATTGACCCACAAATTGAATTGGGCTTATCTGTAGGAGGTTCTTTCTTCCGGGATAAGGAACTGAAAATCCCCATTGATTTGGGGCCAGATCACTGCATGTGAGTTGAGAACCCAGCGGGGAATCTCAGCCCTCCTAAGGCTCAGCTTTTTTTTCCACAAAAGCCCATGATCGTTACAAGTATCTTAGTAATCCAAATACAAATATCTTTGTAATCTCAGGCCCTGCACTCTTGTTGTCTGTCTGTCCTTCCTAGCCACTCTCTCTGCTTGGCTTCTGCCTCTCATCCCTGCCCAGCATCATCCCTCAAGATGCTCCTGCCGACCACCAGGACATGGTGGTTTGCATTTCAGCTCAGCCCAGCTGTATCTACCAATCCTTTGGTCCACCACTCTCAGCTCTGTCACTCATTTTCTCCTGATTTTACCTCCCAGTGCCAGACTTCTCCCTCCACAACCAGCCACGTCTGCTTCAGGAGAGCTCTGAGCTCTCAAATACCTTCTCCAAGTCCAGATGTCACCTCTGCAGCAACTGGATTTTGCAGAGAAGATTGTATTGCCCACCTGAAGTGGGCTTGTCAGTGCAATCAATAAAGCTTTGGAGACACATATAACTTTTTATCATAGTAGCTCCAAGTTCTTTTAGACTCTTCTAGAGGGTCTAAGGTCCAGGAAGGGTTAGCAAATGATTTCCCTAAGATCATATAGCAATCTGTGCAAAGGCAGGATTCAAAATTCAAGTCTTTTGACACCTGGTCCATTATTTCTAGCACTAAGCCCTGGGAGATTTTTTGTAATCCATCTCCTTTTATCCTCCTCCAGCTTTTGCAGGTCAAAGTAAACTGTTATCAGCTCAGGGCTTAATTTCAAATTTGAATTTTTAAATACTTTTTTTTTTTTAAGAGGAAAAAAAAACGCTCTACTGTAAAGCAAGGTTGATAGAAATTTTAAAACTCAAAGTAGATGCAAAGAATAGAAACCATACAGTTCTGGTTTGAGATGTATGAAATGAAAATCTGGTATCTTCTGCTTTTCCCCACGCAAACAACTCAGAACGACCAAGCCCAAGTCACAGTCTTCTCCAGCATTTCCAATCCTGCATCTTTGCTCTAATCATTACTGCCCGTTTTCCCCGCACAGCTCTACTAGCAATTAAAGCCAGTATGAATCTCAGTTGAGTTTTCCAGTCAACGGTGTTTTGTTAAACACAACCATATTTTATCATTATTGAAGATGACACAGCTATTGTAATTACTTCAAATTAGGAAAAAAAGGAGTGAAAATTACACAAGTCTCCTATAAGGCCTGATGCAAAGCACTATAACCCAGGCAGAGGCAATACATCATCTGGCAGGAGACCATTTGGGCTTCCCAAATACTTCACAAAAAAGGAAATGCGATCAGAACCCATTCCTGATTCCCAATCTTATGTAAAAGCAATAAAAATTAAACATCTGGGCTGCTTGTGTGCTGGGATTTGTGTGACATTGTGTAACATGGGAACAGCACCAAAACTAATCAACAAAATTATCTCCCAGTAAATCACTGCAGTCCAGCTACAATTCCTTTATATATTCTGTGTCTTTTTCCCATTTTCCTCAGCTATCTAGGTTGAATAAGAAACAAATATCTTTGTCATCCAAGGCTGCAATTATACCAGGGGGACAGAAAACCCCCACACCAGTGGAGACCAACCTGGATCTTCCCACACATCACTGTTGCATTTTTATATATATATACAAGTAATACACTTAGAACATTTTCTTCCAAATTTGTGTGTGCGTGCAATTCACAAAAAAAAAAAAAAAAAACCACCACAAAACAGCATTAGCATTGACACCCCACCCCGTGAATACTAATGGAGCATCTCCCACCGTCTGCAGCAAGCGAGGAATTTTCCTGCTGCTCCTTTTGCGAGCTCGGCAGGGAAATGGTGACAGTTAGAGCAGGAGCTCCCCGGGAGAGCTGGGACCTGACCTTGTGGGAGTTAAATCACAGTTACTGCTTGAGGGGTTGCAGTCTAACATCCTAAAGTCAAGAGGAATTTGGGAGGTACAAAAGTGATGCTGAACTAGACAACACCACCCTTCATCTTCTCACGACTGCAAACTGAAATCCCCATAACTGTGGACTAAATAAGAGGTTTTTTCTATATAAAGGTGATTCCTCCATGTGTCTCGCCCTGGCTGCCCGCGGCCTCTGAACCCGTGGACCAGAGAGATCATTCTTCTGCTGCTGGCGTAAATCAGTCCGTCAACCTCTCCTCTGCAAAACAGTCAGAGCTTCACCCCAGCGACGGCCACGTCCCACGCGCGGAGTGATGGATGACCCTCTTCTGTAAAACACGTAGGGAATCTGTGGCGTTGATCCAAGGGTTGCCCTAGTAAGGACCAAATACAGCTTTTTTCCAGGACTTGACCTGGTTTAGGATGGCTGCACTGAAGACTTCAAATTTTTTTGGTATTTAGCTCCTTTCCCCGGCCACAGTGACCAACCTGCTCCCACAGCACGTGGATGAACTTGCCACTAATAACTCTCCTTCCACAAGGCTTGAGCAAGAGCTGCAGGTGGTATCAAATCCCTGCAAGACGACCCTTTGGGCTTAATGAGCCTTGGTCAAGAAAGCAAAGCTTTGCGTGCATGACTTCTTTTGAGTTTATTGCTTCTTAAGTAAGTAAAAATAAATCCCAACCTGAAATTCAGACTATTTCAGTGGGGAGGGAAGGATGGGCGAGAGAAAAGAGGTTTTCCATGAAACCAGCCCGAATCAGACAGGCTTTCTGAGCCACCCTCATTTTGCCACAGGAGTTTTCTTGCCGCGCGTGCTCCCGGATCTCACGCCGTGTCCCGTGTCACAAAACTAACTTGGGCAGACAGCTCAAGGACTTGCACAGCTCAGATCTGCAGGAAAGAGGAGGCGTTTGGGGGAAGAGGGGAGACACGCCGCTTGTTTGCTTCTGCTCCAATTTTGCAGTGTTCTCTGTCACTCCCGCTGCTCTGCTCGTCTCACCGTGACTTTCTGCAGAGGACAGGCACAAATGCAGAGGGAGTCTGCAAGAAGAGCTCCACAAACTACATTAGCTTTAACAAAAAAAAAAATAATCTGCCTTTCAATCAGGCTAGCCTGAATACCTAAATAATAAAATCTCCTTTCAAGATGATGTGATCAAAAGTGACATAAGAGAAATAAAGGCAGGGAGGAAAAATAAAGATTTAAATAAAAAAATAATATAAAAAAAAAAGGGTTGTCCTGGCAACTGGCATACCTTTCCAGCACTCCAAGATTATTGGATGAAATACATGATTTCTAATTAAATTCATAAAAGGTCGCATTTATCAGAGCGTGACCACTCCACGTTTTGGTATAGAAATGGTTATTTTCTTGCAGCTGAAGGATTTAATAATGGTCTGTCTTTGATCTAAATGAGATACTTACATCCCCTTTTAATTGAACAGAGGACTTTTTTTTTTAACTTTAAACAATAATAGTAGAAATTGTGAATAGGGCCCAAATCAATCCCTCAGATTAAGAAGAACCAGCTGTGAACAGCCTCTCACATGCAATGATATAATTCCACTGTAATTACTCTGGATTTATAACACACCGGGTGAGATGAAATCACACCCACTAAATTGAAATCTGAACCTCACTGAAAACATCAGCATTTCTACCGAGCTTGACAGGCTGGGGGCTTCATGCCAATGAGCCAACTGGCAACCTGCAGTCCTGCCCGTCAGTCTCTCATCCAAGGTCGAGGATGGCAGAACGGGAACGACAGCCTTGGAGAAAGGCTGCCAGATTTAATAAATCTTCCTCAAAGCCAAGCTTTCTTCTCCGGGCACTGCTTGGAAGCCAGCAAAGGACTAGTTGGAGTTGCAGATACAAGGGGAATGGCAACATCATGTTGGCTGCTGTGGTTTTCCATGGAAATCTTGGAGTCCCAGAAAAAAAAGGAAGAGCAAGAAGCATCAGTCAGGTTGGGTTATCAAACTACTAAGAAGTAGAAGTCCTACTGCAGGTGGGATCGCACGCTCCAGTCTGCACAGACATTCCGAGATGGTTCAACCTGCAGCATGGATGGGTGCCATGAAAAGGCAGCTGCTTGAGAGAGAGAACAGCTTCAGTGCATCTCTTAGTCTTTGAACTCCAGGACCTCTTGAGATAAACAGTCTAAATTAAGCAGCAAAACATTCCAGGCTCCCTAGCAAAGCCATCCATTTTGGAGAAGCAAGGCGTCTACCGGAGATGGCCATAGGACATCAAAACATTTTACGGTCACTCCAAGTGGCCTTCCACAGAGTTAAACACAAAATGACTGGTTTACTCCAAAACTCAACTTTCTTTGGAAAAGCAGACAGCTCTTTTGAGTGCTTCTCATCTAAATAAATCTATTTAGATCACTGCACATACTGAACTGGAAAGCACTGAAGAGCACAGGCTAGAAGGCAGGCATTTGATGAAATATTTATCATTCAAAACCAACGAAACAACAAGAAGAGGGGAAGTGTATTTTTAAAAAGGCTTCTTTGCAACGTGCAGTTCTGAGGAAGAAAGCTGGGAACAACAAAAACCTATCTGTGAGGTGGAACAAGTAAAGGGAGAGGATAGGGAGGCAGATGGAGACCTTGCCAGCCCAGCCCAGTCCTTTCTCCTTACAGCTACAGCGCTGCCATTTCCTATGGCAATGTGTGGAAAGACCTGCAGCAAACACCCAGAAGAGATGAGGAGGACATCACCCACATTGTCCTCTCCACAGCCAGGAGATCCTGTGAAGGGAGGGAGCAGGGAGATCATCTCTCTTCCTCCTGTTGTGTCTGGTAGCAATATCAGAGCAGATGAGAGGACTCCGGCAACAGCCCAACAGCTGCCTACAGATGAGATGAGATTTTTTTAATACTGGAGGAACTCTGTGCAGAGCAGTAGTTGCCAGGAGAGATAAGTGCGTGGGATGGGGAGAACCGCCTGGTGCACATCAGGTCAGAAAGCAATGAAGAGCCTCCAGGGGAAATGAAGGGGAAACACTTTGCCTACAGATCCTCCTTTGAGGTGCCACGGATGCAAATCACGTTTTTCAGACTGCAGACTAAAGCATTGGAGAGATATAATCACACCTGATAGCACTGGTGTGTGGCCGAGCTCAGACAGGATGCTGACCAGCTGTCAGGTCCCACTCCCTTTGTGGAACAGGGGAAGAGCACGTAGCAATGGTCAGTCTGGCCATGAAGCTCCAAGCCCCGTAAAACTCTTCCCTCCTAGGGGCTCTCGGAGCTGACGCTCTTCGACATGGTGGAGAAAGAGGGTTTTTTTACGCAGAGATGTATCAAAGGCGACTATGGGCTTTCCACTGTGGCCTTTTTCTCCTCCACCCTGAAACTGATGACCTGAACCCGAAAGATTTCAGTTCCTAGGGACACGAGTAAGATAACGACCTCCTTCCTCATATTCCCTTCTTGGATGCAGGTTTTCCAAAGCTCTGAGCACCACCAGGGTTCATGGGACAAGTGTGACACCACCCAGCCTCTGGAGACAGACATGGCCCACACTGTCCCGTGGTGGCTTGTGTACCATGATACAAGGAAAATAAGCAAGCGCTGCTTGAGATGTGTTATATTTGCACGACACATTTACTGAGCTGAAACAAGACAACGAACAGCACTGAGATGGAGCATGTCTTTCCCCTGAGGAATTTTTGTCCGTGTGTCTGTCCATCCTCTAATCATATGTCTTTGCATGCACCTATGGTACAACAACACTCATTTAACTGCTGAGAACCTGGACAGACACAAAGAACGACTGACTCGCTCTGTCGAATGCCACTCCACCTGCCAATCACCTGGTGGGTTGCATTTACTTAATTTTCCTTTCCCTGCACCATGGTAATTTCATGCTGCCAAGAGCCTGCCTTCTCTTTCAGATAAACAATATCAGCGGCAACATCCTGTATTACAACACATTCCATTTATTTATGATCTCTCAAAGACTCAATTAGCTTCAGTTTACTCATCTGTGAGATGGGTACAGGATCTCATATCTACTTCAGAGCTACCATCAATCACTAGATAAATTATTCATCGTTTTACAAGGTATCATTAGCCATGCTCTTTCATACCTGGGAATGCACACACATACGGAAAGTTTTAGATGATCACCGTTAATGCTCGAGAGCTTTCATCCCAGTGATAGTGATCTGGGGAGAAATGCCCTCTGCCACCCTGATTTTATTAAGGAGCCAAAGTCTACTCATGGAATAAGGATTTGGGATTTCTCAGCGCTGACAGTCCTGTTCTTGCTCTCCCATAGTACTCTATCCCTCCTGTGCCTCAGTTTTTCCATCTCAGTTCCTGAGGTTTGATTTATTCACACCTACAAAGTGTTACCAAAAAAAAAAAAAAATAAATTCCTGTGTGAAAGGTGCTATGAGAGGAAAAAATATCATCATGCCTAAAGCCCATGATGAGAGGTGACTTGGCTTTAACAGATTAGTCAATACTGCCTGGTGAAAAATAGACCTTCTGATGGATTTCGGTGTCTGGTCTGCCTTGAATAGCACAAGCACTTAAATGCTTACGCAGACTGCTGCTCCCTTCATTGACAATTTACAACCAGGGGTAGTGGCTGGAAGATAGCTGGCATGAGTAGATAAACTGCCAGGCCTCTAAGATACTAATCATCTATTTATTATGCTCTTTTCCATTGCTTGCCAATGAGACATTGCTGATACAGAGGAGATTTTTTTGTCCTGTTGCATTCATCCCATAAATTAAAGAAAAAGCACCCTTTTTTTTGTTGTTGTTACTGTACATCATTGGATCTTCTCAATTGCTCCATTTTTGTTCAAACACCCAATTTTCCTGTTGAAAACCAGCTTTTAGATGGCTGGAAAGCTATTGACTAGACTTGCCACTCCAAGCAATGCCACGTCTGTGACTCCGAGGCAAACTTCTCTCAAGGATTGCCATTAGAGCCGTGGTCTCTCCTAATGAATTTGTGCTATGTAATGAGCTGATGGCGCCAGGCTTTGCTGGGTGCTCTGGAGAACAGTGGCTACCAGGCAATTACACTGAGGCACATTCTCCGTTAATGAAATGCACCTCATTTACCAGTGGTACCAGAAAGTTGGGATTAAACAGGAATGCAAATGTGTTTTTTCTTGTCTTTAACTGCCTTTTTCATATACACAGTTTGTATGGGGATGATGCTGCCTGAACATCAGTCCTAACGTGGATAATTAATCTTCCTACAGTAAACCAAAGACATAGGGTTTTTT
>JAHREE010000502.1:430296-453807 GCA_033628505.1 Tringa tobata
TTCCCTCCCCCCCCCCCCCCCCCCAAAACCAACTTCTTTCTGAGCGTGGGTGTGAAAATCCTCCGGGAAGGCTGATCAAAGGGAGGGGAAGATGCACACACGTGCAAGGAGCAGCACAGCTCTGTCCTCCCCAGCTCCCCATCGCCCACCCCCAGAACTTGCCTTTTTAACCCCTGATATAAAATAAAAGCAAGTGGTTAGGGTGGACACACCCCATTTGCAGGCCAGCATCATGCTAAGGAATACGCTGCTGCCCAAGAGATGCTCCTGCAAAGGGTAAAAATAAGATTTCTCCATTAAAACGGAGGAAAAGCAAAAAGCAGCCCCAATGTGGCTCCAGTTCTGGATGCTTTCTCCCTCCTGCCCACCCCAACGGGTGCTGCCATGTCCCCCATGTCCCCTCTATTCATCTCCTGCCACCGAGACCCGCTTTGTGCTTGCTAAATTTGTTCGCCCCGGATTCGAGACCGCAATTCTCTTCTTGTCCTAAAAACACAGCTGGGCTGCAAAAAGTGTTACTACGCACAAGAGAGGAGCAGAAGGTGGAAAATATGGGCAAAGTCAGAGCAGTGAGAAAAAGACCCAGACTCCAGCATTGCTCCCTCCCTCCCGGCTTTCCCAGGAAACACGACGTGCTCCCTCGCTCCTGAAAAAATCCCCTGTCTGGGCAGGGAATACCTCAGCTTTGAGTTTTTATAGCACTTCCAGGAAATCTTGCTGTATTACACACATCCCAGTTCAGATGTCAGTGAGACATGTCAGTGTGAGTCTGACTTGGGATAGGACAGGGAAGGAGATGCAAACTTTTAAGAGGGCTTAGATAAAAACGTGGGAAATCTCTACGTTCTCTGCTGTGACGGCAAATTTACTGCGACCAAGGAAACACCTGTAGCATAATGCTGCTGGGAGCTGCAAAAGGGAAGTGGCAAATCATCTGGACCAGAAAGAGCATCCCCTATGAGCACCTGCAGAACATGCGCCATGGGGTCGGGCAGCATAGAACTCCTGTTTCTTTTAATAAGCATTCCCTTTTTTCCAGCTGAGTTGAGGTTTCCTTCGTTTCCATCTCTTGTTCTCTCTTGTGGAGCAACAAAAATTTAAGGGACTACAATACTTGATCCCTACAGTATAAATATTCCTGGGAGAAGATGTCTCCTTTTATGACTTAGTGCCTCTTCCAGTCCCCAAAACCCCAAGCTTGTGCTAAACACACCCGGCTGAAAAAGGGGGTGGAAAAGCATTTGCATTGCTTTGTTTTGCCGATATTCTGCGTGTGTTTTCTCAACATGAGAGCTCTAGCATTTGAAAAGCTGTCCCAAACCCATAGTTCAAAACACAGCTAATATCAAACTTGTTCCTATGATTTTTCCTATGGATTTCAATGAGACTGCTCACAGGACAATTAGGTAGTGTTTGTAGTATTAAGTGTTCTGGAGCACTTCTATAACAATAGCTGTTCCTCTCAAAGCTAAATAATATTGATTTAACTGTAATAATAGTATAATAACTGAACAAGCCTGGGGGAAGAACGTATGGCTTCTATTTTTTCACGTTTGCTTGCTTTATATAAATGAGATATAATCTCTTATGATAAACTAATACAAATATCAAACAAATCAAACCATCTCCATGGTTTTTATCCTCTGCAGTTACAATAAAAAGTCTCAGGCAATATTAACCAAATACATTTCACATGCAAATATTAGATCCCAGCCTACTGCTGTCAAACTTCCAGGAGAGGGTTTATTTCCTATACCCCCAGCCTAATCTCTCAGCTAGATGCCAAACAGTAAAACTGACATTTCAGCTGAAAGAGGCTCCCACATCAGAGAAACTGTCAGATAGTGCAGATTAACAGATTTTGGGGATATATATATAAAAATATATTTTCCCTCTGCAGGCTCTCCTCTGGAGAATGAGACCTCTTTTGGGAATCCCCATGCCGCAGCAGGGATGTACATCTAACACAGATCTGTTGCGAGGTTCCTAAGTTACAAATAAAATCCTCCAGCATAGAATCATAGAATCATAGAATCATCTAGGTTGGAAGAGACCCTTGGGATCATCGAGTCCAACCATCTACCCTAATCTACAAAGTCCTCCCCTACACCATATCCCTCAGCACCACATCTAATCGTCTCTTAAACACATCCAGGGATGGTGACTCAACCACCTCCCTGGGCAGCCTATTCCAATGCCCGACCACCCTTTCCGTGAAGAACTCCTTCCTAATGTTCAGTCTAAACCTACCCTGTTGCAGCTTGAAGCCATTTCCTCTCGTTCTATCATTAATTACCTGTGAGAAGAGACCAGCACCAACCTCTCTACAGTGTCCTTTCAAGTAGTTGTAGAGAGTGATGAGGTCTCCCCTCAGCCTCCTCTTCCTCATACTAAACAGTCCCAGCATCTTAAAATTCTCTGAACAGCAACAACCATAAACAAATTAACTGAACAATGAGATATTCATAATGCAGAAGTACCCGCAAGCCCAAGACAGAAGGGGATCCCATCACACCAGGTGTTGCACAAACAGACTAGAAAGACAGTCCTTCCTGCAAAGAGCTCGCAATGTAAAATTACTTGTTTTTTCAATTTTAATAAATCTAGCCCCAGATCTCATAAAACCTGGCATCATAACTATTTCTTCTTGTAGCAATTATACGACAAAGGCAAGAAGCTCCTTCAGAGCCTTTCTTTATTGCAACTGCTTGGGATGCTGCTAAAGTTCATCACAACACAGGGGCTGAAGAGAGAGACAGCAGTCAGCAAATTACCAAGCTGCCAACAGGAAAGCCTTCATCTCAATATGGTCTCAAATCTGACTTTCTTTTAATTCTGTCTGAACAGGATGGAGTCTTTTTCCCATCATGTGATGGGTCAAAAATACATTTACTTGTTAGAATGCAACTTGGATAGGAGGAGCAAAGGTCAGGGAATATGCTTTCATTATTCACCATAATAAGACTGTGAGACTTGTAGAAGAAAGATATTAATAGGACTCAAGAGGGAGTTTCTTGGCTCAGTGCTGTGGACAGTCCAGCTGTGCTGTATGAAGGCAGGATGGGGACAAGAAGCACGAGCTGTAGGTATCCAGGGCCACCCAAAATCATGAGGGATGCTCTGTGCCACGAGAGATGCTCTGCAGAGCAAGAACACCCCGGTACCCAGTGGGACTGGACTTGCAGCATCCTTGTTAGGATGCCCAGATCCTTTACAGGGAAACCATGCAAACATGAAACACCCCACTGCTATAAGACCTGGAGACAAGACTGTCCCTCTCTCTCCTGTCACACACCCAGTGAGAGGCACAACGACCCCTCAGGCCTCAGAGACACTGAGTTTGCACTTCAGAAGATGGCAGAGAAAGGTGAAATACTCCTGTCAATCAGGTATCCACGTGTATCTCAGCTCTGATGCACATATGCTGTTGAGGCACACGATAAATACCACAGGTCCTGCTGGAAAAACTGAGGTGTAGAATGGCAAGATGGTTTTAGAAACGTCTATAGCTTTAACCTAAAGTATTACTCTACTACTGGCGTTTAATTGGCATAACAAGTGGAATTAAAAACAATTTACCCTGGGTAGGATTAGACTAAGGATTTTTAAATGCTGCTTGTTATATCTATTAAATACTGCTGTTGGGTTAATGTAGGTCTTTAGAAATTGTGGTATTGTAATGCTACCATGGCCTTCAAGACCTAAGCTTCCCAGGATACCTATGTTGCAATTACCTCCATTTGCACAGACTTCAAGTCGCAGAGGACCTGTCCTTTTCGGATGCTCCCTCAAGGGTAGAATTTGAGACACTTTGGCAAACTGATAATACACCTTGCACCATTTCTGCCCAAGCTGTGCTTTTTCCTTTAAGATAAAGACTTAGGTACGAGAATGATGGCCTTGAAACCTATCACCTCAGCCAAAATTCACTTCAAATAAGCAGGCTTCTAGAGAAAGAAAAAATCAAGGTATTTTAAGTCTTTGTATAAAACAGTAATTCCTTTCCTCAAGGACAGTATTTTATCTGCTGCATAATAAGATGAAGAAATCCCATCAGACTAAAGCAAGAGTTAAAAGCACTGCAAAAACTGCTCCAGGTTCCCAAAAATCACTCCGAATCTCTACAGTGAGGCTTTAGGAGATGGTTTCATCTTTCAGCATATAAAAGCCCTGCAGGCCTCTTTCAGTATATAAATGGCCTAAAAACATAAGGAAAGCCACATTCCTCCTGAGATCATACATATCTGACTTCATTAATGATCTGAACAAGGAAGACTTTCCAGAACACCAAAACAATGGGAAATAAGCAGGCAGAGATGAGGGAAGAAGATTCTTTCTCTGTGTGACGACGAAAGACTACTTCAGGGAGAGACGGTTCACAAAACTGTATTGTTATCTTTAAGGTTGCTTCAAATGTGAAGAAGTCCAAGTGTTCCCACTTCTTTTTAAGCGCAGCCATGAATGTACACCATGGCCTTGGTTCAACATCTGGCTGGCACGAGGAAGCAAACCCAACCTGGAGCTCACTCAGAAGTGGGTTACGGATCTCTTGAAACAATCTTTCTACAAGAACAGCAACAATGACATTATGAGCCCAAAACTCTCCAGCTGGAGACCCTGAAATATTTGGCTCAAGAGTCTCTGTACCCAATTTTCAGCAGCCCTGACCTTCTTTAAGTCAACAACTTCTACAGACACCAAGATGCTCAAAGGCTCTCAATTAAACCAGAGGCCAACTAGCCCCGGCTGGCTGAGATAGGCACCTAAAAATCATTCACTCCTATTAAAACTTCTGGCTTAAACATTTGTCATTTGCTTATAGCTTTCAAAAGCCTAAAGTCTGCAAAACTGGCACAAACCCAGCCTCCTGCAAGGTCACCACCACGTCCTCCTTGCAGCAGCATGCCACGTCTCATCCTGAGTCAGACGTAAACCCCACAATAAAACCTGCTTCTTCCTTCCTGAAAAATACTGTTTCCTCCTCAGGCTACTACTTTAATACCAGTGACGGAGTTACCAGAGTCACCACAGAGGCTGAAGGGAACAGCCAAGCAGTAGCTCTGCTTGCTGCAAGCAGAGCTCCCTTCTCCTGCAACCCCTGCCGTAACTCAGGTGCAGAGGCGTTCTTCTTGGGATCTGCCTGAGGAATCTGCATGCAGGAGCTAATGTCTCCTCCCATGCACAAGGACAAAAATCATCAGCTTCCACATCACAAGTTGCACGTCGTGCTCAAGACGTGATTCTGAACCCAAAAAGCTGGATATGTTTTTGGGTTTTTTTCCCTCATTGATATATCACTTGGCCTAAAGAAAGACAGTGTTTCCCCCAACCTTGCCTTGCTTCTACCTTTGGACCACGACACCTGCATCCACATTTCCATTCAATGAACCAGCTTGGCTTTCTCAAAACAAACAACCAGCCAGATCAATATGCTAAAAATAAATAAATAAATACAAACTGGGAAATTGTAGATGCAACAGCAATTTAAGAAAAATAAACAGAACTGTGCAGGTCATAACAGGCTTGGAGATTAAGAGAAGGTCCTGCGGACTGGCCCACATCCACTTCTGAAACCACATAACTCCAAGGAAAAATCAATAGTGTTTTGTGCCGCTCTTGTAGACACATCCACCAAAGAGGCTTGTGATAGACTCTAAGTGTGCGGGTTTCCACCAAGCGTGGGGACAGCTTGGAGGAAAGGGACAAGGCAAGAAGGAGACCATCATCATGCAAGCATCCCAAAAGTATTGGGATCTGTGGCAGCTCTTTTCTGCCCATGACACGAGGTTTCTCTGAGCTCTGCTGCTCACCCCTGTTTTAAAAACTCCTTTTTTTCTGGTTTCTCCTAATTTTATCTCTTTCTCCTTGTGATGCTAAGACAACCTGGCCCAAGCCTGAGCTCCGTTCTAGTCAGGCAAGGTACAGGCTCCCTAAAGCTCAAACTTGCATTGATTTCAACATGTCCAAGGTTAGACCCACGGACATTTTGCAAACTTTTTTCACACACTCTTCAAGTTTCCCCGTAGCGTTAAGCGAAATCTGGAGGATTTATCAGCAGCCTTATCTCCATGGATGGAGAATAAGGAGAGAAGGGTCAACAGTCCTCAACTCTTGTGCTCACGATGTCGCAGCACGCTGCAGTCCAGCCGTATTTCACACTCCATATCCTCTCGGCACTGCCCAGTGTTAAATACAACTACAAAGTTAGCATTAAAAATAACAGCACAGAAAAGGAGAGAAAGAGTTATAGGGAAGGAGAAAAAGTTATGTTTTCAGCTGAGATTTAAAGCGAGCTGCTGAGTCAATGAGGCAGAGAGGGAGTAGAAGAGAGAACCACAGTGCAATAGCTACTCTGTCTTCAGCCATGAAAGGGAAAGATGAACAAATTGGCTTAAAATTGCTCTCCTTAATTTTATAGCTTGCTGTACATACCTCATCCATCTCACGGCTCAGCTCGCTCAGTCCACGCTGCGCTGCCGGAGCCCTCCGTCCTCCCTGTCCTGCACAGACGGACACTTCCCCTCCTTGACACCCACAGGGACCAAGCCACAGAGGGGCAAATGTGCAAGGAGAACCGAGGCTCAATCTGAGCTCCACGTGGTACCCACAGAAGCGACCCCAGCTCTTCCCAACCTCGATCTTCCCCGCTTTGCAGCAATATACATCCTTTTCTATTAATTTGCTCTCCCAGTGCGCTTATTATTTAAGCTCTGCATTACTTAACTCTCCAACGTGTTTTGAGACACAGTTCGCAGAAAAGGCACTATGCAAACTAAAATTGTATCTTCTGTTCTAATTTGTTTCAGGGGCTAATTACCAGTTTTATTGGGTTTCTGAGCATGAACGTGTGCTGCATATTATCTACGGCACAGCTGCATAGCAGAAAGTGATCCTTTGAGCATTAGAAGTTTCATATGTTGTTTTTAAAACAGTACGGGAAAGGGAAATAATAGATGGTCATCAGGCATTGAATAGGTTCCATTTTTCAACGTGCTTTTTTGGTTTTAGTGTCAATATGTGGGTTTTCCCTACAGTCCCTACCCAGCCTGCCATGGCCCTTCAGTCCAGCGAAGCTCCACTAGATCCATATCAGCAGCCGATCCGAGTGCATCACACCGAAACGTTAATCTTAAGGAAAGATGGGGATGAACAAGTTTCAGCAGTACTTTCTAAAAAAAAAAAAAAAAAAAAAAAAAGAGCCCTCAGCCTGTTGCAGCCTCCCAGGAGGTGAATAAATACCAGGAGAAATGGCTGCTGCCGGGAACCAGCCTTTGGGAAGAGCAAACCTGATCTCGCCAGCTTCACAGCCACGCACGGGCTGCTGCCACACGCTTGTCGAAATGAGCTAAGCTTAAAGAGGGCATTATTAGGATTATAACACTTATGTTGCTCATCTTAAACCAACATGGAATAATCCCTCTGTGATGGGCCGCTACAGATGACTATGAAGGGCTCTGAATTCACGGGACAGCCGCGTCCCACATCTTGCTGCCCCGATGCTGAACCCAAACCACACACGGGAACACACTCCTAAACCTGGGATCGGTTTCAGCACAGCTCTAAACATCCAAAGTTGTAAAAAGGATAAAGATATAGAGATGTGCCTTCTTCCTTGCCAAAAGTAAGGGGGAGAAAACTTCTAAACTCCTCTTGTGTTGAAAAAGAAAAGGAGAAGTGCACCAAAAGACGTCCATGAAAAGACTCATTTGCAGCCCAACGGGAGAAGGCGGCCTTTTCTGCATCCAGAAATGATAATTAAATAGTTCCCCTTGGTGACAAGATCAGTGACGGGGTGTAGGAGGAGGGGGAAAAAGCGTGCGTGCCATGGGGTGCCCCATGGGAGCGGGCACTGCAGGACGCCCCTGCTCCAAGAAAAACCTCATAAAGGCCCCCGCTCTCGGGCAGCTGCATGTGATTAACTTGCCTCAGGCTGGAGATGAGAAAACTCTGTCCGGAGAGAGTGCGTGGCCGCAGGAAAGCCTTCCTGGAGCCGGGCTGATGGCATCTTGGCAAGCGGAGCCCCAGGGAAGAAGTACATCCCGCTGGCAGCCGGCCATCCCATCCCTCCCTCCTATTAACACGTCGGCCCTTTGCTATTCAGAAAGCAAAAGGCCAGAGATTTATTTTTACAACATAGCGTTAGCCTTTCATGGAGAAATAAAAAGAAAAAGTATCAGCAAAACAACCTACGCATGTAAAAATCACAATTTATAACCCTCTGAGCAGAGTGGTGCCAGGGACCAGGTACTCTGTAAGAGACCGAGACACGTGCAGGACCTCAGAGCAGCAGGGATGGCATCGTCCCGAACAAGGGACAGTGCCTAATCCAGGGAACTGGCACTGATAAAAGTGATCAGAAGTGGTGGAAGAAGTCCCAGTTGAGGTGCGGTGGTAGGACCGAGCTCCTGCTCCTCCTGCTTTCCACAACCCCAGGCTGCAGGTGCCCCAGCTGTGTCCCTTGGGCACGACCAAAGCCCACGGGCTGATGTGATCTTGGGGGACGGCACCTCCTCCCCACGCAGCTCTTGCTCTGTGGCTGGGCTGTCCTGCATCTCATCATCCCCTCCAAGGGGCCTGTCCCTGTGACAGCTCACCCGGTGGAGCCCAGACAAACACCATATTCCCGGGAGGATTTATTGCCGAGCTCACAAGGCTCAGCTCTGTCACTAATTCCAGTTTAATTCCCGTGACGGACGGAGCACGAGCCCCTGCCTGTGCCCTCCCTGGCTCGTGCCCTTGGCAACCTGAGTGCTGCTGAGGAATGGGGACGGAGGATGAATTTGGGATTTAGGAGAATCGCAGCCAAACCTGCTGCAGTGGGAAAAGGGACAGGTGCCTCCAGGCTCCCCCTACCCCTAACCTCACCCACTCAGCTACCTCCATGACCATTTACCCTTTTATACATCCTTCAGGTCTCACTCTGCCTGTGTGCCCAGCAGCAAAAGCATCAGCACTGTGGATATTCAACTCATCACCATCCCAGGACAGCCAGAAACACACCCTGTGAAAATTCCATTAGAGCCATAGCACCTCAGCAAGGGAGTGCTCGAGGCCCACAGAGGCATAAGCCATCCCTTGCAAGGAGGAAAGGTAGTTTGTCCCAAGTTTTTTAATCCTTAGCACTATGTTTTATCTTTCCATGGAAGGTTTTGGGGGAGGAGAGGGGCTCAATGAAAGTGAACTTTTGCAAAACAAAGAGGCTGTGATCATAAAAATCGTATCAGGTCCCTGAATTACCATAAGTCATCCACCTTAAGTGACTCCTGCATCAATGTGCAAGGGAGGAGAAGTGGGGGCTTGGTAAGAATTGCTGTCCCAGCCACGGTGAACGTGGGAATTTTGCTATAGGATGAGGGTGCATCTCCTTCTCTTCTGTATAACCCGCAGCAACACAGCCAGAGGGGTTGCAGACTTCATAATTATAATCCCTGCTCACCCTGGGGTGCAAACATGCAGCCATGGTCCACGTCACGGTGACATCTCACTCTTCTCATCGGCTCTGCTCTTCCCAGGTCCTTGCAGACCAGAGTCAGAAAGCGTGAGGACCATTCCTGAGCAAACTGGTAACCCAGGGCAGTGCGGTGCAATTACATGATGTCTAACAACAAGCATTTTCTTCCCTCGTAGAGCTCCTAAAATTACCAATTTCATGGTTGATTTTTCTCTCTGCTCCTTTCTGTCTGTAACTCTCGCATCCCCCACGCTTCCTGGTGAGAGGGTGCATTGCAGCTGGGACCTTCAGGGGTTCAAAGAGCTGTCTGGAGCCTTGTGATGGGACACATGTCACTGGCTGTCGGCATCCCAGTGCAGGAGTAATCTCCTTCCAAGCGTAGCAGAAACATGCCATGTGCACCCGGGGACAGCATGATCCAGTACAGGAGACCTGGTGGCATGTGAGATCAGTAACTGCAGAGACTGGGTTCTGAAGGCATCTGATGCTGCACTTCACGAGCTGCCATTCACCAAACTGTGCCCTCAAAACACAGCCAGCCCAACACAATTCCAGCCACTTCCCAAATATTCTTCATGGTCCTTACGGCCAAGATGTTCCTCCAAATCACCAGGCTTATGGAAAACTCCTTTCCATGCAGGATGCATTTTAGCTCAAGGGAATAGGATGAGTCCTATAAGAAGCTCCTAAGCTGCCATGCAGTTATCAGGTTAAGGTTTTGCTCTCTAGGCCTGATCCCCAAGAGGTTTTTTACACCCCTTTAGCAATGGGCTGATGAATTTCCTTGGCTATATTTCCACTCACGTGACAGTCCTTCCATTCTGATGCCTGCATATAAAAGGCATTGGTGTGCACCAGTGATGCTCTACCCATCCAGACCCCTCACCAGAACTACAAGGTTTCACCATACCACACTACATTTATTTTCTTGCTCATCACTTTGCATTGACTTCTTCAAATACCAGACAAGACCAGTAACGAGCACAGAGAGAGAGCACCATGGACATATTGCACAGCCTGGTGCTCTACCAAGACTCCAAGATGCCAAACCCATTTGCTTCACCTTTCATAGCCCGTCTGCTCTTTGAAGGAGATCAGAAAGACTGAAGTCACCTTAATCTCAACATCAGATTTTCATTTTTGGCCAACAAGGGTCCATCTGGCCAGTGGGAAACGGGCCTGATGAATCCCGTGCTGATTTCTCACGTCAGGTTAGTTTTTATTTAATGGTATGGCTCTCTGAAGTCATATGGCTCTCTGAAGTCATATATCTCCAGCAGCCTCAGCTTAAGGAAGCGTAGCCTGATGTTTATAGTAACAAATCTAATAATCAAATACAGTCTGGTAAATGACAAACTGTTTATTTTCCCCTCACATGAGGAATTCTTATAAAACTGCTGAAACATTCCATTTAAAAGTCATTTGCATGGCGATGTGCTGGGTATTGTCATAAATCAGGGAAAGCAGCCTCATGAATAATTTCAGAGACTAAAAATAATCCCAAACAGGAATCTTCTCCTCACACTTGAACTAAGGACCATACTAATATATATCTTTTTTTTTTTTCTTAATTAAGACAAAAGGAGACCCTGATTGTTGGGATTTTTGAGACAAGCTGATCAGCATGTGCCAAGGGCTGGATGGATGCTTTCAGCTCCCTGGCCTGGTGGGATCACAGCAGACTTTGGGCTACTTACAGTTTTCTTCCTTGGGGGCACCTGAGTGTGGGAGCCCTGCCAAAACTTCAGGGGACAGACAGACACAGGGGAACAGATATAACACCCTAAGCTATGCCCATACCTTTACGATTGGCTCCCCTAAAGGAATGCAACTGGGTCAGCCCCAAGGTTTATCCATCTCCTGTCCTTGACAGTGCAAATACACAGAGAAAAAGAACACAAAACCAAGGGAAAGTAAAGCAATAACCTTCCTGTATTCAGCAACCGGTGGGGATCTCTTGATCCAAAAGTCAATAAAATAAGTAACATAGAATGAAACTTCCTGACTTTACAAAAGAAGTGCCAGGTTCCTGCTCTAAGTTATTAAATATCATTTTACCAAGCAATGGCATCAGAGACATCCAAGCTGTACGAGAACAAAGGTCCTGACTGTACTCCAACCCCACCAATATCTCAAGGGAAAGGTTTTGCCTCAAATTATGCTCGCGATGATCAGTAGCTATTCATGTTAAAGCAGGTGCTTCCCATAAAAACTGGTGTAAAAGTAAAATCATGAGATGAGAATCAGGTCCCTGTAAGTTTATTTCTAAATCAGGAAGTCCCTTTGTCAGCATGTCTGAACCCTTCAGCTGGAGGACAACCAAACCCTCGAAACATTTCACTTGAATTAATTCATACACTTCTAGGAAAAAAAAAAAGGAAGAAAACATGCATTCCTTTCCCACCCTGCTTTAATTTGAAATATTTCAACAGAGAAAACAAGCTGAAATCCCACACTTTCCCCAGATGGACAGTGAGGTAATCGGTAGACATTTGCCCATGTCAGACTTCAAAGCCCACTTTGTTCCCTGCACGTCATCTGTGGTTGCAACCTCTGCTGTGAGCTGGAGCACCCCTTTTGCAGCAGAGGTTTGACATCTAGTGGACAGACAGCTCCTGAGAAGCTGTCACTGTGCAGCCAGGGGACATCAGTCCAAAGTCACCCTCCCAACAGGAGAGGACCAAAGGAGCAGGGGCTCACCAGGCACCCGCGAAAGAAAACATGCACCAACCAGGGTGTTTCTCCAGCCAAATGAGGCCAAGCAGCACCAGAACTAGAAATATCAGCCAGGCTGGTGGGAGGGTTATTCAGGCTCAGCACTGGCAGGAGATACAAGATCAAGGTGGGTGAAGCTCATACGCCAAGCAAACACAAGAGCCATACATCTCAATTTCTGAAGTGCTGCGAGCAAGCCACCATCTCCTTGATGCCCAAGAGATGCTGACAGGAAGCTGCTGCACCTGAGGGGCTGCATGGTCCCATCAGACCCAAACGATTTGGTTCCAAAAGTTGCAGGTCAGAAGAGTCACCCATTATCAGCCCTTCCAAAAGCTGATAGGAGCTGCTGGGTCTGTCCTGGGAGCTGCAGTGTGACCTTGGACACCAGCTTGCAAACTTGGACAAACCAAAGTACTTACACCCACCAGAAAGGCAAACCAGACCCTGCCCACAGCCAGATGACTTTCTTAGTTAATTCAGGCAATGCTGCCCAGACACAGCATTATCCTCCTGAACTCCCCACAGCCCTCTGCAAACAGCATCTTGAAATAAACGAATCAATCACACTTCCATCAAATAGGCACAGGATATAAAACCAAGCATTAGGGGCCGTCCCGGATACCTGGATAAACAAGGAGCTTTCTCCAGGCCTGATTAAGCATGATTCATTTCAGAAGAGGCTGAGATCTGCACAGCTGCCTGGAGATTCAGTGTGCCCAATTCCCATTAAAATTTATGGGCTGGAGAGGACAAGAACTTCCACGGGAAGGCCAATTTCTTGCTTAAACTTTCATTCCAATTTGCTAACAGAAGCAGCTTGGGATGGAAGCTCAGACGGGCTCTGAATGAGAAACTGAAGGGTTTGGAAGGCTCTTGACTCTCCAGCCCTCCAAGAAAGGGCAGCACATCACAGTGTACGAGAGAAACCAGCACCACGGGCTGCACCAGCAGCTCAGAGCCCGATAGATCTTGTTCTTCTTGGCAGCCCCATTAAACACACCAGGACAGTGTGCCTTTTTAAGGATGCTGGTCCAGGTGTTCTAAGGCAGAGAGCATCCAGTGGATGCCTGGTCCTCCCGCTACAGCGGGCGAAGCGATGGTTGTTTGGTAATGGACTGCAGCAAGAGCCATTTGAATTTGCAGAAAACCTGGACAGCACCCAATGTGAGATTGGATCAGGACACGCTGCCGGGGCCAAACACATTCCTTGATGCACTAACGTCTTCGGGGGAGGATACATCTCCCTGTTTCATGGTCTGATGATGGGGAGCCCAGCCTGACCCCGCCTCTGGCCAGGGCACGTCATGCAAACAAGGAGCGATTGCTCTGGAACGAGACCTCCATGGGATCTGGAGCAAGGAAAAATTCAAGCCTGGCTTCTCAGGACCCGTTCACCACTGCCTGCTCCTGAACATACCGCTCTGTCAGCCCATCACTGCGTTTTGCTGATACCTTATCCTGTTTTGCATGATGTGCTTTTCTGCAGGGTGACATTGCCTTGCCTGTCAAGGACACGCGCGGGCGCAGGGAGGACTCACAGATAAGGGAGTTTCAAAGGGCTCTCGGAAGGAGCTCGGAGGAGGCAAAGTAAGGGCCATGGGCCAGACAGGGAAGACACACACCCATGTGTGTGGAACAACAGACTCAGTTAAGTCTACAGACATCACAAGACAATCTAAAGTGGAACTGTATTGTCTGGGGAATGCTTCAGAGGAACCCCAGCATCCAGCTGTAGAGTCCCACATGTTTTGATAAGAGACTGTTAAAGGCACACTTCTATAAACACAAGTCACATTTTGTATAGATATGGGCTGTAAATATTACGTTAAAATACCTCAATTGCCTTGAAACCGATTCATGCTCTGCAACTGCCAAGGGAAAAAGAAAAAAAAAAAAAGCGAGCCCGGGATATTTCAGCTTGCTATCTGAAGTTATTTATAATAAACTCTGACTGAACTGAACACAACGGGCCAAAAGAGCAGAGGAAGCAGCGATGAAGGGTGGTAAAGCTCATGCTGCAATCCATCACCCCTGCCGCAAAGCCCGTGTTCAAACAAGGCAACGGGTCTGGCTTCCATCAGGCAAAGCCAGGAAACGCAGGGTTAAGGCCAGCTTGAACTTGGTCCTTAAGTGACCCCCCTGACATGACTCCAGCAGCACCACTGCCTCCAGGGGCTGGGTTGTGCTTTGTCTGCCCTTGGCTCTTCCCCAGCAGAGGCTGCAGAAGGACTTGGGGATCCCTTCCTTGTCCCTCTGCTTTCCTCGGACTGATGGAGCATTGGGACACGGGTCAGACCACACCTGGCCAGCGAGAAAACAGCTCCATCCCACCCAACTGCATGGCCACCTCCAGCTCCTCACTGCTACAACCTGGTATTAGGAATGACATTAAACTGCAGGGCTGACTCAGAGGTAGCCGAGGATATTTTATCCTACCGAATTTCTCTCCAACCTATGAAAGATCACAGGCTGCCAAGAAATGATGCCTCAGATGTAGCTCCCCTTTCTTGTGATGAGCTGGTGGCTTAAATCCATCCTTCAACTAATACTGCTGCTGACATTGACCCATCCTGGAGAGCAGAGATGTGCTTTCAAACACGGCATTTAGAGCTAAACTGACAGCTTATCAGGACAAAGCGATACAGAGCAGGCAGGGGATTGATTTTGCCTAACTGATCCCTCCTGTCTTGCTTAAGGGCAAACTCCACAGCCCTTACCAAAATGAACAGTCCTGCTGGGTTGCAATGGGACTACAGGAACGCTCAAGTGCATAGGAAACAACCACCTTCTTTGGTGAAATCTCCGTGCCCACAGAGCCCATCTGCAAAAACCTGTCTCAGATCAGCAGCAAGAGTAAAATACCAGGTAAATTCACAGCAAGATGGGACTAATGATGTCCACGTAGCATCCAAAGCTTTACATCATTTAGCTGAAGTTATTTCCTTTCCCTCACCCATAAGCTCTGCCTGTCCTTCCTCAAGCAGAGGTTCTTCTGGACCATCTTTAGAACACCAATCACATACACTGCGTGGCTTTATAAATTAGTCCTAATCTCTGCCACTTGTTTCTCAGATGTTGAAGTTCTGCTCTGCTCACGTGGATATGAGCTACTTTGAAGATGCTTCACACAAAGAACTGCAGGTGCCCAAGTCACAGCCTCTCCACCACTCATCTCCATGACTCCTTGCAGGTCACCTCCCTGCTCCTTGGCGTGATTCCCGTCTCGCTTTCTGTAAGAACCCAACTCACTCTCTTCGAAGCAATCTCAGCCCCAGATTGCCTCTTCCTTTGAGCCCTGCAGCTCTGGGCTCAGCCTAAGTACTGCCCTGATGCAAACGCTAATAACACAAATGGGCTCCGTAATTGACTGCCCGCACACACAAGAAATGGCTCTCTGAGCTTCAGCCCTTGACAAACATACGTGGGAAAGCCTCATAGGTACTTGTCAAAAACTCAGAGCAACAAAGAAACCAGCCATGACTCAGCAGGGCCTGGGAAATTTCAATGAGAGGCATGTTTAAAAAAAAATATTAAAAAACATAAAAAAGAATAAATATAGCCTTAAGGAGACTATTTTGCTATGGCTGAGTATTGATTTTTTCCAGTCCCAGCACACCCTGCTCTGGCAATGGGGTAAGAATTCAGTTGATTGTACGGGGGCATCAAGCTGCTGGTTGGAGATGGAGCCATCGGAGCAGGACTCATACACGTGACAAACACCGAGACAAGGGCAGAACAACAGGGTTAGCCTAAGGCATGGGAGAAGAGCATCTGGCCAGGACCCCAACTGCGAAATCCCTCTTTATCCCTCAACAACAGTTATCCCCAACTTCAGCAGGTCTGGAGCTCCCCTTTTAAATACCAAATTATCAGTTCAAGAACAGATTCACACTTAATAGCGAAAATGAGAAAAGTGTCCTCAAAGCCAGTATGAAATGTGGCATTTTTTCTTCTATCCAGACCAGGTAAGTTCCAGACCACACAGGCACTAAAAGCAGGCACTCTCACAAATGCACATTTTCCTGATCCTCATCAGAAAAGTAAAGAGCAAGGCCACACAGAAATTTAACCAACTTCTGCCCAGCAGAGCCATGCCCTCAGGAACCAGCTGCGAAATGATGTGCAAGAACTTACCCTGCACTCTCTTTATGCCTTGATAAGAGATTTAAGAGACCGTGGTGGTCAATCAAACCCTTCACGAGTCTCTCTTCACGGAAAAGACACATGATTTAGCATCGAGTGAATTTTTACCGTTGCCTTACAAACACCTGCGAGGTGGATGTTTGCGGTGGAACACCCGGGAGACCCGTGCCAGCGGTTGTGTCTGTAATTAAAGTGTTGACAGCACCGGTGTACGCTTGGAATTGCAGAAACAATATTCAGGATCACCAATTAAGGGAAAACACCGCAACTACATCTGAAACAAAACGCCCTTCTGACTTCTGCTCTTCCATTACCAGTGCTGAGAGAGATGAAATTAAAATCTTTAGCGAGAAGCGAGATGGAGGAAATCCCAGCATATTCACAGACGCGACATTTACCAGCGCCCTTGGGAACGGATCCAAATCTCCTTCCTTGGGAGCCTGTCTAATAGGACAGCAACCTTCCTAGCGTTTGCTTCCCATCACTGGTGTCTCTCCCACCCCTCTGCCCATGCCCAGAAGCAGAAGTCTGCTAAATATTGGCCAGGAAAAAAAAAAAAAAAAAAAAAAAAAAAGCATTCAGGAGAAATAGGTGACACATTTTATTTTTTTTCCCCCCTTCCTCAAGAGTTGCTCTGTACAGTTCAATCCTCTAGGCTACGAAATTCAATAAGCCATAATGTTCCAATCGCTACAAGCTGCCTAGTCCCCACCATGCCAAAGTAGCTCGGATTTAACAACAAAATTACAGTGTACATTATACCATTACAGGCTCCGCACAAACACACTTACAAAAGGGCCTGGTAATAAGAGGTTGAGGATATACAATGTGTTTAGGGCTAAATCCTGCTCCTGGACCCACTAGCTTTTCTAGCATTGAAGTTACCTGAATGGGAACGTGTGGCTGAAGAACAGAGTCTTGGTTTCTTTTCCAAGCCCAAACTGATGCTCCCTTACCCTCCTCCAAACCCAAAGGCAATGACAAAGATCTCATGGAGTCACTATTTCACCCCAGGACTTCAACTGGCACCTCCAACTCTGACAGCATCCTCATGGACAAACCCGGCCAAGGAATATACTTGATTGCTATCAACCTCCACAAGATAGGTTTCATTCCTTTGCCAACAAAAAGAAGTCCATTCTGCTAGAAACAACAGCGTGGGCACACACAAAAATATATAAGAACATCCATGTATTAAGTATGTACACACAAATACTGCATTTCTGTTTTCCTCTGCTTTCCTATCAGCCTTGTCTGAAACCTAAGCCCAAAAAATTTCCATTTGTAGTACTAAAACCCACGATTTGCTTTGTCTCCCAGTGAGCTCTTCGTACTTCCCTCTCTCTGTCATCCCCAATGAGAGAGGTGTCAGTTCATGCTTTCTCTCCTTAACCACGTCAAGAAGCAGCCTGGGCTGCAGCTCCTCCGAGACAGGAACGGATCTCTATGCCAATACCTCTGTACCCATCGCAAATCTCAGAGGGTTCAATCGAACAACAGGAAAATCAAAACAAATGTGTGAGCAGAGAGAAGAGTGATGGGGATGAAAAAGTTTGGGTACGCCAAGCTTCACGAGGGTCCCAGGGGATGCTCCCCCCAAAACATCCCTGTTTGTAACATTCATCCAACATCCCAGTTAATGTGATGCTCCACCCTTCTGGAACATGACAGTTGTCCAAACACCCCATACCATAACTTGTGGTTTACTTTCTGTAGCAATATCTACCAGAATATTAAGATATGCAGGCAAATCCTCTTCCTATTCTGCACCACAGGGATGGAGGAAAGGGGCCAGGAGGAGTCACACAGATTGAATTCACCCTCTGAAGGAACCACGATCACAAATAGATGTACACACAAAGTCATCTTATTTCTCCGGATGGCTTTCGGAAGCACTGCTTCTGAGCAAAATTGCAAGATACTAGTAGCATTGTGAAAGCACACAATTTCCATCTGTCAATTGAAATGGGCAAAATTAGATCTCGAAGCTGTGCATTTAATCCATTGCCAAACTAGTCTGCCTGGTACAGCGCTCAGAACAGATTTTTTTATTAAGGGAAAGAAAGAGGAAAATTGTCTTTTACAGCTGCATCTTGTCAAAGCTCCCCTCCTCCACCCCCAGCCCGGCCGGCCAGCTCCGGAGTGACCACTCTGAGATTTCCCTGTGGCAGGAGGCTAGGAACGGCCCTGGAAGTCCCGTACAGAGCTCATCAGCCTCTAATTCACTTCCAATTTGTCTCTGTGCAGGCTGATGACTCCTAATTGCTGGTTCAGAAATACAGTGCACACCCCGATGATTTTAAGTTGGTCTGAGTTACCTTAGAATTAACTATTAAAGGTGATCACGTACTCACTCTCCTCCCGCCCCAGGCAGCTAAATATTCAGTTAAAGGTATAACTTACTTAAAATCACAAGGCTGCTTCGTCAGCTGGATTAACGGATTGGATACAAACGCCAGATGCTACCTTAAGAATTAAGGGCAAAATCTGAGCTCAAGTTCTCTTAAAACATCTGTGTAAATAGAGGTAACATATTTCTTGCATGAGTTTTGGCGCTGGTGGCAAAGGTTGGTGCTGCACAGGTCGGATGCCCGACAAGGTTGAATTCCCGGTGCGACGTGGGAGAAAAGTAAAACACACCTGTGGGTCTCGGGGTGTGCAGCCCCCGGAGCCAAGGCTGTACCCCTGGGACTCCTCCTGATTTACACCAGCCTAAGGAAATGGCAGCCCACAAGCTACGTGCATAATCCAGTGGAAAACTAATCGGAGCTCTGTAAGTAGGCAGCTCAATGCTTCTTGTCTGCAGAAGCAATTTAAAAAAAAATAAATAAAAAACAAACAAGAAACAGCAATGCACAAACACACAGAGAAAAACATGATTCAGAGTTCATTCACTGTAAACTAATGTGATCCCGGTTGCTCTAATGGAGTTACTCCAAACATGTCATTTAGACAGAGCATGGCAGATAAAGCTGAGGTTTTGTTTCCAAGTAAGCCTGGGTGGATGCTGCCGACCAGCCCCACGGGAGCCAACCCAAGCCCCAAAAAGCCAAGGAAAAGGTAAGCTTAAATTTTATTGGAATAAATCTAAAACTACTTTTCTATTTAAAACAAAACCAAAAAGCAACCACAAAACAAAACAGAAAAACCCCACTAAAATACAGTAAAGCATCTTAGAGACAGCTGTATGACAATTCAGAAAATACTTATATCCAATTTGGGGTTACACTGCATAAAATTCAACTGCAGCATAAAGCAGAGATTAGCTATAGACTCTGATCTTCTGCTCCCATTAATCAGCCCAGTTCAACTCACGTGATATGTTGGTTTAAGTTTCTAAGGGATTTGCCATCTAGACACGCTGGAAGAAAATACATATGGACTCAATACATAAACCAAACTTGTAAACAGACTGCAAATTGAAACTGCATTTATTGGTTCCCACCAGATTTGGGAGGTGAGAAAACTGAAGGCAATTGGAAAAACTTTGCAAAGCGGAGTCTGGGATGCATCTTGTAAATGCCTTGAAAAGTAGCAAACTAATTGCTCTGAAGGGGTGTAAATTACAGCCTGAAAGTAACAAGTGTAGCTATTTCACAGACATTACCAGTAATCTTTAGTAAAATCTGATGCGACAAGTTAACATCTCTCAGTTTCTCACTGGAGGGGAATATCCAGTACAGAACAATTTAAAAAAAAAAAAAAATCAGTAAAAAAGGAAAAGCATACAGAAAGACATTCTAAAATAATTTTATCTACTATCTTCAGTGAAACTACACATATAGTAAATTTGGGTATGTGGATGTTAACTCTTGAATCCACTGGCAGTAAAAGCACTAACTGGGTACAAGAACGAGAAAGAACTAGGCAGGCAAAATTCTTCTAAGTGTATTTGCTTATTAAACCGGTTCAGAGATACCTCCTGCAATCCTGACTTGGGAGAATACTGAGATAAATCATTAAAACTCTGAGGAGCTACAGACCCAGCTGGGAATTCAAACACAAATGCAACAGGGACCGAGAGGAACAGGGTGCCTGGGGCTCCAACCAGGGCCACTGTGCATGCACGGTCTCACCAGTGTAAGAAAAAGATCAGAACTGGGGGTGATGAAGGGTTAAAAATTATTCTATTTGCTGAATATTACATTTCATTAAAGTTAAAGATCTAATTTTGTTTTCATTACTTATACTTCTGATTTACTTTGTACACTTTGCTCAGACAGACTTTTTTTGCTGTTGTTATGAGTCAACTTCATTTCATCAGACAATTCCCCAGTTCCATTCCTGGGGACCAGCATCATATCGTTTTTTTCTGGTTCCCCCACACTCCCACTTCTGAACGCGTACAGGTAGCGCCGTGCACCCTCAGCCCTTGCTGCAAAGAGCCACGGCAAAACCTCATCCACTGCCAAAGCATTTTTGTAATTAGCTTTCTAATCTTTTTTTTTTTTTTTCTGGTTGCAAAAGTCATTTTGAAAACTGGAGCCACACGCCAACTAATGCCTGCTTGAGTTTGCAGAGAGCTCAACACCTTGCTCTGAGCAACCAGCTTCCCCCCCCTGCCCACGCTGCCGCTTACGCTGACATTTTTCCTAAATATCACAGGCTCCGGCAGCTTTGCCATAGGACAGGGATTTCCAACACCGCTCCATACTCCTGAGTTTGGCTAGAAGATGGGAATAAAAGGCATTTCACCGAGGTACAACCTACGAGCAACGCTTAAGGAATTCAGGGTGCAATAAAGAGGTGGGAGATGATGGGGTTTGGTGGCACCAGGGATGCAGGGACCATGACAAGCCCACAAAGATCACTTCTGTCGGCATCAAAGACGAAACTCAAGGCTAAACTCTTGATTAGATGTTGAGCCAACACAGAGCGCCGAAATGAGAGGAGCTAAAACACATGTGGACAACATATTTTTAGACGAGTTACAATTTACAAGACTTTTCTTCCTTATGTTGCCTAATTGCTTGTCATTCAGCGGGAGATGCTGCTGGGTGCACAGCACCTGCGCCTCTCCCCAGATTCAGTGGGCGTCGTGGATGCTCAGCAGCTCCCAGGATGAGGCCAAAAATACATTTATTCGCTAACGGGTTTTTCCACAGCACGCTAAATATTTTAACTGCAATATTTATATTTGGAGATGACAAATTATGATTCGGTCAAACCCCCCCCATTGCACTTGTCAGGATACAGCCTGAATAGGAACAGATTAAAAAGCAAAGGCTTTCTGATAAAGCTCCTCAAATCTGATCTGTGCTTATCACAGAGCAATCAAATAAAGTTAGTTAAACTGATGGGAGCCCAGACCCGGTCACTTATACCCACACCTCTGTGTGTTTCGGTACAATCCCCCCAAATCCCAAATGGCAATGCTCCCACAGACACAGGAGCCAGAACACATCAATTGTGCAATAAGGAACGAAGAGAACTGCAAGTCTTGTGTCACAGAGCAATTTATAACCGCTGAGAAGACAGCTTAGCCCAGTACGAAGAACAGGGAGATGGAGCGAAGACCAGAGCCTTAGATCAGATACACCATTTTGGGTGAAATACAGTTTTTCACCATCTAAGTGTACTTATAGAGACCTATACTGAGGAATGCTTGGAAGTAACATGCAGGATGTTATTGTGGATGTTAGTTCTGCCCCAAAGTGCTTGTAAGGGCAAGCAGCAAGTGCTGCTCGGAGAAATGCTTCAGAAAAAAAAAAAAAATTAGACAATAAAAACCAGATTTGATGCAAGCAGAGACTCTACCCAAACAGGAGAACGGAGCCAAGTCCCACAGAAATCAGCTGGCACCAACAAGGTCTGTAGCCACTTGAGAAAATAAATCAGCGGAGGGTTTTTACTGACTAAGGCACACAGAATTCAACCTATAATGAATCATTGCGTGTTTTTTATGAATCACTAAATAGCCAGCAAAGTTGCTCGAGCCTTATCAAAGCCGGGCTGCAAAGCTGACACTCGGCGCCGTGACGGGAAGCAGGTTTAATCGCCGCCGAGCGATTAACGTTATGTCCCAGGTTCCAGGAGGTCACACAGTAAAACCCCTCGCAGCTAGGCAAGGTGCTGGCGATGGACACAAAGTCAAGATTCCTCCCAACTGCTCCACCTCCAGCACATGGATGGCACCAACTGCCACCCCAGCCCATCCCTGGGATCCACCTGCGTGAACCATCATGGGCCAGGAGCTGCCGCCCAAATTCCCCTTCCCGAGGCGCAGGGACATCGAGGGATGGACACAAAAGGGACCTGGCACTTCATCGATCAAAATGTTAGCAACAAGCAAAGAAAATATATTCAGGAAAACACCCCTCCGGATACAGGCATGGCTCAGTGGTTCTGTAGAGGCGTTAATTAACGGCAGCACTTGAGAAGAGCTGGGAAAGGACCTGGCAGGATCGTAAAAAAACCAAAATCCTGCTCTGTGCCACCCGACGTGCACACCCAGTATACAAAGTCCCACCCACAGACCTCTATAAATAAATCCACGTAGGAGATCCAGGACTGAAGAAATAAGTAAGTTTGCTTCCAATTATATATCTTTCTTTTTTTTTTTTAAAAAGGCAAATTAGATGGAAATCAGTAATATCAGAGAGAAAATACAACACAACTTGAGAGTGAAAAATCAATTTCAACCATTGTCCATATCACAAGAACTGTATTTGGGCTGTTTATTTGCTCTAAACTCACGTACAAGTGACTTTCTGGTTGAATTTGGGTTTGGAGGTAACCCTGGAGCTTGGAAAGAGACTCCTGTTCTGCAGCCATCACTTTGGAAAGCTGAAGAATGACAATACACAGCAAACAGCTCGACAACAGTCAACTGTGAAAATCAGACCCAGAGCCAGTCTGAACACTTTCTGCTCCTTTGATGAAGCTTTAATAGACACAACTCTTTGATTATTGCTCCCACACCTGAGAATCAGCTCCGCACGATTCTTTTGCTTTCGGTTGTTTGAGAATTCAGAAGTTTGTTGATTTTATAAACACAAAACCAGGCAAATGGGGGTGGGGGGGGGGGGCGGGATTTTTTCCAGGTTGTTGTTAACATTCCCAAAGGCAGCACAGCTATTAAAAACACAAACGTGCATCTACTACATCTGTCCACTCCCCCGTTTTCCCTCCGATGCGCAACCCTTTGGGCGGCCGCGTGCCTCCGGCCAGGCAGGCTCCCGGCCCCGTAAGCTGATCCC
>JAHREE010000502.1:458781-513674 GCA_033628505.1 Tringa tobata
CGCTGCGAGGCTGCCACAGCCCCCCCCTGGAAACCCCGCTTGCCACCAGGGCGTTAGTTCATTAGTTTTAATAAATAAATGTATAAGCCCAAGTTAGAGGTCGGAGCATTTTAATAAATAAAGATCGGCTCTTAAACTGCAGTGATTTTTAGCTGAGTAGCTAATCTTCTCAAGGGCTTAGCTTGGAGGGATCAGAATAAACAGATAATAGAAAGTCGTTACAGGCACCGTCCCCTTAAACTCCGCTTAGCAAGTTTTATTCTTTTGAGTTATTTCAAATTCTGTGAATTATATCTGAATATATTCGGAGGGGGGTGGGGGGGGAGAATAGAGATTAAAAAATGTTAGCTAGGTACATTCCCCTCGACTGGAATGTTTTAAAGAGTGAGTTCATTATATACCACCACATTCAATTTGCAAATGCAGTTCCCAATGCTATTCTTCATGCTTAATAACTGGGAATTGATTGAAAAGGGAGGTCATGCAGCTTTCAAAGCAGAAAGAGCAGAGCCTAATGGGGCTAGTGAAGAGTTGGTTTTACATACACACTTTCAATGGTTGTTTTATTAGATGTTTGCAGGTTGTGATTAACAGTATGTGGCAATTTTATTATTGAACAAACAATGCCTGTGACAAGCAGGACACAGCCTGCAAAGCGAACGTGAACTGTGCAAAGAAGAGATTGCACTTGGAGTTTCCACACATTTATACAAGCTAATTAGGGCAAATCATAAATTACTGTGGGAAGGGAGGATTTGTGTGTGAGTTGGTGGAGCTCTCCTTGAGCAAACCGTCTTCCACTCGTAAATTATCTTGCTCAGGAAAATGACCTTTACAGGAAGAAAAGGAGGTTTACTGAAATGGGAACGGGGAGAAGGAGAGGCCAAGCCTGGAGAGCAAGCGACGCCTCTTGACCCTCTCCCAAAGGCAGAAGCTGCCCAAGCAATAAACTTTCCTCCGTTCCTCCCCTCCAGCTCCGTGTCAGGAGAGCGGGATGTTGCTGCCGTGACTAACAAACCCATCTTCAGAGCTCTTCCCCCACCAGCTGTCCATGAGCACCGGTGGCTCCTGCCCTTCCCCAGGCAGAAGCTGGGTGGAAGCCCAGCGCTGTCGCGGGCTGCAGACATCCTTTCCATAGCCAGACACAGCACGGGGAGCCTGGCATTTTCGAGGTCTCAACCTGTTGCCTGATGGAGAGTATTTAAAGCCAAGAGCCTTATTAATAAACCCCAAGCAATGATGAAGGCTGAGAAGGACTTTTATTGTAAAAGGGAGGATTTTGAAGAAGCCTGGCAAAGAATAGGCCCAGTCCTGACCCCAGTGGGAATTTTTGGCTCCTTCTGCAAGGATCAGGATTAATTCCAAAGGTGGTCATTAGTGAAAAGAGACAACGTTTTATTGGCAAACGTATCTGCTTTCTCTCGCAGTTCCTGCGTAAGCCACATGCAGTGGTTGGAAGGAGTAGGCCAGATTCTGCTCCATTTACTCCAGATTTGTCTCCAGCTGATGGCACCGACAGCAGTAACACTTCTTCAGGTCTACACGAGTCCGAAGGATCTGGCCACAGCATTTCTATCATTAATAAACCACCAGAAATTTTAGGATCAATACCAATCTGAGGATACACAGCATACCCTGAATGGGCACTTGGCTTGCAAAATCACAGCTGACATAATGGGATGTGTAATGCTCTTAGCTGGCCCTAATAAATCGTCCCTCGCTGGCATGCACCTGGGTGTATTCCAGTCCGCAGGCAAGGTAGACAGGCTGGAGATGTGCACATCTGCCCCAAAATCGTACAGCCTGGAGAGGAAAGCTGGAGTCCCTGTCCTCACAAGTGAGGTGGCTTGGTCCCATCATGGGAGACATCACCCATCCCGGGTGCTGGCTGGGGTGGAAGCTCAGCAGAGCAAACTCATGGGGCTCCTGAAGTTAGCAGAGCCACCATGGTTTCAACGGCTCAGAAAACAGATCTGCTCCAGCCTTGGTAGCCAGCACGGGGACCACGGACACCTAATCTCACTATTGAAGGTAAAGCCACTGCCCAAGCATTCACCCCTCACCCAGGGGGTCGCACACACACCACCCCAGTCTGTCACTGCCCAGACCAGGGTCCCTTTCCAGTGGGTGACCCCAGAGAGCCCACGGGGGCCTCTTTCCACTTCTCACACACGCACACACACACACACGTGTGCTCTCGGGTGCGCTCCCTCCTTCAGGCTCGACCCTAAGTTTCCTGCAGCAGAGTCTCAGCCATCAGATTTTATAAAAATAAGTAATTTAATGGAAAGGCTCAGCAGGAGGTCAGCCCGGGCTGGGTGTCTCCAGAGAGTGACATTGAAAAGAAATCCCTGGGCAATGACACCCGTGTGATCTCCACACCCTCCCCTCACACGCTCTTCACGCGTCTTTTAGTCCAATGGTGATTTTTGGTCTGGGGTCTTCTAACACCATCTTGGGTTCTTCTTCTGTGTCCAGGCAGGCTGACCGTTGGCTGCTCTTATCTTGATGATTTTCAGTCTCTGCTGAGGGTTGTCCCTTCCTTATCTTCTAGTTTATGCTCCTTGTGCACCTGCGCTCGCTGGCGGAACATGGGCAACTGAGAAGTCCCAGACTTAGGTAAAACACCACCAAAACATGAGTGTGTTACCGACATTTTCCTCATACTAAACAACTGAACACAGCACTGTACCAGCTGCTAGGAAAATTACTAAGAAAATTATTGCGGCCTAAAGGCTTCAGCAAATCTTACCACTCATGTTAAGGAAAGCTAGGCAAACAGCATAAATCACACCACATTATAACCCTAAGTAATGTATTCTAATTAAAACTTACTTAAGCTAAACAACTATTATCTCTCAACACTCAGCTGCTCCCTGATCTTTCCCGTTTTAAGTTATTTAGCATCTAGCAGCCATTTGCAAACTGTGACAGGAAGACAAGGTAGGACTTCACAAGAAAATCCCTGGTTGTCTCAGGTATTTTTCATAAAGCTGCCAGTTCTATTTAATATTCCTCCTCCGAACTTGCCTCAGAGCTCTCAGAGGCTGTAAAACCACCCAGAGCCCCTGCTGAAGGAAGCGGCAGCATCTCCAGCCCCACAGCCTGCCCACCGGAGACCCGGCACCAAGGTGACACTCCACTAGGATTTTTAAAAAAAAAAAAAAAAAAATTAAAAAAATCAATTTCTCAAGGTCACAGGCATGGTGAGAGCAGGACCAGGCATCCCTGCAGGACTCACGCCCTGCTTACTTGCGAGGCTGGAAGGGGAGCCTTTGCCAACATCTCTAAAATGTGCTGGGTGTGCCATCCCCGTGTACTGTCAGATGAAACCCAGACAGTAAATCAAGCAGCGCAGCACAGCTTAACGCTCGAGTCTGTACGTGAGGCTCAGCCTTTTCCCATAGAGTTGCAAGGATCAGCTGGGGAAAAAAAAATAATAATAATTAAAAAAAATCCGATTTGACTTTCGGCGTTTGATGCTACAGCATTTCCCAGGCTAAGATGAGATCAGTAGGTCAGCCCCATAGTTTAAAGCTTCTTTGTGGTTTTATGCCTATTAAGCTGACCTCTTATATATGAAGTCTGACAGAGGTGCTGAATGCTTTATGTAATAATTTTTTATTTTTTTTTTTACTGGATCTAATTCTAGCTGACTCAAATCTGGGTTTTTCTGATTGCAGAAAAACCTTCAAACAAGGAACAATCTAGCTAATAGTGCTTGCATAAATCATCCTCAAAATAATGAGTATCTGTGGAGTGAATTCATTTAGCTAAATAGATGGAGGACCACTTTAAAGTTATTTAGAAAGATTAACAAAAGAGAAGGGAAATGAAAAACAGATAATAAATTGACGAGAGAAGGGAAAAATTGTATTAGAAACAATGTATTTATAATAAATTCAAAATGTTAAGGAGAAATTTCCAAAAAAGGAGATTGGCACCATGGCAGTTTGGCTGTGCTGGTGCTAAAATGTATTTTTAATTAAAATACATGGATGTTAAAATGCATTTTAAAATAGATAGATAAATAGGTCCCCAGCCAAAATTATATTTTTACTTTTATGACTTTAAAATTCACCCATAATTTGTCATTTCCTCAGCACAAGAAAACACTTATCTACTCCAGGGGTAGTTCCTCCATTGCACTCAACGTACCTCCATCACTACAGAATGCCAAACAGCACATACCTCCGGGTGGATCGCAGAGCTTACTCCCTTCTCACCAGAAATTTGCACCTTTTTTTCTGACAAAACCTCCAGTATTTCGCTCCTGCATCCCTCCTTCTTCTCCTCTCGTTTTTCCTTCCTCCCATCTCAGTCCTTTCCTTCTCCGCTGATTTTGCCATGTGCAGTCCTCCATCCTATCCCTTAATCTAGTATCTTCCCTTTATTTAGGGGTGACTTTCCCAGGTGCCCGCTATCCCAGTAACAGCCCTGCAGGGAGCCCCTGGAAACATACCAGATTGTCCTGCTGTGGTTTTGGCATCTCAAAGCACCTACAACAGCTCTCCAGCTGCCGTCCAGTGCCAGCAGCAGACGTGGATTTTCTTTCCTCACCTTCAGCAATTTGGTGAGTATTCCCTCCCCGTAAAGTCTCGTACTAGGTCTTAATGCCACTATGGAGAAATGTTTAGGTTCCATGCAGCCAAGCCTGGAGAAATCCACCAAGAGGTCCACACAATGAGTACGGAGGCTTGGAGTCTCACCTAAATCCTGAGGAAAGCTGGGATGATGCCTCAACCAATACGATGCTTTTGAGATCAAGTCTACCACTCATCATTTTTCAGGAGAAAGCGTCCCCTAACAACTTTTGGCATTGTGTTAGAGAAGCACAAGGCTATCCATCTTCAAAACCTTTCACCCACCTTGCGCTGCGTTTCCCGGTCTCGCGGCTGAATGTGCAGCGTTTCCAAATACATCACCGAGCGAGCGTATTTCAAACCCACGCATTTTGGACAGGCTCAAAAACTGCATTGTGGCTTCTCTCTTTCTTCTGTTGTGTTTGCTGCTTTGATTTATTTACTTCTCATATCATGTTTAGACTTGCTAAATATAAAAACTGTTCAAAATAACTGTGCAAAATATTCTCCAAGTCCTTGAGGAAAAAAAAAAAAAGTACATTGCTCAGATTTGCCTTCTCGTGTTTTATAGTTTTAGCACATGTTGTAAATAGAATATTTCCATAATAAATATTTGATAAAAATAATTTCCACGTGAAGTTAGTTCTAAGCCAACAGCCCTAGAAAGGCAGAAGAGGAGCCACCGGGTTGGCAGCAACATTCCATGCGTTCCTGAAAAAGTTCCCCAAGCTTGTTGGAAGAAACCACCTTAAGCAGGGAAGACAAGTTTGGTCTCCACATTCTCCCTTTGCCTTACCACCTCCTCATCTCCTCCACGTGGACACCCGCCCAGTGAGAAGGACACAATGCCAAGGAGTCCAAGAGCAGCAGATGTGTTTTCTGACAATTGAAGTCACGTCAGCTTGTGGCTTGATATTTCATTTTCCTGCCTTCATGCT
This sequence comes from Tringa tobata, assembly GCA_033628505.1. Lineage (NCBI taxonomy): Eukaryota > Metazoa > Chordata > Aves > Charadriiformes > Scolopacidae > Tringa > Tringa tobata. Next base: position 464,303 of record JAHREE010000502.1, read on the forward strand.
CAAACCTTCACGTAACTTACTGGCACCTCTCCTCTTTCACTCATGGACCTGTGACTGAAGCATCTCTCTTCAAGGAAGACCTTCCAGGGCAGGTTGTTGCCCCCTTGAAGTCCCCAGGACATTAGTGTTGGTCCACAATTAGGTTTGGAAAGAAGCTTACCTCTAAAGCTCAGAGGTCGACTTGAGCACCACGCACCATCTACCAGCACCTTCCCAACACCTTTTCTGACAGTCGTGCAGGTCCTGGTGAGGCAGATTTCCTGACTGAATTTTGAATAAAGCTGCCTGCAGCAAGAAACCACCGTGGCCATGATTTCCCCTTTCCCCTGAGCTGGAATTTCATGTCCTTTAATTTCATTAATTGCTCTGTAGTCTTGTTCAGTGAGAATGAGAGGAGTTTCACTTTTACAGGTGCCTGGTACATTCCCACTTGTTTATTAGATGGGCAAGACAAGACAAAAATAATGAATTTTCAGTTCGCTGCTAGTATCAAAAACAGTTTTGGTGGAGATCTAAAACCGCAACGGCTGCACAAATCTGATTTCTTGCTGAAAATGTATGCCTCTTTTAATTTTCTGTTGCCTTCTCAGTAAAGATTTAACCAAAGAGGCACCAGAGCAGTTTTTAAATGAATTAAAATGAATACGTTCATTTAAAGGACTTTGCTGTAGGTCAGAGCCCTTCAGAGGTAAAATTATTCTAATTGATTATATTGTTGGTAAATGCCTTATGGTGTGACAGAGTATTTGAAATCGCCGAGGCAAACTGCTGAAGGTGCAGATTAGCTAATTTACTGGACAAAATGACCTTTGTTGCACTAAGAATCAAATCTTACGGGACAGAAGTCTTTTAAATAGCTGCTGATAGCTTAAATGAATTACCCAAGAAAATGATGTTGAAGAGCTGAATGTATTAGAGGATTTAACATAGTAGGGGATATATACAGAATATACATGGGTTGAATATATTAGAGGATGTTATGTGGGAGAAATAACTTAATCTGGGACCCCCAGCTTCTGCTGTTACGTGTCCATAGAGGGGAAGCAAGAAGACATGGCTTCTACGTGCTGAATTGTTTGACATTTCTCTTCCAGCCTTCAAAGACAACTGGTGTACAGCAAATGCAAGGGAAGGGAGTGCATCCAAAGAGGGAAAATACTGCTCCATATTGCAATGCTGTAGAGGTTTGGCTATCGAGTAGGAAACTGTTTGTCTGGGACACATGCAGGTAGCCCGAGTGGTATACTGGCCACCCTGCCCTGCTCCGGACTCGGTGCCGTGTGGGAGGACGGTGTGGAGATGAGTGAAAGCTCACTCTAAATGCAACAGGAAACAAAAACTAAGCAGATCTGCATCCTTCTCCAGCAGTAATTTCCTCATGCTATGAAAGTCATATAATGTTCTTTACACAATTTATTGTAAATCACTCATGGCTTGTTTAACACTCCGCTGATTTTATCTTGATTTATTGCCTTGCTACCCTACACTGCAAAGCAACAGCCGTGGCTTCATGGTCTTTAATCAAAGCCCAAACACCTGTAGCTTGCAGCCCGTGGCTGAGGGCTCTCATAGCTGAAGTCCCCGCATGATGCTCAGTGTCCTGCGAGCCCCACGTGCCGTGGACCGAGCCCAGAGCACCACACAGACATGGGCAGGGGGTCACCACGGCCCCGCTCCCCTCCTCCTTTCACAGCCCTGCACTACCAGGCCAACACTCTGAGCACCACGCTGCACAGCCCTGGGATTTCATCTCCCCAATGCTTTGGAGGGGGTCAGCGAGCCCATTCGCCCGTCTGCCTGCTCCCCTAATCCTTTACCTTATTGTTCCACGGTGGCTCCTCCAGATCCTGGGTGACATGGTGGTCCCACCGCTGTCCGTACAGTCCCTGGCACAGAGAGTCCATGTTCCTCAAAAAGCTGGCAGCCTGGCGAGGCAGAGATCAGGAAAGCAAAAGCATTGTCATCCTCAGAGACACAACAATTTATCCCCAGAATTCACCTGTGCCAGGTAACCTGTACCTGTGCTACACAAGCCTGTGGCAGAGCCAAGAGCAGATCCAGACTTTCCCCTCCTCCCCCCCGACTTAATTACAAAATTAGCATCTCCCTCCTTGAACATTAGGGCACTTTGCAAGGTGACAGTCAATGCTGGTGACACCTGAGTGATCTCCAGCTCCAAGGAGGTGATCAAGAACAGTCACTGGACTACTGCAAACCCATGGAGATCATCTGGAAGTCAGGAGAGCATCTTTTCCTCCCTTTCTGTGGGGCAGCCAACGATACAAGAAGTAAGGAACAGCTGCCCGAAATAATCCTTTCATCACTTCAGACAGCTAACAAAGCCAAAAATAAATATTTCAGCTTGGGCAGTGTTTAAAAAGATTTTATTGCTGTAAGGCCAAAATTTCAGTCTATCAAAATCTCTTTACACAAACCGAGTTAAATGAGTAATTGGTTTAGAAAGAGTCAGACCAAATGCACAGCAAAAGTATAAACTGTTCTTATGAAACTGTTAAATCAACCCCCCCAAATTATATATGAATATATATATAAAAAAATACTGATTGTGGCACCAGTCGTATCGCAGAGCTCAGTGGGTGCCTGTCCAACTGCTTGCCCCACCGAGCAGGTCTGCACGAAAGAGCCACCGTGGTGCCCGTGGCTGGGGCTTGTCCCACGCCGAGACCCCCCCTGCGGGGCTGTGTCCCGGGCACTGCTTCACACACGGCAACCGGAGCGCGGTGGGACACGAGGAGCATGTTGGCTATTTTAATCCCAGGCAGTAGACACCCAACAGCTGCACGTGCCAGACCCTGGCCAGGCGCAGTCACGTCCCCGATTGCAAACCTTGCCTAAAACACCTGGCCTTCTCCTCCCCCGCTGAGCCACGGCACCGCACCGGCCTGGGATGGATGGCTAATGCCACAGAGGGGTGCAGAGCTCCGCCGGCCTGGTGAAGGGCAAAGGACACCCACTCTACATCACCTTCTCCGAGACTGGCAAGACTGAGATGCGAGGGACAAATATGCAAGGCAGGGTCAAAGTTACTTCTGCTCCCCAAACTCCAGGGTTTCCCAGGCGGGTGCAGGTGAATGTGGGTCCAAGGTTCAATGGGAATCTCACACGGCCACAACGTGCTCCTGCCATGAACCCCACAACTGATTTATGCCCATGCAACAGGCACCTCTGCCAGTCCTGCTGGAGCTACAGCTCCAAACCAAAGTTATGCCCAGGATAAACCTCCTGAGAAAACCCAGAATTGCTCTAGCCTTAGGGACGACATCGTTTGGCCATAAAGAAACCTAAGGATGACAAAACTGGCTCCGAAAGATCTCCCCCCGTCTGCTGTCAACCAGCGTTTCCATCAGTGTCACAAGCTGTTCACAGCAACAAGCTCTAGCTAAGCGGGAACACAGATACACCCACACGGCCAGGCAAAGGTGCGCGGAGCATGTGTTTGAACAGCCGGGCTGCTCCCAGGGACCCACATCAAAGAGGAGCTGCTGGAAAAGGCACCGGCAGGTTTCAGCAACCAGAGAACAAATCCTCCACTCGCCCAAGTGCACAGGGGTTGCCAGCTGAAATCTGTGCAACCGTCTCTTTGCTTTGCTACCCTTGATACCGAAGGAAAGAGGAATTAAATTAGGGTAATCCTGAAAGGGGAGGAGGATGTAAAAATCCTCTTGCTGGGTGAATTAGAATAGGTGAAAACGCTCCAGGGTTTGATTTACGGGGCAACCCTGTGATGGTTGTGTACAGACCAGTGGCTGGAGTTTTCCATCACCCCTTTTCTGCACATCATGGGGCTCCAACAGATGTGGGGGACGGACACAGAAGGGAATACGGAGCTTAAAAAGACAGAGTGTGCTTATAGAAGCAAGACTCTGGCTACCTCGAATAATATCCACACAGCTCAATCTGTATCAGAAATTTAGCAGGAGTGCAAGACTTCTGCAAACCAAAGACAAATGAATGTTAAAAGTCCAGCTCCCGCTCACCTTTACCCTTTCGCTAGCTCTGTATGTGAAAATGTTTTTATTTATAGACCTAGGGAGGCAGGCAAGTAAATAAAGGTGCAAACAAACTAGATGCAATAGGTTAAACATATCTGCAGGACAAAGAACAGCTTGGTGGAGGCAGCTAAACAGACATCAGGATGCACAGGAAAAAACATATTTCCGAGTAATACAGTCGGGATGCACAGCAGCACTGAGAGGAAGAGCCCGATTTGTGTGTTTAAGTGCAGCCTTGAAGAGTTACAGAGACATTTCTATTAGTTAAAGCTTCCTCGATGGTCTACAAGTCAGCATTTCATGTTCCCCAGTGCCCCACAGAAAACATCAGACCTCTGCTCTTCTAACTTCCCTCCTCTTTCATTGCAAGGGGATCCACCGGTGACCCACCAACATCATTAACTGTTCCCTTGGAGCAAAGCACACTTATTGTTTTAAATAACTCACAAGGATATATTTCAATCAGCTACTGTTCATTAGGATTTATTAGGCTGGACCCAAGTGCAGGCATGGAAGCTAATTAGAATTATTATTTTCAGATGACAAGTATAAGGACCTCCCAGGGACATTTTCAGCCCTTCGTTTTAAGGCTGAGGCACAATTTTCAGGGTTATTTTCTGAAATTATTTAATGGGGTGGCTCTTTGTAATAATGCAGAGGACCTGGGAGGGTGGTTGTAGTGGGAAGAAAAGGAAAACCAGACCTCACGGAGAAATTTTAGGTGAATAAATAAACAAAAGGACATTCATGAAAGGGCTGATTATATTGCACTGAAAGATGCCACACAACCAATTTCTGACACAGCACGGTCACTTCGTGGCACACAACTTCCCGTATTGACCAGGGAGAGGGAGAACAGGGCTCAGACCCCTCCACAGCTTCCTTTCTGTTAGTTTTGAGGCTCCACATCTGGTAGACCTGCAAGCAGCATTATTCCATCCCTCTCCTCTCACCACTTTTTTGGCATATCCAGCCCTGGAGAATGGCACGAGACTTTTTGGGGACTGGAAACTGCTGGTGCAAAAGGAGCAGCACCATTTCCAGGTGCTCAGAGCCAGGACCTTCTCCATGGCTGAGCCGCTGATGCCGAGGCAGGACTCGCCGCCCTCGTGGCACGGAGAGAAACCAAGAAGCAAATTATTTACGCAGGAATGACCTACTCAGCAGTTGTTAGCCCAGCTCCAAAGAGCTCACTGCTCCTAATGACGTCTCCAGAGCTTTGCTGGGAGGGAATATTAAAGAGAAGTGCAAGAAAACAAGCTGGTTATCTTTGGCGACTGACTGATGCCAACAGACTACAACTTGCTAAGCATTTTCAAATAGCATTTGCAGTTGATGACTTGACATTTGGAAACCCTAAGGGCCTGGAAGGAGATGGGGGAAATTTCCATTCACAGAGGTTGAAGTGCACTAAACTGCTTCTGAGCCGAGCTGTCGAAAAAGGAGGTAAGAGCTGACAAACACACCTGGGTTCGGGGACACCTTCACCTCTAAGGGTGAAAAGCAAATTGGTGTGTGTGCTAACAGAGGTCATGAAGACATCCACGTTGCAGAAGGGTTAAGCACCCGTATTTTGGGTACCAGGGTAAGTGCCACATCCTATCTCCTGGCCAAGGACTCCCAGATCCTGGCAGAGGATGAAGGAGGTCAGCAGATCCTCCTGTTTGACCCTCCACACCCACGCTCATGTCCCCCCCCATGATAAGGATGCAACCGGGAGAAGAAAGGCTGCAGCAAGGTTGCCTCTGCCTCAAGCTCTCTACCCTGACAGCTCCAGGGTAATAAGGGGAACAGCCAAAAAAAAACCCTTATTGGCCATTGAAAATTTAAACTTTAAAGGCCTCGGCATGGCTCCTTGGTCCCCTTCAGTCAGGCAAAAGCAGAAACCCAAAAAGCAGCCCCAAATACCAAAAATAGAGCCTGAGGTGAGGAAAGGAGATCAAATAAAAGCCTGCTTGTGATGAGTTAAGTGAATATCTAGTTTTGCCATGCAGGACATGCATTCTGCACCTGATGTTCTCCAACCTTGAGCAAGTCACTTCGCTCCCTGCCTCTGTTTCTCCTCTCAGAAGAGAAGCTCAGGATGTGCTGAGGAGCATTAGGAGTCAGTTACTATCTGGACCTATATAAGATCTGCATATTCATATATTGTGTGCCCTCTGCTGGCAGCCTTATTTTCCAGGAGCTACAGAAGTAGCAATGGAAAAGAGAATTTCCTTCTGTACATTGCATGGAGTAGGGAATGAGATTGTGCCATTTCTGATGCTCCCTGGGCCGGGCTGGTCCCCCACAGGAGCCCCTGCATCCCAGCAGCCCTGTGGCAGCTCCAGCTTACCAAACGCTTGGCAGACTTTGCTTCCAAGGAGCACTCTAATATAACCACATCCCTGAAATAAATGAGGGCAAAGGGGACTTTTGAGTGATTTATCCCATCACCTATCAGGTGATGCCCAATTTCAGCAGCATCACAGCAAGTATCCTGTATTTGTTGATGCAAAGCATAGGTCAGATGGAAATACCCATGGCTGTGCACAGACAGAACTGGTGAAGGAATACACATCACCTGCAGCAAGCACCCCTGGTCTTTACCAAGGTCATTTCAGCCATATTCACAGCCTTGGCTTTGCACTATGAGTATCTGGGCACCTAGATTTGATATTCATGAAAACCTGTGCAATTACAGAAAGTTTTGCTTCGTTTGATCCTGCTAATCCTCCCTCACAATCCCTTTTGGCTCTGACATTGCATTAGTGGTACCTGGAAGGATGGAGGGACATCCTAGGGCACACAGAGCCACGCTGCTGCTCCAGCCCTTGCTGTGACCACTGCACCCCTCGGCTCTCCTCAAACTGATCAATAACAGGGTCTTCAGCTCCAGCCAAAGCCTCTCTTCTGACTGCTAGGAACCTGTTTTCCAGGCTGATTTTTTTTTTCTTTTTTAATCACCTATTAATACTTCTTCATGCACCAGCATTGTCTTTTAGCACAGATGATTCATTTCTCTTCATCCACTGAAATGTCCCTGAAACATTACTTAAGCAAAAGCCAGCTGAAGAAGAAATGCATTTTTCTTTTGTGGAGGAAACCGGTTCCCCTACCAACAAAAAAAAATATCAAGACAAGCAGGTTCAATATGCCTTTGTAAGTCTGGATTGGACTCGGTCCTATTTTCATCCCATTATTCTTTCCTTCACAATTTGTCTAAAGCTTTGCAGACTGTGAAAGGCCAGTCGCTGCCGGGATTGCTTTTCCTCCTCCTTTCACACAGAGTACTCTGTTTGCCATTCTTTGGTTATATGAACCACTCCTGAATGACACATCTGTGAAAATACTTTGCCAACAGACTCTTCTTATACCTTTTTTTTTTTTTCCCATCTTTTTTTTTTTTTTTTGCCAGCTCCAGCCCCTTCAGGGTCCCTCGGCAGAGATTCCCCCATTTCCTGGCCTGCAATACACCAAGGTCTGCTTCCAACTTGAATTTTTTCATATCCAATCATATTGCAATCCCCTGCGCTTCCTGCCCCTTGTAGCACTGTTTGCTATTGAAAATGGGGGGGAGTTTGTGTGAACTCTAAAGGTTTTTCGTTGTTCAAGCTCACGTGAACACCATGAGGGTCTCTGCCACGTCACTTCCTTTCACAAAGCTTTTGGGATTTCTGACTGAGAAACATGGGAGGAGGAAATAAGGAGGAACATCCTCACCCCAACCACATCACCTTCTATTCCTTATGTATCTAGGTTTCCCTTTCTTTTTCCTTAAAGACCCCGTTTACCAGCAGAGCCCTGTCCTGGGCTTACCCATCCAGTCCATCACTGCTTGAGGGGGCTTTCAGGAGATTATAGCAACCTCAATATTGAATAAATAGAACCCCCCCAAAAACAGGGGAAGAGAGCAATGAACAAGGGAGAAAGCACTGTAAAAAGGTCTACAAAGAGACTAATGACTCTGTTTAAACAAAGTTGTCTCCTGCGAAAGTGCTAAATCCTTTTTATGACCTTTCAGCCTTTAAAAACAGTTTATAAGACAATTTTCTATTTGCTAGGCTTACTGACAAACAGTCAGTAACTGCTTACGGTGGTGCCAGGAGTCTCATTATAGAACGAATAAGGTCCGTTTTACCATTTTTCCCTCCCTCTTTTATAAAATTTAACTATTTCTCTTCCCAACTAGTCCATGGGACCAGCACTTCACAGCCTGAGCCAGAGCGGAGGGAGAAGGGGAAAGGCATCTGGAGAAAAAGTAACATTCTCCAAGAGCAGCATCACAGGAGGAGGCAATAGTTGCTGGGGGAGATAAAGCACATTCAGCATGAGATTACTGCATGAATGATGCTTTGATCACAAAAGCAAAGAGCAAGAAGACAGTTTTAATGGTCTGAAAACACATGAAAAGCTAATGTATAAAGCAGCTTTGATACACAAGACAGCAGCACAGTATTTATTTTGTGACCTTTAACAAGTATGGGCAGTGCAACAACAAGATAATTTGATGGAAAAAATCAAAAGGAGACAGAAAAATTAACCCGAGAGCTTTGTGGCAGAGTGAGGAGAGGAGCAGCTGGGGCTGAAAGCGCCTCTGTGCTGACTTCAAGCACAAGGACGGAGCCCTGCAAAGTGCCACGTGTCCTCAGTCCTCACCAAGAGCTGCAGGCACCCAGCAGCTCCCAGGAACAGGGAACACAGGATATCACTTAGCAAAATCCCAGAACTAAACACGCTTACAGCAAGAATTAAGTTATATCTTCACATAGCCCACAGAGAAATGCATTTTCATGGGAGCTTTTGTACAGGACACTTAGAACTACCAGGCTATAGAAAGGTTTGCAGACTCATGACAAGCATAAAGTCCCCACATCCTCAAATGTGGGAAAAACAAGGAAAAGTGAGTTTGAAGGCGACTTGAGTGGATGGAGGGTAGCAACAATGATGTTTTCTGGAAATTAAGTTTAAGAGAAGTTTGACTATTAGAGAAAAAACAAGAGCATGACACATGCACGTGATAACTTTTAACATTTTCTCTATTAGCTGCTTAAATTTGATAAACCAAGGGCTATGGAACTAACAAGTTTCCTTTTTGCACCTGCAAAAGGGTGTTGGAGTAGAGGTTGCAAAAGCACAGACAACCTTCCGCACAGGGGCACACGCAGTTATCTCTCCCCAAGAGCACTCCCTGGCCATTCTCTACTGATGGCCGTGTGTACAGCTGGGGTTTTTTACCTAACAAGGATAAGGCAAGAAATTCTTTGGTCCACAATAGCTATTTTTGCTTGAAACCTGCAGGAAGAGCATTTGCTATATGCTGTTATCCAGTCAAGAGCACAAGTCAGCCTCTGGGAGAAAACACCCTGAGCAGACCAACAAGGACAACCCTTACCTTAAACAAACAGTTCGAGAAAATTGCTGGAAAGTGCCATCAAATTTGGCTGGAAATTTTAAGCAGTGAACCTCCCACCTGAAAAAGAAAGTGTCCACCATGAACAGTCACAAAAAGACAGCGCCCATCAGCTAATTTATGCACTATGAATAATTCAGCCACATCTATTTAAAAACTTCAGCTGAATAAAAAACACATTGGAGAGATCGTCTGGAGGTGAAGAGGAATGCCAGCCACCCCAGAGGTCTCTCTTCCTGTGCCTGCGATCTCCTGAACTACACCAGCTGAACCCAGAGGTTCAGAGGAGAGGAAGAAAGAGGCATCAGAAAGACAAGTCCAGGAAATAAAAGCAGAAGACCTCCTGCCATCTATAAGAGCTTCTCAATACACATCTTTTTATGGTGGATGCAAGATTTTTGGCTGTTTCAGTTAAAACCTAGTTCATCTTCCTCCTACAGGCTCTGTGGTGCTTTGCCCTAGCCCCTTCCCATGCCAGTCAGCCTAGGTGAGAAGTAAAACCCCAGGAGAGGTCCGAGCTCAAACCATGAGCTGCTCTCACAAGTAGTTATGTCCCAAACAGTGGTTTTCAGCAGCAGAGACCTGGCGAGGTGGGGTTACCCCCCATGCTCTGAGCCACAAGCAGAGTTTAACCGCTGAAAACTCATAACAGCAACCAAAAGTAAAATATTTCCCTCTCCTTTGCAGCACATCTGCAATACAGAGCAGTGATGGAGGTAGTTGTCTTCACTCATCCAAACTTTGCATTTATATAACCTTAGAGAAAGCACTGTGCCTCCATCTTCCTAAGCAGAGCTCCCCTTCAGACCAGTATAAGCAGGGCTGTTATTTTTCCAGAAAGCTCAGCATTTCTCAAATTAGGGTTTTCAACCTGAAATGGGGTCACAGAACCTTTTTAGCTGGGTTAGCAGCCCTGGGCAACTTTGTGTTTATTCCAGATAATCTGCAAGGCTGAGTTCAGAGTGGAATTCTTCTTGTTGTGGCAGGATGGCCAGTCGAGCATAATTTAATTTGAATTTATCTTTGTTAGCTGGCAAATTCGTCTCCCTCTGCTACTGGCCTGCATTATCATTTCTTAAGGGCTACTAGGAAATATCTGCAAAGTGTTAGGCTGGCAGCAAGAAAAAAAAAATAAAAAAAAAATCTGTTCCACAGATAAGTGTGGCGAGGGGCATATCTGGCTTTCTAAACAGTGGGAGCAAGAGTGGGTCAAATGAGACAAAATTGTGTCATGACCCTAAGAAATAGGGTGAGAGACCTGCAAGGCTGTACCCCCTTCTGCTACACACTGCGTGGTGCGTGCGTGTGGAAGGGCTCTGGTTCTTGGCCAAAGCATCCTTCTGCTTCAGGTAAGGATGGGGCAGAAAGGAAGAGATGCAGCATCAGACCAATCTGCAGCGAAACAAGGCATTGCCTTGGACCAGATGGAAATCCCGATGGCGCTGGCCATGGGCTTGGGGTTGCCTGAGCTGCTCCCCATCCCTTTTTCTGGCATTGCAACAGAGCAGCCTCCCACACAGGTGGCATTGCCAGGGACACATTTTGCTCTGCTTTAAGGCTCCTGTCTATTGCCACTGTGGTCTCCAGGGGCGTTAGTAGGACAGTGACAGAAGCCTCATACATATTAAATATATTGAGGGTGAAATGCTTAATAAACCATCACATTCGGAGCCTTCTTTTCCTCTCCACAGCTTCGTCTATCTTGACTTATTCCTGCTCTACAGAGGAAGTGGCAGGATTTAATAGTCTTTTATTAGTATGTCGGCTTTTGAAATGGTCAAAGCATTATTCATAGCATAGGTTAAAAAAAAAAAAGAAAAGGAAATGCAGCACATATAGGAGAAATACTTGCTGTTCCAGCCAATAAAAGGGGTTAAGTGTGCACCTGGCCCCTTTTGTCACATCTGGAGAGGAGCCATCACACTTTCCCTCCCAAGCCAGCCTCATTTTTACTTCTTTTCCATGCTTCATGCCCCTGCCACTCCGTGAAGCAGCATGCTCTGGGTGTCTTGGGATTTCATCCTCCTGAGCAGCAGGAGGGACACCAGAGCCACCAGGATTAAGAGAACAGCAAGGCTGCACAGATGCAAATTGGAAATCTCAAACATTTCTGGTAAATAAATATCTGCTCCATCTTACCCCTCTCCCTTCCTATTTCTTTCTTTTAACTGTGCCTGAAAAGAGTTTTGAGTTTTTTCTTTTAAGGCACCAAAAGGCCTTGTTTTCTCAGTTCTTTTTCCACCTGACATTTTGCCCTGAAGAGTTGACTTTCAGGCAGAAGGGTATATTTTTCCCCACCAAAATGCAACTTCACAGGCTTAGACTAGTAAAGTAAGAACAAGCACCAAACATTCCCAAAGCTTTCTTGCCCTACAAGTCAAAAACCCTCCTGGACTTAAGTGTTGAGGTTTGGTGGTTTTTTTGCTTATTACTCTGAGGCAGGTTTTCTTGCTCCCGTGTTACAGGACAAGAGATGTACAGGGATATTTGAGTCCTCTGCTCAGCCTGATAAAGGCTGAACCTGGTGTCCTGATTCCTATGTCTATGGTCAAAAGAACCAACTAGTTTTTGAAACAAAGCCTCATAGCAAAGATCCAAAATTAAATAATTCATCCTAATCAGATCTTCTAGAAAGAGGCATCTTTATATTATGCAAAGATAAATGAGTGTTTCTTCCCATGCTTGCTCAGAAGGATTAGAGAAATGTATATTTTTGTTTAGTTTTCTGATCAATTCCACATTTTTTCTCCACTTTCATATTTTGAGGTTCTGACTTCAGCTGGAAAAGCTGAAAGGCAGCATCCACTCCCAGGAGTTTTCTGGCTCAGATAGGAAAAATCCAGAATAAAACCTGTTCCCATCATAGTCCCAGCCCAGACACAAGGTGCTCTATGACACATCCATGTTTCGAGGGGCTCATTAAAAACAGACCTTCTGAAACTTGAAGGCTCACCCTCATTACTGACTGCGCTGTCCTGGAAGCCTATTACCTTTAATTGCCACAGAGTTGTATTGAAAACATGAAGCTAGCTCCACTCTAATCCATGCAAGGACTGCCTCTAGATTTTGACGGAGGCAGGTTTTCACCCCAGAGCCTCTTAGAAGCAAATCTTATTTAGGTCAGCAGTGACATTTTCCTTTCTGAAATAGTAGGCCAAATGCCAACGAAATTGGAGCACATTAGTTTCGAGCAGTCAAGGGATTTATTGTACAATACTATGTATTACACCCATGTGAACACTGAAAAAAAAAAAAGTGACCCGCTGTGCTGAACTTCCAACAACTTATTCATCAATACTGGTTGAACATCAGAGTTTCCACTCCAGAGGAAACCCAGGTTACTGTTAAAATAAATCCCCTTTAGCCCTAATTTGGAACAAAGCCCCACACTAAGGTTTCCCATCAAAAGTCTCAATTCAGTAACAGACTAGAGCTCTTGTAGCTAGCAGAATATGTATGAGAAGACCTTATAAAGTCCAAACGGAGAGCTCAGCTGTCAAAAAGTTGCATTTCAGTATAAATCAGGGTGATTTTATGATGCATTTTCATGCAAACAAAAGCCCTAGCTTGGATGGGGGAAAGCTCTGCCCCATGAGAGTCTCAGCATTCAGCACACGCTGCAGCCCTCTAGGAAAGGAGGGTGATGGTTCTTCAAAGTTCGAAAAAAATGAGGTTCCAGGAGATTCAATGACTTGCTCAATAAGAGAAGCCAGATGAGTGATAGAACAAACAATAAGAGCTTTTTTTTACCCCAAAAGCTAGAAAAATCCTGCATCCCTCAAGGTCTTTATTGAAATTAGTCCATCCTCTTGTGCACAGGACTTGTTATCATTAATTCAAGAGGGTCTTAACTTGGCCCAGGGACTGCACACCCAAACAGCTTTGTTCCTACCCTCCAACCTCAAGGAATTAGTGCAGGTACATTTAAGAGCAATTATAACCAAGGAACTCCCAAGGTCTCAACACAGCTTGTACCTACCCTTCCTCCTCAGCCAGGGTCCATGCTCTTCTGTTGGCCACCTTCTGCAGCAACGCCACTCAGACTCCACATCAAGGCTGTAGACATCTGCTGCCTCTCCGGCTGCTCTTCAGTAACAACCTGACAAACCCTGACTTTGACAGTCACAGAAGATTTACGTCTTGTCAGACACTGTAGTTGTCCAAGCAGAGCCACCTGGAAATGGGGAGATGGTGGGAGGACCAGAATCAATTGATCGTACGATGCTGGATTCATGCTGGGATCCCAATGTTTTAGCAACTACTTGTACAGCCCTTCCCCTTAACAGACACAGCTGTGATTCCCAATATCCACACACAAAACTCCAGGGCCCGCAAATCTATAACAAACTCCCCTGCCTCTCATAAGGAAATGCTCCAAAACCAAGTGGACTTGAATAACAGAAAACATCGAGCTCTTGCCTAAACTAAAAATTACTGACAGCAATTGATCAATCCATGTAGCTTTATTAGCATAGCCTGACTGCAGGTCCCTTCCCAACAGCATCTTGAATCAATAGCTTAATTGTCTTCCTGGCTTGTTTTGCTTCTGGTTAAATTCACTGATTAATCCTGCAGAATAATGGAGGTCGCTCAGCTGAACGAGTTAAACCTTCACAGACTGATGAGGAGGTCCCCCTGGACTTTCACGTCCAAGCTTGTCAGGAAGGCAGTCAGCACGGCGAGATGTGCCACGGGAACACCCTGGCCCCACAGTGCCCTGGGAATTGTCACTGCAGCATCACTTTCTGGGAAAGGAAGGTGGCCAAGGCAAGTTTGCACATACACGTGCCCGTAGATGCACTGACAGGTAGCACGTCCTCTGATGTAGATGTTCCCCGTGACATTTTGTCACTGCTTTTCCACTGTCTTTTCTTCCCTATTCAATTCTCACTCCTGGAAACAGCCTGGCATCATCTGATCTACACTTGTTCTCAAGTAATGATCTTTACATGTTGATCACCAATACCGATAGGTCAAAAATGGGAAACAAGCTATCTAGAGCAAATATTGCCTGTAACTCAAACATGACAGAGTTGAGTGGGCTTTTTAAGCCACACACTGGGTCCTCTGTTAAGACAGCTCTTTTCTGATATGACAACTTGCTTCAGGTGTGTCATCAATCCTATGAATAAGATGTCCCCGTTAGACAACTTCTGTCATGTCTTTGTAATTTGTTAGAAGGTAGCAATGCTTTTGTCCCTCTCTCCTAAGTATTAATCTCCTGGAGAGTCTAGAAGAGCTATTTTTTAAGTTCAACCTGCAAAGTAAAGACAGTCTTTGAGTCTTTTTGTTACTTAGATTCAGAGAATAAGTAAGGAACTGGGCTGTTTGCTTTTCCTACTCGGAGCTAACGGAGGTGTGCAGATTTATGGTACCTGAGGATATAGCTTTTGATTCCTGGAAGACTACAGAAAGGACAAGAGATGGTAGATTTATGATTTCCAGTTACCAAGGAATTGTAACCTATTAGCAGTCAATCACAGAAAGTTAAATGGCAAAGAAGGTTTTAGCTGACTTGGAGAACATTTGTACAGTGTTAGGGAGGTGATACATGGAGCAACAGACTCACCAGGTTGGATATGATAAAGCTTAACAACTCTAATGTCTAAGGTGAAAAACAAGGCAGCGAAAAGAGGTGACAACCCAAAGCAATAGCTCACAAATCAGCCATTTCTTAAGTGGCTCAGCAGTGGCTGGGATGATGGGGTTGACAGGCAGGGACACTTTTCATTGATTACACTTTACAACAACTGCTAATGGCAGCATGATCTCATCACTCCCAACAAAGCCCTGTGGCAGTGCGGACAGGGGTCCCAAACTGTGACCCAGGCATCACAAATGGTCCACCAGCCACTTCAAAGAGCCACAAAGCCCAGTACGAATCAGCACCTTTGATGTTAACAGATCTGCATCCACACAGCGGTGCAGAAAGGCTTTATCCCTGTAATTACTCCCCTGCAGCCACAGAGGAACTTCTTGCATCGACAGCAGCCTCTGCACTTCTGAACTGCTGCCTGGTGAGCCAGGGGAAGACAAAGCCAGAAGAACTAGGCATCTTCTCTGGACATCAAGGACAACCAAAAAAAGACCACAAAGTTGTTGGGTTTTTTTGTTGTTTTGTTTTTTGAGGATCACTATCAGAGAAATTTCCAGCCATGCCAATTGCAGACAGAGGAAGGATTTTCAACATGAAAATGTGCCTAGTTACACATCTCAGATGAAGTTTTTTCCAGACAGGAGACATGTACTTGTCTGCATGTCATCTAACTTGTATTTAAAGCCTATTCTGAGGGCATTTTATTTCAAGAGGGTTTAAACTCACACACTGCACTGGAGAGTATTTCATCCTTGAAATACTCCTCCAGACAGGAAAGTTTTCCTACCAAAGGTTACAAGAAACCAGCTTCTGACATTTAATCATGGTGATTTGCTTCAGCAGGCTGGTATAAAGTACCACTCAGCATAAATAAAGACATCAATCTGGCTGAAGTTTCCTCAACCACTCCTATTTCACAGGGCTAACGATGAGTAATGCTCTGATCCCGACTCTGGCTGAAGCATCTCATGGACAAGTTGGTCCTTATGGTGAATTTGGGGCTTTCTGTGCAGGCAGCAAGAGAAGCATCCAGTCTCTCCTAAAACCAGCAAGGGGCAAGACTTTGCTCCTGCCTCTGGGGGGGTCACAGCCCTGAGCTGTGGAGAGCTGCCCACAAGGCAAGAGCTCGTGTCCATCACAAGCTGTGAGGTGGCACAGCAGTCCCCATGAACCCAGCAGCAAGTCACATCTGTCTGCACCTCTCCATGGCTCAGTAAGCTGCACATCTAAGCTACAGCTTTACCAAGAAAAGGAGGCAACAGCAAGGAGCACCTCAGACTCTGCAGTTTGGGCATTGATCTAAGGCTCTCAGCAACAGGAAAATCAGTTTGGATGAAGAGAATGAACTGAATGAGGGGAAAAAAGAGGGATTTTCTGATGTTTCTTTCAAAAATCACAACATCTTCCTAAGCTTATAGTAAACCCATACCTTGTTATAAGATAAAACAGAAGCACCACCTAGCCCGTTTCCATCATCTTTTAATGCAAAAAAGCCTGTTTTTATTAGATGCCAATGTTCATCCTTAACACAGGCCAGGAGAAGTGCTATTTAAAACATGCTAGAGTCACCTAAGAAGCAGCCAGCAGTCTGGAGGCTACAGTGCATGATACAAGAGGACTTCTCATTGACCAGAGAGGAGGCAACCTGCTGTACCGAGTCCAAAGTGGACATGTCTAATGAGGCAGGTTGGACTCCTGGGTTAGGATGGCTGCTGTGCTCGTTCCTCCTGCTCAGAGGCACAGGACTCCTCTTGAACAAACATTTCTGCTGTGGAAGAAGCATTAGAGCCACCACTTGCTCGGGATACGAGGGAGAGCAGCAAAGCAGAAAGAAAAGATGTCCCAGGAGAGGGCAAGGCAGCTTTGCAGGCAGCAGAGCAGGGCTCCCTGTGCAGCTCCTCCGCTTCCTCATTTAGGGAAAGAGACAAAAGGTTGCATTCCCCACTCAGCCCCAGAGCAAGAGATAATTAGTAGCTTATTGTTTTAAATCCTAATAAGCGTTCCCCAAACTGACTAGCCGTGTTGGACATAATGTAAATGATTCTGAAGAAAACACGATTTGTAGAGCAGTCTAATTAGGTGGCCATGAGAGCAAGAAGCCTGTGCAGCACTCACTGCCAAGGGAGACCTGATTGCACAAACCCCAGAAGATTCTCATGTAATAGCAAGAGCCAATTTCTTTATTTTCTAAACATCCACCAGTGAGCAGCTTACAGACTTCACTTCACCAGTTGTGAACCCCAGCGTTAACCACCTACAAGATTTATTCCCTTCTCTTTGAATGAAGCAGGTGAGAACAGTCATTTTGGAGTTTACCAAGACATAACGGCTGCCCCAATAGCTCCACCAACCCCCTTGGTCCACTCAGCAGAGGAAGCAGGACAGAACAGAGCCTTGCAACAGTCCCTGTCAGGGCCAGCACTGGGGAACAGAGCAATTTCCCACAAACAGCAAGGGCCCCTTCTATTTGGGGACATGCTGTTATAGCTACCGCCCAAGTCCCCAGGTCAAGCAGGACTCCTGGTTTCTCCAGAAAAGGAAGGGAGGAGGATTGTGTTTTGATATAAGTTGATGTAACAGCTTCTTCCAGGTTTTACCTGATAGTTTGTGATACCTTATGTGGGTTTAGTTCGCTGCTGAGGAGTTTGGGTTGGAGACCTTGCCCTCTCCTGTCCCAAAGCACAGGAGGATGGAGGGAGTCTGCTCTCAGGTGATAACTCTTTAAATAAGGAGTTCAAACCTATGTTCTTGAGAGCTGCAACAAGCAATTACAGCCTGATTGAAGGTTATTGGTACCCACAGTCTCAGCACAGCTTGTTTTCTGAGGCACCAATGGACAGAAAAATAAGTGTTTTATCACAAATCAAGACTGTCCTAGAAAAGCCAAAGGATGGGCTGCAGCATCCACAATGTCACTTGGATTAACAGCAGCAAAAGTCTCAGGGGCAGCACAGGATGGAGATGAGATATACTCCCTCCCCTTCTCCAACCCCCCCAGTACAAGGTTGAGTAACCTCAGGCCAGATCTCAAGCTGAGCTCTGACAAGACCAGGCAGATGCGGGGTGCAGCACTGAGTTTATACTCATGTCAGCTTAGGGACACCTGGATTTCTGCTCAAAGCGCTGCTCTCAATGAGCTTTCAGCATTACAGAAGTCAGGCTATGCTCTTTGGAGGCAGGGTTGCAGTTGCTACACAACCTCTGAAAGGCTTCATCAAACCATGGATTACTGTTGGGAGAGATCCTGCTCCATCCCCGGTTACATCAGTTCATCTCTGCACAAAAATCTCTGAGTATTGACCTACCCACAGCTTAACACTTGCAATGTGGGCTCTTTTCCATAGAGTCCTTTCCCCAGCCACCGAGGAAGGACCCCAAAGGCAAGAGACAGTAGGTCAGGAACGCACAGCAGCTTTTCTGCACTCCTTGCTCCAGTGGGAACACAGCCAGGACAGCGGAGGCAAAAGGAAAAGCATCCTGGAAGGTGACTGAGCCGCAAAAGGACACAGTTGACTGGATTTCAACTGCTGCCGTTTACTTGCACTCTCCTAGGAGAGGGAAATCAGCTGGAGGGGGAGTGCTTTAACCCTGTACTGCAGCTGATCGTGGCTGCTCAGGATCATGTGAAACCAAGTGAGTACAGTGAGAGAGGGCAGAGGGATTTCTTGAGCAAGGCCAGCATTCTCGCTTGGCCAGCCAAGCTGGATGCCAGCCCTGAGAAGCTGCAGACCGACAGCACTGCAAAGTCAGGGAACTCCCTTTGCAATCACATATTTGAAACAGAAGTCTCCAACCCACACAGGAACAAAGTCATGGCTGGTCAGAAGTTCAGATCTCACAAAAAAAAAAAAAAAAAGAGTATTTTGCTACAACAACACTGAACAACCAGCATTTTTCTCTCCAGAGGCTGCTTTCCCCAGAGAGCCCCTGACCTTGTGTGCAGGACACTGCTAAGCTGGGCACCAAGATCCTGAGAGCATCCAAGCGACTTTGCAGCACAAAGCCAGATGAAAGCAAACACAGCTTATGGAAAAGTTTCTCAGGCACTTCTGCGCATATATCCATACCTGCAACTGTGAGGTGCCTGGTCTTTGTGCTCACTTCTGCCTAAAATATTTATGTGCTAATAAAGGTGGAGCCAGAGGAGCCTTTGAGGTCACTTAGAGAGGTAAATTCCTCGCTGCAACCAAAATAGCTGAGACAGCAAGTAAGCCAGAAACGATCAAGAGCAATTAGAACATGCCTGTACTACACAACACTTACTTGTTAGGCTAAAAGAGTCCAAAAAGCAAAACAAAGGGGGTTTGCTAATTCTTTCCTACTCCATTACCCTTGCAACCAGGAAAGCATATTAAACACCTCTGCTTTGCTCACTGCTTCCTCTGTGTTCAGTTCAGCTCTCCCTTGTCTCAATAGCTTAAAAGCTGCTTTTTCCCTTTAAAAGCCAACTTGCCTGCCAGGTAGCTTCTCTTAATCTCTCAGTCTTGGCTAGAAGCCTCTCTAGGCTGCTGAAAGAGATAGCTACTTACCCTTTGTTCTTGCGACAAGAAAAGCCTCAGCTATAAAATCATTCCAGATTCCTTTGTAGTCTGAGAGACTCTAAAATGGAAAGAATAAAAACCCCATGTATCAGTCTAACAGATTAATAGCTACTAAGGCTGGTGGTTAGGCCAGCTTATAACCGTGCCACACCTCTCTCCAAAGCAAGCCTTTTCCAGACCAGATAGCTACGAGACTTGATAACAGAATCATTGACGTTGGCCAACAATCCTTGCATCCTTCCTCATGTCAGTGGTCAGCCTGAGAAAGGAATCAGGGACTAAACCTGTGCTTCCAGCCTTGGCTCTTCCCCCAGGGATGATGGAGGAGGTCCCCAGGAGCAAAGCCAGCTCAGGAGCCAAGGACTGCAGTACCCAGCCATCTTCTATGAGCAGGCAGACCATCAGGGACATCCTACTATAATGAACAGAAGCAGCATGTCCATACTGGTACGTATTGGTCTAGGGCCATTGTTTTCTTTTCTCAAGGTTCTCTGCACACTGTAGTTACACGCAGCTCATCAATTAAAAAATGATACACACAGCTCCCATGAAGGCAGCACTCATTTCTACAAGCTGAGAACTGTTTTCAGAAGTTACAAGCAAAAATAACATCCAAGCTACCAGTCACTTCAGTGCAAACAAAGATTTTTGTTATTAAGTTCTCTGCAGCTTATACAGAATTCCTTCACAAAGCAAAGACATTTGTGAGAGAGCATCCACCACAATGAGCATGAAGAGGCATGTCACTCTTCCACACATCCTTGCAACACTTTTTTCTTCCCTGGAAAGCAACCCACC
Organism: Tringa tobata; assembly: GCA_033628505.1. Taxonomy (NCBI): domain Eukaryota; kingdom Metazoa; phylum Chordata; class Aves; order Charadriiformes; family Scolopacidae; genus Tringa; species Tringa tobata. Next base: position 484,643 of record JAHREE010000502.1, read on the forward strand.
GTCTAGCTACTTACACACCAGAAGACTCTCGGTCCTCTTGGCGTAGACCTCTGCACGCCTCTTGTGTGGCAAGAGGACGCTGCACGAGAACCCTCTCACGCATCTCGACAGCAGGAGTCAGAGACAGTCCCAAAAGAAAAAAAAGGCACAGGCGGCTGCAGTCAGCTTTTCACAGCCCTGTAACAGATGTGCTGGAGCTTCATTCCTCGAGTAGGGCTGCAAACGGCTCCAACTGCTGTCCTGTCTCAGAAAAAGCCTTCCCGAGAATCATTCTTCAGGTTCAGCCTCGGTTCAGCGCACACCGATTTCTGAAAGCATCATTTGCTCTTCTGCCACACCGTTACGCATCACCAGGGTCTCCATCACCACGCCATTCATCCCCAGAGCTGCTCCTTCCCACATCGTGGGGACACGAGGCTCTTCTCCCTGTGCCTTGGGAAGCAGCTTGCTCTTCTCCAGCAGCTGGAGCGTGCCATCTATCCACATCTGTTACTGCTCCAGTTATAACTGCAAAACATTTCTTCTGGTTTCTGCGGCAGAATAACTTTAGAGGGAGTTTAGCAGAGTTTAATGAGGATCTCTCTGCTGAGGAGCAAGCTCCAGGACAAAACAGCACAGCGTCCCCATTTCATGCGAACAGACAAATGCCACAGGTAAGAGGCTGCTGTAACCATTAGAGACGCAGCAGAATATTTTCTAAAGGTCTCAGGCAATTCATCACACTAGTTCAGCCACAGCAATCCAGGTGGTTACGTTTCACTCACTCCAGCCACCTGAAGCAACATCTGGATGCCACTGTCACGACATGAGAGATACAGTGGGCGTCTTTCTACTCTGATATTACACCCCTGATTTCACCTTGGGTAACAACCTCTTTGCAATGCACATGGCATCAATGGCTAGCGAGGCTCAAGCAGGCATATAGGCACCCATATAGATTTGGAATCTGGAGCAGTGGGTTAAGTTTAAGGGTCATGATATTCCCCACCTCACAGTTAGATTTTTTTTCTCACATTCAGTTGGTATTAGAAGACTTTGAAGTGCATATGTGCTTGTGGTCCTGGAGAAAGTCTCCAGCAAAGCAGTTTGCTACAAACACTCAGCCACTTAAAAATATTTATATATGCTAGGGAAAGATTAGACTTCATTTAGCATTTTCTCTACCTTTAAACCTCATTTAATGCAGCATTAAGCTCCAGCTGCAGCAAATTGGTTCTGAAGTTGTAAAGAAGAAAAGGCTCTTGAAACAGCAATGTGGTTCAGTAAGGAGAGAAGACTGATTGCTCATTGGTTTGTAGACCCTGCTTTAGTAGTAGTAAACTAAAGGACCTCTGAGATCCTCAGTTCCAAAGCCTTTACTTGCAGGATGCTATTCCCAAACTAGGGAGCATCAAGAAAACACAGGCACCCAGAACAGCTTTAAAGGGTCAAAAGGTGAAATAAGGACAGCCTGTCTAACATACTACAGAAGAGGCATTCAGACAGTAGCAGGGTACCTTCTCATGAGACAAGTTGCACTTTTAAAGGAAAAAGCATCATATTATTTACAACCACTGATGAGCCAGAGGGGCTTTCCCAGGAAGGGGCAGCAGGACTGCAGCCTGCTCTGGCAGTGGCAGACAGGGATGGTCATAACCAGCTCTTAGAGCAGGAGCGTTTTGGCACAGACACCTCAGTAAGGATGGGGTTGCATGAGAGGCTGGGAAAGGCATTAGAGGTGCATGAACACTGAACTCCTCTGCTGCCCCAAGCCCCACCAGCATGGTCCCAAAAGAGCATCCTGGGGGAGTTTCGGAGCTCAGCAGACCTCTATCAAGATAAGAGCCTGATAATGGAAACCTGCTTCTTTGATGTGCACCATACAGTGCAGTCTGGAGCTTTGTCCCAGCTCTGGTACCAATTGGGTAGAGAGCACTGGGTCCTCTGCAGATGGGCATTTGCAGGAGGTGACAGATGAGGAGCTGCTGGAACCAACTAACCAAAATCCTGGTATGCAGGCAACTGGAACTGGTCCTTAGACTTTGAAATAGAAGGTTCATGGCTATTGCCAGGCAGCTCAGGTTTCAGGAGACTCCTGTCTTCCTACTTCTACCATCGACCTTTTTGACCATTAACAAAATGCATCTCCAGCAGGCAGTTCATACATAGTTTGCACACTTTTAATAAAATTGTTTTTCACAACTAGAACACAGCATGTGGTTTCGCAGCACTAGCCACCATCAAATATTTACTCTGTTCAAAGAGCCGTCAGTGACCTGAACAAAACCATTTTTCAAATCCTGAACAGGAAAACACACTCCAATCTTTTTGAGCCCAGCTACATCTGGCCCCAAGTTATCTGGCAGATGGGAAGGAACCTGGTTGCAAATGCTTAAAAATTTAAGCTTCTTGCATTTGTGAACTCTGTAAGCCAGGAAAACACACTCAGAGTGAGGTAAGCAGGGTAAAGGTTTGTAAAGGCACTCAATTTTCAAAGGCACTGAGACAGAAACTTGCCCTGGAGAGACATGTAATGTATTTACACACCGCAGGCAACATGAGCTCCTACTATTCCTTGTTTGGCCACCTTCCTCCCAGCCACAACCTACAGCATCTCCGGACACATGGTGCAGAGCAGCCAGACACTGCAGCCCACCTCCAGCTCATAAGGATTGCAAGAAACATTCATTTTTATGACAAAGCGCAGAAAAACAGATGCAAACATGAACACGAGTGTTTCATGAAAAGCCCCAGACCACAGGTTGATGCTATATGCACAGCAACAGCTGCCTGACAGGCAGGATTTACCTGGATTTGTGGAAAATCTGAGTTCCTCAGACCTGCTGAGATGTCAAAGCTGAAAGTGAACCACATAGGAACCACAGCTGTGTGTGTCCCCACAGTGTCAGCTCCAGCCCAGTTGCAGCAGGAAGCACCGGAGGCAGGTCTAGGAATGACCAAACTCTGCCCTCTCTCAAGATGTTTATGCTGGAATATTTTGGATGTGGATAAATGAGGGATTTACAGTGACCCATTTTGCCTGGGAAACCTGCTGCCACCAAGACCCCAAAATTCCCTTACCAGAGGACAAGATCTGGAGCGTTCCTGACAGACAGTACTTCTCAGATTTCTTGGCACAGGTTTGGGGACCCCAGGAAAGCAGAAAGTCTTCTATGCTGAGCCTGTGCCCCTGCTTGAGGCACACCACCAGCATTTCATCAAAGCTTTCCTTACTGCTGAAGGGGGGAAGCAGCTTCACCCAGCCCCAAATCAGAGCCACCTGGGGCTGTAACCCCCTTCCTCCCCACACCTGGAGATGCTTTGGAGCCAGACCTCCCATCCATGGGCAGCTTTTACAAGTATCTCTTCACCACCCCCTGCTGCACCCTCCCCTCTGGCCATGGAGGTGCCACACCAACCTGGGTTTCCCCTCAAGGTCTTGTCATCTTCTTCATGTTCACCTCTTAATTTAAGAGGCAAAGCAATGTTTCTTCCCATTAACGTGAAGACACCGGACAAGAACAGGCACTGCTTCTCTAAGGCCATGAACATGAAATCTCTCTGCTCCATACAGCAAGCCAGCCCATAACCAGCCACCTCAGAGACAACACACCACCTGCAAACCTCCTTCTGCCCCACATGCATCCCCTTATATACCCACTCACATCTCCCAGGAAACTACAGCTCCCACAGTGCCTGACCATTAAGGCTTGCAATCCCAATTCCTGGTCTCAGAGGGAAAGGGCTGAGACCAGGGCTTGGGGACCAGGTCCAACTAGCCCAAGCACCCCTTTCCAGGCAGATATGGGATTATTTTGCAGAGGTTCCCTATTCCTACCTTCCATATTCTTGCATTTTCATTGAAAGGGTCTTTAACACATAACACTCACCAAGGAGCTTACTGAAGATCTCGATCACAAAATGGAAAATCAGGGCTCTGCCAGCTGGAGGGAGGAGTTTGTAGACCCTAGAAATAGGTTTATCATATAAGAATTGTTGTTTATGAGCCCTGGGGTGTCAAGTGTGTGCCTCATTGTGGAAAATTGTTTCTACCATTCACTCAGTTCCAGGAAGTAAATTTCTGTGGTTCAGGAGAAACTAACTGTGGCAAATCCCTAATGTAAGGAAAGCCAGAAAGCTTTTTCTATTCCTAATTATGCCGTGTTTCTAAACTTTCCCCTATGGCATGCAATATTAGAGTTCTTTTAGCAGCTTTTCCCTAAGAAGACGCTAACAAAGGAGGCATTGTTATAGCACTGATGAGTGCTGAAATCACAGTCACTACCCTGGCTCTGAGCCCACCAGCTACAGCAGATGGGATGGCTTCTTCCCGTGAGATGCACAGGGCTGGCATCAGCCTGGTCAGAGAATATGGGCAGATTTAGAAGAGTTAAATCGGAAACAGTGATGGGAGGACTTGCCAATGGACAGTAAATGCTCTGTGTCCCACAGTGCATCAAAAATATTGTACCAGCAACCTCTGTACTCGCCTCTCCCGCTTGACCAAAGTGAATGACTCCACCCTGAGACAGGCAACAGAGGTGAAATCTCACCAAAATATGGCAAACATTTTAGCAGAACAAGAATATACCTGTACAGTGAAAAACTTCTCCCATGGAAGCCCTCCTCTGTTCTCAAGCATTAAACATTGGTTCCACATCCATCCCTACGTGCATGCAACATCTTCTGCATCACAGTGCTCGGCCATCCATGGGATGGAGTTGCTCCTGTATTGATTATTGATAGCCTGCAACCCCTCCAGGCACTTCTCTCTTGTCGTAAGCAGGATAGCTCTGTTACGTTGGTGGCCTGCTCAACTCCAAAGAGAAAAGTTGCTTCCCTGTGGAGAATAAAATATTGCCCATGGGAGACACGCTCAAGAGGTTGGAACAAATTCATTCGTGCACCACCAGATCCTTGCAAAACGCCCCGGTTTTATACTGTGTCGGTGAGTGGAGGAACCAAGTGTTCCCTCTGTGGTACTAAACTGTCACTCAGAACAAAATAATGTTACCAGTGTAGCTTGGAAAATGTTATTAAATACAGCCAGTTATTCTGTAGGTTACGTTTTCTGCATCATGCACAAATAATAATGTTAATGCACGGAACCATCCTGAAGTGCAGTTGGAGGGAAAGGGAACCTGCTGTAGGAGGGCTGACAGGAGATGCGTGCCCAGCCCCACCAGCTGCTCTCCCTCCAGGGCAGCAGGATGCTCTCTGCACTTTTGCTCACCGAGTCCCCAGCAAACTGCTTCCCTAAGGAGCGTGGGAAAACTGGAGGGACAGAGAAGTGGGTTTGCTGCATGAGCTGGCTGTGCAGAGCCCACCCGATGGTGTGGGGTCTCCAGACCTTGGTTCATCCTGCTCCCTGGGTAATGTCAGCAATCGCAGGGCTGTTCAAGGGCACCTGAGCCTTTCCTGAATGCTCACCCCAAGCAGCTGTCTGCAGCAGAAGAGGCAGATGGAGAGGGATGGTAGCAGGAACAGACCCCCAAAATTTGTTCTTGAGCCCCTGCTCAGGTTGGAGCTGTTTTGGTGTTCAGTAGAGCAGAGCATTGTGCCCCTGGGTAGGAAGGACCATAGCCCTGATCTGGGGAAAAAGAGTGATTTGCTTTCGATGGCTTTGCGCTGTCACCTTGCATGGTGAACACCGGAGTACCTAAGTCTGCAGCTGGAGGCCAGCGCACAGGCTCAAGCCAAACTTTTCACCATAAATCCATCCTTAAAATACTTTAATGTCAAACAGTATGATTCACATCTCAGGCACTTCTAGGGTTCAAGCAACATTTTAGTAGGATGGAGACATGAAAGTCCATCCCCCCCTGTTTTATCTGATCTAGCCCTAAGTGTTAAAAGCTTCAAAGCAGAAATCACTTTTCCAGTCTTTCTCCCTCCTTTGATTCAGGTATTTGTTAATATCAGCATGGAAGAGAAATTTGGAATGTTTTCTGAGTTTTATCTCCTTTTCAGGCTCATTAGAGTGGGTGAAAAAGGCATTATTGTGCATACATCTTAGGACTGTTTAAATGCATTTATTTTTTGGCAGGAGATAGGTTTGGAGATTTGTATTTAAATGATGATTTGAATGGAGTCTGGGTTGAGGAATTCACTGTTTATGAGCAATTTCGTTTTAGTGTTTGCTTATATTCGTGTTGCTATTGCTTTTGTTGGAATTCAGAGAAGGCATATCTCTTTTTAACAGCCATGGTGGGCGAAGGCCATGGTGGTGGAGGAGACCTGCTTAATATGAATTCTTCAGGGTTGAGCACCTGCTTTGAGAAACTTGAAAGTGGCTTGGTGTTTGTGGAAACCCCTGAATACTAAAAAATTAGGAGCCTTTTATAGCACCTCAGAATATACATTTCAAATTAACAATCAAGCTGTGTATAAAAAAACATAATCCCTGTTGCTGCTGGCCTACCCGATCCCATCAGCTCCACTGAAATCTCCACTGGGAAATGGCAAGAAAATAAAAAGAGAAAACAAATTTCAGGGCAGCCCCAGGCATTTTGTTTTAATTGAAAATATTGAAACAAGATGTTTCAGCCTTGTTCATTACTTATTTTTATATGTATTCCTAACTTCATTCTCAGCTGAGATGAACAACAACTGTTGAAGGAGCAGAAATCCCTCCTGGAAGGTGTTTCCTCCATCGGCTCCCAACAACCAGACACTGCCAAAAATTCAGGCCTTGGTAGCTCCTTAGAAATGCTCATGGAGGTGAAAGCCCCTTCCTGGTGGTTAAAATATACGTGGTTTATTATGTGTTTGCAGCAGACAATAAGTACACACAGCACTTGCTTCCATGGGATGGGAAGATACACGAACCCACCTGCTTATTATCGGGTGTAGTTGCGTTAAGTTTCCTAAAATAAAGCTGCTTACATTAAAACACAACCTTGCCCTACATGGGCATGCTTTCTTGTGGAGTGACTTATTTTCATTCATCTCTTAAATAAATAAATTGGAATCATCTACAAGGCTTAATAGAATCACACCAAACGTGTATCTTAAAATGAATCCTTGCAAATCTGAGTAGGGACAAACAGTTTTTCATGTTCCCGTAGAACTCCATCATTTTATAAGGCCTGAGCTTGGTGCCCTGGGTTTCAGCTGCTGCTGCTGGTGGGGGGAGGAACGGTGCCTGACTGGAGCTGTGAGAGGGAGATCAGTCCATCACGTACCCACACGACTCCAGATGAGCAATTGAAATTCCTCCATTGTACATAATTCACTTATAAGTATTTGTAGAAGGGAGGAGGGAGGTGGAAATGTCATTATCCTGCTTAATGACTCAACCACGGAGTCCTCCTGGGCATTTCTCTTTCTTTCTCTATCTTTTTTTTTTAATAAACAAAAATGTGCTTGATTGTGAAATTTAAATATTTAACAACATTTACTTGCAGAGCATTTAGCAGCTGACTTTTCAACCTCCATCTCTATTTCCATTTTAATTTTGTTTGCTGTTTCAGAGGAGCACTAATCCTTCCTTAATGTCCCCTCCTGGCTTCTCTTCCCTGTCTCCCTTCTCCCTCTGCATTATTTGGAGGGTGCAGGAACGTCCAACACGTGCCTCTGTGTTTTCCCAAACTCACTTGCTTATACAAGATTCTTCACTATAATGAAAGGATTTCCAGGCACTTTAGTCAGTTAAAATAATGACAGGCTGCCACTGTCCGACTGTATGTAAAAAGGAGAGGAAAAACACTAATGAACTGCTGTGTTGCTCTTAGCCCAGAAACAATTAAAATCCGGATTTCAGACTTTTCTGAAGTCTGTATATGTTGCTTTCTGTTGCAAACCCATCAAATGGCAGCATTTGGATGGGGCATGTGGGAGGTAGAAGAAGGACAACGGTCCTGAGCCCCTGGTGCTGTGTGGTACATAGAGAGTATGTGTGATGGTCAGCAATACTGCTGTTCTCCTCTTTGACTGAAGAGAATGATCTTCTTGAGAGTAACTGAGAGCCCTCTCGTTTCTCTGCTGCCTGTCCTAACCATTCAGTCATTAAGCTGGTCCAGGCAAGGGGTTGTGTTTACAAAACACTTGATACTACAGAGTCTCAGTCACACCCAAGGTGCTGTAGGTCCTACTCCAGAAAGGATTTTAGGTGCTACTGTAGTAACCCAAAAGAAATACAGTGATGCAGTATTCTCTGACAGCCATTTCACATCAAAAGAAAAAAGAGAGAAAAAGAAGGCATTTGGTTTCTCTGACTTCTCCATTTGACTAGAAGGCCTGAAGGGATCACCTGCCCATCCTAATTTGCTTGTGGGACTTGGGAACTGAAATACTGACCAGTCCAAGATCAGAAACACGCAGCTGGTGTTTGGTTCTCTGAACGGTTTGTCAAGCATGAGCATTTTCAGCAAACGTCAAGGAGTTTCCACAATCGAGCTTCTCCCCGTGGAGCAGGACCTGTGGGAGACACATCTTGTTTGTGTTATGTCAGAGGATCTCAACGCTTTCCCAAGCTGGGGATTCTCCTGTCCTTTGGGAAAGTCCCAATGCATGAGCTGAATTCCCCCATTATAGATGACCATCTCCACAAAACCGCACCACTACACACGACACACACAGGGTGATGGGTATTGCTAATGGTGGTCCATCCCTGTGTCATTGGGAAAGTGTGGGAGCAGGACTTCAGCCCTTTGAACTTGCTGGCAGGACTAGAACCCTCAACTTCCAGCCTCAAATCTCATTGAGAGGCAGATCAAGTGGGGAAAGGCCCTGGAGAAAGGCTGAAAGGTCGGTGGTGTGAGCACGAAGGGGCAAGAGAAATGTCCTTCCTCCTCAGTGTGGCACTTTATCTCTCATTGGATCAGTTTTGACCTCTAAAAGGCATATTTTGTACTGTACAGTTCTACTTTCGCCATGGCAAGTTTTATATGTGTTGTCCCAGAGGAAAATAAATGTCTGTTCAGTTTGCTGATCTCGCCTGAGTTTTACAAGGTGAGCATTTGAAACTCAGCCACGGTGACAAGAATGCAAAGTGTGTTAAAAAAAGATAACAGAAAGGGAAGCAGTTGAGGGTTTATTTAATGAATACATTAACGTTTACTCTTAATACTATTTTTATTAAAAAAGTAACAGTACAATTTTTCCAAAGTCCTTGCCTCTCTTTAGCAGGAGGAGGATGTGTAATAACGCTAGAGGACCTTGGAGGTAGATCATTTTTGTATTCAAACAAAAAGAAGAAAGAAGCAAATGAATTTTTTCTGCATTGTGTTCTTTTCTAATCCCTGCAGTTAATTACTTTTGTGGCCAGAGTGGCTTTCACAGAATGGGTTTCACTATCATTTTCAAAGCCACTGGAGGTGCTCAGCAGTTGTGTTCAGGAAAGGTTTATTCGGTATAAAAACAAGCCACAAAATGTCACTTCTTAAAAATGCAACTCTCTTCTTTCCCCTTGGGAAAGGAAACAAGAGAAGGGATATTACTATGAGTAATGGGATGGAATTGGGGATGGAAAGAAATCATTCTGAATATCAAGAATAGCTTTTTAACAAAGAGATGTATCAGGCTGAGGAACAACTTCCTGGGGGAATAATAAATAATCCATTGTCATCGTAAGTGCACTTAAGCAGTGCTTTTGTACCGCATGTCTCAGAGGGCTCCAGAGAGGACGGAAGCACCATTTCTGTTTTACTGATGGGGAAACTGAGGAACAGAGGGCTGCCCAAGGTCAGAGTGGGCAACGAACCTGGTAGCCTGAAAACTTGAGATTGAAATGGTTGTTGGCAGGCAAAGTAAGGGCAATGCATAGAGACTGGGTGGTTCTCAGGCAGAGGGACACTCATTATTCTCCCCAGGCTGCCCAAATACTATCTGTCCATTAGCCCAGAGCCAAGAACCCACAAGCAGCAAAGGCTGTGAATACTAAAGGGCCAGTTCAGCCTTACCGAGTGCCTTATTGTCAGTATTAAAGTCATGTAAAGCGGCTGCAAAACCATCCTTCCCATCAGTGTTTTACCTCCACTGCTTTCTCTTGCTTTCCGTAAGTGTAAATGGCTATACAAGCCATCGGGTTACAAAAAAAGGCTGTGGAAAATCTGCTTCTAAAGGATTATTTATTAATTTTAAATGCAATCCTTCCACATCACAGCAGAGGTACAGTGCTCTCCTTGCAAAGGGGTGCATGAAATTCCTGGCCACGGCAGGTTTCAGTGAAAATCTCTTCTACAGTAAAGAGCTGGGGGCGAATGAAAGGTGCTTCATCTTGCCAACGGTGCAAACTCTTTTGTGTTCATTAGTTTGGCATTTTTATAGTTATTATAATATCTGCAAATGAACCTTTTCTTCCCTGAGTCTTAGTTTAGGCCAAATGCCCTCAGCTGGTGTGAATCGGGTGTGTAATGTGCTGCCTTCGCACAGCGCTCGCTGTCTGGGGGTTTGCATCCTCTTCCCTGTGGGAACACAGCTGAGGATCAGCTCCTCTTCATCTCATTTCTGCAGCTATTGGAGCATGTTACTCTTTACATTTAAGAGAAGTCAAAAAGTATCTGTGAAGGGGGCATTTATGTCATGAATATATTTTAATCAGAGCTCTCCCTCTGCAGAGTCCTCCAGAGTGGGACATGAATGCAGGGATGCTCCAGTTCATGTGAAGATCTGATGTTCAAGGGCTCCTCCACACCACCAGGATGCCATGGGGGATGTGCTAGGAGGCAGTGCTGGAGGTATCCCAAGGTTACCTGGGCCTCTTTTAAAAGTCAATGAGAAAAGTGCATGGGAAGGACTGGGAAGGAAAGCAGCGCTTTCAAGGACTTTGTGGGCACCAAGTTAAAAAAACCTGGCTTGGCTATCTGATCAAAGTCTGCAAAATAGAAATGAGATTTCTAAATGCTGTAAGGATGGGAGAGGTTTTGCTGTTGCCTGAAGCTCCGCAGGGCAGATAAACATCCTCTACGTCCTCCCACTACTTTGCCTGTGGGCCCAGCACATGAACATGTTGCTTTGCACTCAAAGTCAGGCTGGGAAAGCAAAACACTGGCCACAATGTTTGCACCGTGCCGCTTCCTCAGCAGCCTGCATTCCCTGTGGCTCTAGTTTGGATGCCTTGCAAAGGCTATTTTTAATTTTCACCGTATTTTCATTTGCAGGCTCAGGTTTGGGCTGGGATGTTTCCTTTTCTCTCTGCAATTTGATACTTGTATTGTTGTTATATTGCAAGAAACTTTATCTCCTCACCACAAGCAGGCATTTGGGAATGGCTCCTTTGGTTGCCAGAATTATTTTCACTCATTTCTGGCCTTTGTGCTCACGTTTCAGCCAAGGCTCTGTTCCCTGCCCTCATGTGCTTGCTTGGAGAGGGAGACATCAAGCCCCATGGTATGACAGGAATCAGGGCGCTGAACAAAGTTATTAAATACACATATTTGAAAAAATATTCAGTCATGAATCTATCTAAGCCCTCTTCCCCTTGCAGTTGTTGATGGTCTCTGTCTCCAACCTCTGTAAGGTCCACTGGTCCACAATGTTGGTGCAACTTCTGCATCTTCTTCGGTTGCTTCCTTGGTCTCCTCATTGCTATTCCATTAATGTCCAAATGGGCATTGTCAGCCCTGTGGCAGCCCCAGTTTGGTTTCACATGTTCCCCTTCCCCTCCAGCTGAGGCTGCTCAAGATTTTATTCCCACAACTGTTGGTAGCACAGAGCTGGCAAAGGTTGTGCACGTGGTGGGAAATGCTGCAGAATCCTTTTTACCCATAAAACTCTTATCATTTAGGCATATCAGAGGTCCCAAAAGCTTCCTTGGGACTAAAAGACATTTAAAAGCATCTTAGCAACTGTTTCACTCAACATGTTGTTTCTAGTCCTCTGGGCATAAAGATGAAAGGTTCAGATTTAGTGACCTTTTATTTCTCATGATACATGTTTTAATCTGGTATTAGGACACTGGCAACTGAAACACTAGTTGAAAGCGGAAACTGCTCTAAAGGTCAAACATTCATGACTCAATGCTCAACACTGACCCAAGATTCATGAGAAATTTGGAGTAGAAACCCCAGATGTCCAGTGTCCTGTCCCACAAGCACCTGCAAGGTCACACAATTGGCCACGGAAGGGCTGCCAGATTTTCCAGAAAGCTGTGTCATTAGAGACGAGATCAGAGAAGATGATAATGATGGATATTCATCCAGAGGTTTGAATGATGAGTGTGTGCATTTCAAACCTGCCGAGCAATTATAGCGATAAAGAAAACAGTAGAACATTAAGCATTTGCTGTGGTATCAGACATAAAAAAGACTTGTTCAGATGCAGCAAAGGCAGGGAGATGATTGTTCGCTATGAATACATCGGAGAGGTAAACATTAGAGACAGTAGTGCTATTTAAGCTAATGGACAATTTTGGCATGAGAACAAATAACTATAAACTATCTAGAGGCTAAAAGGATGTTTTCATTCTCCACAGAAGGGAATTTCTAGACTAGCCACTTGGTGGTGGGGATAGGGAAAACCAAATAAACCAGACTGGTAATGGGGGTTAATATGGGATGCGAAGGGGACTGTTGGACACAGCAACAGGGAGCTGCCTTTTGAGGCCCAGGAGGCTCCTTCCAGTCCCATTCCCATAGTAGAAGGGCACTTAGAGATTCTTGCTTTCATCTGCTTTATATCTCCTTTTCTTCCTCGTGCTTCGACCCAGCATCCATCCCACTCTCTTTCATCAGAAAGTTAGTTTTCCTGGAGGCAGCTCCGTGCTCCTGGGAGCAGCATTTTTGGTGATGGGCATGGACAGCTTCCCTTGGAGAGGGGAGCAGCAGTGCCAGCTGTGCGTGCCAGGACCTGCTCCTCTCGGCAGTGTGGCTGGTGGGCTGTTTGTCCATGCAAGGGTGCCTTGCAGACAAGTTGAAGGGTGTGTTTAATTCTAGCAGATTTTTAGAGGGAGAGATGAAGCAGGTTTCCTTTGCCTTATAGTCAATTCCCAGGGTTTCAAGCTGTGCATAATGTTAACTCCAGTTTTATTAGGCCTTTAAAGTGCACTTTTATAACATTTTGGCTCAAACAAATTTACCAACCATATCACAAAGTAGATAAGTAATAATAAAACCCCAATTCATATGCAGTTTAAAAATTTGTTCTGTTTTATGGCTAAATCAATGGACAGCTTTTTGAAAAACAATTGTTTCCTCTCGGTAGAGATGATCTCCGCTTTGTATAGCTCAGTCCTGACACTGGTGTCATGAATGTGGAGGTCAGATCCTCAGCTGATGCAAATTGGCACAGTCCAACTGATTTAAATGGAGATTCACCACCTGATAAGACAGCCTTTATGGTTTTCTCTAGGTTACCAGCTCTTTGTCAGCAAAGGACCTATTTGAATTCCCTTTGTAATTGCGGGGACAATTGTTGTTGTTTCCAGCAGAAGCTGACTCAGGGTGTTAGGCAGAAGTCAGTGGTGCCATTGCCATCTTACTGCTACAGGGAACAAGCTACTTGAGAACAAACTTCAGACTTGGGATGGTTTCCTTGAAGCCCGATGCCATATCATGGAAACGGCTGGGGCAGGATGGGTGGGAACTGGCCGCCAACAGAGATGCAGAACAAGGCAAGATGTCCCAGCTGGGCACTGGGAGAAGCACAGCAGGCACTTCTAAAGGTGACACTGACCCTCCGCTTGTCAAGATGGGACTTTTCTTAATACAAATATCATGTAGGGTTAAATCCTGATGCCTCTGAGCACACTTGCAGGGTGCTCTGCTTTTCAAGCCTGTGCTTGGCATGTGCTGGGAGTGGTGACAGGGTCTCCACATGCCAGAGAAACACTAACATTTCGTTTTGGTTTTCATCCAAGAGGGTCCTCACTGCATCTGGAGCCGTGCATTGACGTTGGGGCACCAATGAGCTACGTGCAGAGCTTCCTGAGGAGTCTTTTTCTCCCACATCCATGCATCAGCGAGGCAGCACGTGGCAGCGTGGAGAGCTTCGCTGTGCGCCCTGCCACCCCCGCGCCTTCCCGTAGTGGGATTCCTGGGTCACCATGAACTCGTTAGTCTCCATTTCATTGGAGCGATTTGCATACATTGCCCATCTGTTCCTATTCAGCATCGTTCTCTGGCCACATGCACTAGCATAAAATCGCAATATCTCAGCTGCAAGACAGGCAGGAAAACGTTGTCTTAGGAAAAAAAAAAAACCCAACACTTTTTTTTCTATTGTGCTTACATTTTATGGAAACATTTATTTTTCTGCAGTTCTGTAAAAGCTCGTTTTACAAGAACCTAAACGTGGCTAAATTTGCCCCACTTGCATTCCTGGAATGTGGGGGAAGCTGCCAACCTTGGCTCCGTGTCTGCAGACCATGTATGTTATTAAATGACGAGCTGCTAACAGCTTCCTGCCATACAGATGGCAGCTCCACGTCCTTATTTTGATAGCATCGTCACTCCTGAGACAGACAGGCTGAGAAGAACCTAAGAAGTAATGAAGCCACTGGCAAAAATCCCAAGCGATGGGGAGGAACAGTGAGTGTGTACGTGGCACATTATTGAAAATGCCACTAAGTAAAATTAATTAAAATCATTACAAGAAATTATGACTATTAATTACCTAATGATATCTGCAACTTTTAGACAATCTGGAGTTGTTTTCCATCTATTAGCCTAACCCTACAAGTGTGTTATAAAAACCAATGAAATAATTAATGCATGGGTTAACCACGGGAAGAAGAGCATTACCTGCTGGGGCTCAGCACAGCACCTCGCGTGACAGGCTGCCAGGCTGAAGTATGAATAATAATGGATTATAATCTTAATAAGAATAATACTTGTGGTAACTAATTGGGCTGTTAAATGGCCCGGTTCAAGGAAACATAAAGTTTAACATAATTGTAAGCTCATTTTGCAAGCTGAGTACAGCACAGGCTCCGTCTCCGGCTGGATGGACATCAGCACATGCTTTCAAATTTTCCTGACTGGGATTATTTAGGGGGACTAGGAGCGGGATGGGAGCCTTTCCCACTTTTCCAGGGGCAGTCTGGGGGCATTACTCCCTCTGATGATATGCAGGTGGCTTTGCTGGGAGAGCCCCGAGCCGTCTGTCCCCCTGCAAACCGATGCAAACCATCCCTCGCCAGCGGAGCAGGCAGTCCCGGCGCTGCTGCCTGCGAGAAGTTAATATCCTCAGCCGAGTTTGTAATTCATCATGTTTTCCTGAGAAAACAGCTTCATCAAAGGCACTCCTGAAAAGTTTTATCTTCCGCCGGCTGTACGCGGGGTAACACAAACAAATCCTCCCTCCCCGCTTTTCACCTTCGCTCCTTTTTTTTCCATTTTTTTTGCAGGGCTGTTTTCCTGGCAGCGACGCGGCGAGATCACAGCGTGCCTGTGCGTGTTTGCTGCCGAGCAGACACCGTGACAGGGCTGTGATCGGGCGTGCAAATCGCTTTATTTTGAAATCCCCGAGTTAAAAAGCCCTCCTCTCCCCTCCTCTCTGCACCCGCGGGGCTGGTGGGACGGGGGGGTGGGAATTGCATTCTCCCGGTGCTGCCGGGCAGCGGGATGTGCCACCTGCCCCACACACCTGTGCCACCTGCCCCACACATCTGTGCCACCTGCCCCACACATCTGTGCCACCTGCCCCGCACATCGTCACATCCCCCTCCGCTCCCCGCGAGCTCCTCAAGCTGCCATCTTTAGGGGGGGAAAAAAAAAAGGCAAAAAAAGTCTAACGCAAAGCAGGGTGGCAGCGCCGAGCAGGGTGCTCCATCCACACAGAAAGGAAAGACGTAGGAGCCCTTCATTCATCTCAGCCTAATTGGCCTTGAGTCCTGCTAATTAGCCAGGAAGCTTCCCAAAGTAATACAGATATATCTGATATTTCTACAACAGCCTTTTCCTCCTCTAACATTTGCACAGTCAGATGCAAGGGAATAAAGGCATCCGGGCCCTCCAGCTTCCAGTTTGGGCTGCTTGAAGGTTGTTTATCTGCCTGGAAAGGTCTGCCCTGAAGCTGTAGAGGGGGAAAAGGTGCTCCTTGGCTTGAAGACAACAGGAGCTCCAGATCTCCAGCACTTCAAAACCCTTTGGAGATGGCCGCAGTGGAAACAAAGGCTCTTCAAAACAAAGTGCCCCTTTAGAAACGCATCTGACAGTTAAAGGCGTGGGAAGATCAGCCCGAGTTTCTGCAACTCTGCTTTCTTTATCACTAGAAATACTATATGATAACACAAATACTTGGAGATTTTTGCTCACGGCTATAGTTTTTACTCAAAAAAAAGAAAAAAATTCCTAAGCAAACAAACTCTATTAGAACAGCGTGAAGTTCATATGAGCAACAAACAGCTGAGATGTGGTGCAGGGATTGTGCGAAACCAAACACGTCTCCAAGAAACGGAGCAGTGACTCTAACACAGAACCCCTCCTTCAGCACTGAGGTGCAAAAATGCGGCTTCCAAGCACCCCAGAAAGGCTCCCTGGTGCCCTGCAGCATGTGAGAGAGGTTCTAAAAGTCTATTTAATCTAAGCCAAGTCTACCACGCTGTTACGCACTAATTATAACGGTCTGGTTCTCGTCGGGCAGGTGTGCGTGGGTGTCCACGCTGATTTCTACTCGTGGCAGGGCTCTTTGTGCTATTTCCATGGACCTTTATGGTGCTTTCCCCATCAGAGGTATATTCTCCTTTCGCCGCTTGAAGCCCAGTTCATCATGATGGGAGTTACGCATCTTATTCCCTTCTCAGCAGGACCAAGCCCTTCGAGGGGAGGATGCAATTAAGATCACTAAATCGTAGGACTTTACCTCATCTCGGTGAACACAGAGGGATTTTTGTTGTTGTTGTTTCCCATTTGTAGGAGGAAGGAAACCCAGGGCCTGGTGGGGATGTTGCTTAGCAACTGATCGGGACCCGCACGCTGTTAAATGCAAAAAGATAAAATGCAAAAAAATAAAATAAATAATATCTAATTTAAAACAACCTTACGGGTTTCACCTGACAAAGACGGAGCCAGTCTGCCAGTGTATCTGCAGCCTTATCAGCAAGGGGATGATACACTGCCTTACACGTGGCAGTGTTTTGCAAGCAGGGCATTACCCTCTTGTACAATATTTTATGCTTTGTTAACTGCTTAGCTGCCAAATAGAGTGCATTAAAAAAAATGAGGGCTCCTGGCTCCCTTATTTCTCACTCAGACCGAAATAGGGGTCAAGCAATGAGAGCTTGATGTGCTTTGGAGGAACCGTGAACTTCCAACACAGCTGGCAACAAATTCTTTTTTTCACTGAGAAAAGTGTGTGCACCCCAAAGCCAGTTTGGATGGAAAATGTTTAGCCAGACACAGAGTTCTGCTGAAATCCACCTCCTTCAAAAAACACAGTCCTCAAATATTCCTTCTTCCCCTGCCAAGTCCCACATCCTCGTGTTGATCTCCAGCAAAACCTCTGGTCACTCATGGGGTTGAAAGAGTTGATCCTGTGTCGAGGTTGCTCGCTTCCCAAACCTCAGAGGCACACACGTGTGCAGGTGGAATAAAGGAGATGCTGTGATGGGTAATGGCCCCCAAGCTCAGGACAGCACTGGAGAAGTGGTGGGAGCTTGGCTGGTTGGCACATGTCAAACCAGACAAACTACGATCATTCCTGATCTGCCTCTGCTGAGAGAGGCAGGATGTCTCAATGGGCCTTTTCCATCTCTAATTTCCAGGAAGCTTTGAAAAAGTGTGACAATGATAAAAAATAACAATACAAAGGATGCGGAGCAGCAAAGCATCCAATGAATCTCAATTGATTTCTTTAGTTGAAATGATGCGACCTCTAATCCCGCTCTCCAGATAGATCATTGCTGATGGCTCCGTGTCGGCATTGTGAAAGTGCCTCTCTCTGCAAGAAGATGCACTCAGAGGATTATAAAATAACAATAAGGATAATCCCAGACAAACAAAAGAGGCAGTCAAGCCTCTGGCTTTTGATGTACTGCTTCAAGTGGGCTGTTGTATTTTCTGTTCCTTTCTGCTAATTGTGATGGTGAATAAGCAATTCTGGATGGGGAAACTGTGACCTTTTTGACAGCAAAATTCCAGAGGATGCAATTTATATCTCTGGCTCCTTCAGACCTGGGCAAGTCCTGAGGGATTGAGGAGGAATAATGGAGCTTGAGATTCTGCGACCGTTACCTATTCATAGGTGAGAACCAAGAACTTATTTTAAGCTTGGCCCCTGACTTGCCTCCTTCAAGCAACGTGAAGCTACTCTGTACGTGTCAGTTTTTCCTTATCTTTTTTGAGTAGACTTGGGTTGAGTACACTCAAACATGAAGCAGAGCATGTCTGCTGTACAGAAAGAATTGCTATTGTCTGCCTGCCTCCTAGCTAGGCATAGGAGAGATTATTTTGATGATGAGAAGATGCAGTGAGAGATGTTAATCCATATTTACAAGGGAAGGAGTTAAAATTTGGCTTGAGATGAGTTGCAGAATGACCAGGCGTTGAAAACCCAGCACCAGAGAAGGCTCCTTTCTACACGCACTACTGAAACAGAGTGAAACACAGAGCAAACGTACGTAGTTGAAGGGCATTTTAGGTTAAAATCTAGTGTTGTGGAAAACTCTTCACTGTAAAGGAGATTTTAACATTTTCTCTTTCCCTACTACAAGTGTTCAAACCTCCTGGCAGAGGAAAACTGAGTTCCCTTTCTAGTAATGTGGATGAAAAGTGACTTGGGAAGGCTGGCTCCAGCTCTGAGAGAGCTACCCCCTTCCACAATCCATTTTCTCTCCTCTTCCCCTTCTCTCAGGCTGCTAACATGGGTATGAATTAGTGCAGTGGGTGGAAAGGATTCCCCTATGGATCCGTGCTGATCCCGTGGGAACGCCTGGAGCCTCAGCACACTTTTTTCCATTGTGTCCCCCATCAACTATCGCATCGGATCAGCAGTGGATCAGCAATGACCTAAACACCATAGAACATAAATCATTTCCAAATGGGAAAGATTTCCACACTTTTTTTCTGGGTCTTGGGCTGGAGTGATGGGCACTGCCATGCACATGCCCATCAGCATGTCACCTTGCAGCTGTGGGACGCCTTTGCAAGCTGCTGAGAATTTGAAGCCCCCAACCAAGACCAACTGGCAAATTGCAGTGTCAAGACTTTGATTAAGTATTTAGTTAATAGGACTGATTTCTTGGTGTGTGGCAATTTCATTTGCTGTGAAAACAGTCTGTGGAGGAGCACACACACAGCCCGAGCAGAAAGAACGAGCATTTAAACTCACATTTCATGTAGTCTCACACACCTTTATTCAAACGAGAATTAAAGGAATAATATTTCAAGGCCATAAATGTTTTTGTTCAATTAACACTTGCAATGCAAAGTTAATTTATTTGGGACATTTAAGTTTAATTTCTGTCTAATTGGAATGTTATGGTATTTTAAAATGGCAATTGATTATTAAAAATATATCTGCTCTTTTGAGCCCTAACAAGCTGGAACTGAAGAGATGCTAAAGAGATGCTAAAGACTTGATATTTTTAATAATCTCAATTGGTGTTTAACATAGAGGAATGAGATGTCATTTTAAATCATAGGAGACACATCTATTTGCAAATAATAGTGGTGCTTTTTACATAATACTGAAATGCCAGCCGATTTTTTCCAGGTTTGCTCTCAACTATACCCTGAATAATTAATTAGCATTAAACTGGCATAAAGAACCCACCCCATGAATCCATATTAAATCCTAATTTCCAAAGCGACGAGGGGTAAGCGGGGCCAAGCAACAGTGCGGGAGGTGGGGTGAGAAAAAGCCAGCGTCTCTATAGAGAATATGCCGTTCGCTGGCGTTGCTGTCATCTAGAGGGCAACACACATTGCTGCTTCCTGGAAAAGCTGCTTAACGCAACCTTATTAATAGCAGGGCTGCTGCTTGGCCAAGCGTGCTCCGGTTTCGCTCGCCGGCGGGGAGGTAGCCAAGCTGGAGTCTTGCACTATTGCTGTTATCGATTGGGTGCAACGCCTTGCTCCCCCCCTCCCCTGGTTGTACCTCCGTGCAGCTCGAGGCAGCATCTGCCTTTCTGAATTATGAATGTTTTCCCAGCTGCCCCCACACAGTCAGGATTTTATCTGATTTTTTATTTATTTATTTATTTTTGGTAGGAAGTCCTAATTTGAGGAGTGCACTGGGTATATTTCTGCCGTATCCTGTGATCGCTCTCCCCTAGGAAACGTGATGTTATCACTGAATTTTGTGTGCAGATTAAAAAACCGCATTTATATCCCCGGTCAGCTTTTTGGGGTTCTCTAGGTTTTGATGTTTTGGGGTTGGTTTTTTTTTTTTTTGTGAAGGCATTATGTGTCACCTTGAAGTGGATTGCTGTGAGCTTCTTTGTCTGCTCCCCCTGCGTAGGTGTGTGTATGTATCAATGGCGGATGACATCAGGCGATTTAAAAGTTAATGACATCTTTTCAAAGAAAACCTCCATCTGGGTAACAGAGCTCATTGTTTTCCCTAAAAATGAAACTTGAAACTTTAAATGGTGAGTTCATCTCTAAATGCTGTTGAATCCAGTGTCTGGCCAACTGCATTTTAAAGCCCGTTTCTGGAAGACTTCCACACAATCTGTCATTCAGTCAGCTTCCTTGTTATGCTTGGATTTGACGTCAGGTTTGTGTCTATAACATGGCTCCTGATTGACAAGGATGTTATTTTATATATGACTCTGAATTCATATTAATATATAAGAGGATTTCAAGCCTTTTTCTCTTTCTAGGAGAATTTTCTTTGCTGTTAAATAATAACATACATACTATGAAAATGAAGAATTGACATGGTGTCAAGTTGACACAGTTTTCCAAGTGTTGTCAAGGACGTGCGTTGTACAAGGTATGTACCAGCACTCTCTGCTCCGGATTAAATGTTCCCCAGGGAAAGCCCTGGAGTCCATTCCCCAGTCCTGCACAGCCCATTTGGCACCGACTCTGCGCCCAGCTCCAAATTCCTGTGATTATCCAAAACATTGGAGCATCCTGAGCCTGCACAGCGATGTCAGGAATCTCATCTGGCAGGATTTCCTCCTGGCTTTCCCCCTCGGAAGAGGATTTCTGGTTCTGCCATCTTCTCGGAGACCTGTTGTTCAGAGCTTTCTTAAAATATTCAATGACGCAGGGCAGATCCCCAGACTTAGATGAACTTTGTGACTTCTCACCCAACAACTTCACCCAGACTGATCCTTTCTGGAAAGTCTTGGTTGCTTGGTTTGGATTTAGGGGAAAACACCTTTCTCTCTGATTTCCCCCATTTTTGAGTTCTTTTCCAGTTGCTGGGTGGAAGAGCGGTGCCATTGCTTCGCGAAAAATCTCTAGTGACTCTGGGCTGACTGGAAGGACCAGGCCTATCAGGGGAAACCATTTTTGGGAGATTTCTGCACGGACAAGAGGAGGTCCCTCACTGTCAGTGCAATTCTCCAGCTCTGTGTTGGGATCTCTGCGACTGCAGAGACCCACCGAGTGCAATCAGCCCTTGCAAGATCCGTACTTTCTAGTTGGCAGATACCATCCTGGAAAAAGATTTGGTTTTTTTATCTGCCCCAGACCCCCCAGGCCTGGCATGAAGCATATTCTCTTGCCAGCCCAACATGTATTCTGTGCTGCCACCCAGGGACACAGAAGGAAACAGGTCAATGGGTTTGCCAATTAAAATTTCAGGAAACTTCATCCTCCCCGATGCCAGCTAATAAGGCACAATTAAAAATTAAAGGTAGCAATGCTTTCACATTCCCATAGTTGAACCCTGCCTGGCTTCCCTGAGGATTCCATTATCATGTTATTCCATGCACTGAGGTGGAAGAGAAACAGCCTTGGGTGGCCAGAGGGGCCAGGCTGGTGTCCCCCTCTGTGAGCTTCCTGGGGAAGCTCAGGAAACTTTGCAGAACATGATTGACTCAAAACCCCCACGTGTGCTCATTGCGGGTAAGGTGCAGAGAGCAGTGATGGGAGGTAATCCCATAATCATCTGCAGAAGATGACTCTCCCGATAAGCAGATACACCGGCTGAGCAAGCAAATGGGTCTGTTAATCATAATTGTGCTCTGAAGCACTTAAAAACAAGCACTTGAGTGCTCCAAGATGCGCAGAGGAAAAGATAAAGCAGCCATGGAAGGAAATTCTGCTTGGGAAGGAGAGCTGCCACCTCCAGCCGCAGGGAAAGGCACTTCCAGCTTTCCTCGCCCTCCTCCTGGAGATAATGCCCTTCAATTTAATTTTACGTTACAGACATCGCGGCATCAATCAGGCGGTTGTAAATTGGTAGAGCTGCTATTCATTTTGTCTGTAAATCAGGAGTGTGTGGCACAACTGAAGTTATGCTTCTCATGCATGCATAAAATTAAATTCGAACCCATTGGCAGTATCGTTAATATGCTGCGTTAAAGACAGATGTCTGGGTTGACTAAACCCAGAAAATAAATGAATAAACATTGTAATAAGGTTTCGGCTCTGACAATCCACGGAAACCAGCGCAGGTACAATAATTTACACCAGTTACGGCTTCTTCAAGTGCTGAGGAACACATTGATTACATTGCCAAGTGTCTGCTGTTCACTTGCCAGTCTCCCTAAGAGAGCCCCCGAAATGATCTTCTCCTCATCACAATGCCGGTTGTTAATGAGGCCCAATCGTGTTGGGATTGTCTATGTGTGGACATCATCTGGGTGCCAACATATGAAGCGCTCCCTGTTTGGCTTTGGAAAGGCAGTTACAATGAAATTCAGAGCCAGGTCGAGATCTGCCTCCAGCTGACATCTCCCATCTGAAGACCTGACTCACATGCCTGAGGCTGCGGAGTCTGAGCTGCGAGGTGGCAACACCAGAAGTGCCAAAGCGACAACCTTCCAGAAAGGCTGGAGGAACAGGGCTGTAAACAGATTATTCTCATTTGTTTACGATGCCCTTGGCTGTTCTAGTTTGTGGAAAGGGCTGACTCGTTTCCACCCTTCCTGAGCAATTCATTAGTGGGTGCTTGTCAAGCTCAGAGCGATCTGCACGGCATATTTGCATGCTGAGATAAATGGTGATTGTGATAGAGCGTGAGAGTGATCAGGACTGATACAGACGGGTCTGGTTTGATCAGTCAGGCACAGCACCAGAAGTGTGGCCAGAACTGGTGTCAGGAACCAAACGGAGTCTTCAAGGAAGCTGAGGAGCTCCTGGCTCCAGAGCTGTCTGGATTCGGAGCCCCCTTGGCAGCGGGAAAAGGTGTTGGACTGGCTGGAAGAAAACTGCTGACCAAGGAACAAGCCTGTCACCAGCTTGGTCAGAATAAAAGCTGTAACTCCATACGGGTGTGCATGTCTGCAGAAGGTTATTCAGTGGTCCACTCGCTTCCCTCAGGCCACGCTGCTCCAACCAACAGCATCTGGGAGAGTGGTACAGACCGTAAGTCCTCTGGGTGCTGCTACCCATTGTCTGCAAGTCTAAGGCACCATCTGTACCTTGGAGAGACTTTTGTGTGCTGCTGGAGAAAGTCTGAAGATGCACCACCAAGCCATGGTGCCCTCGTAGGAAGGTGTCACTGTTCATGGGGCTGGATGGATGCATTCAGCTCCAGATACCAGGACCTTTCACTGAACCTACGAGCTTTCTCCATAGCAAAGCTTCTCCTTCCCGGCAAGCTTCTGAAAAGCCTTCCCTGGGTCAGCCCACACAAAAATAAGAAATAGAGAGGTAGGATGGCAAATGCATCCTTAGATGTCCACAGCATGTACATCTGAGCTCATCTTTGAAATTGTCTTGCTAGTCTGTAGGAGAAAAAGGCATTTTTAGAGCATGATTCATTGACCTATTTTAGACAGCTCCATAAGGACAAGATGAATCACCTTCTTGGGTGCCTACTTCTCTCCATTCATGGGGAGTCTGGATGACTAGTGCAGGCAAAGGCATTTACACTCTAGAACATGAAAGGGAGGTGTGATGAGTGTTGATGTGGGGTCCTCTGGCGTCCCCATGGCAGTGGCAGGTCAGTGCAGCCCTAAAGTCTGCTGCAGCCCCATCTCATCTGCAAAAGGGGGTGCAAATAGGCTCCCCTCTGCTGTATGTCTACCCCTCTCCCCAGTTCAGGGGAACTAGGATCTCCCTGTCTGCATTATGGCCGGCACAGGGGCTTGCTGTGTGTTTCAGTCTCTGAATGCTCTTACAACACATCAAACATGTCAGGGCGTCCCACTTCTCACTTGGTATGAGATGAGCACCTAACGTTGCCAGAGCGCTCTTTAAATGGTGGTTCTGCCATGTGAATTTGCAAAACTGGGATGGAAATTGAATGCAAAAAGATTTTGTTGTGAGTTCCTCCTGCTTGGTACATCTGGCCAGGTTGGAGAGGTCATAAAAACAGTTTTTGCTTGGGTATTTTGGCACTTCCAGCCCCCATCAGTGAAGAGAATGAAGGCAGGAGAGGTATTTATAGATAGAACTGTGCGAGAGAGCTCGTATTGAGCTTCAGGTTTCCAAACTCCCTCCTCCAAGGTTGGGTTCAAGTCTTGTCTGAATGTTCATATTAATCAAACGCTACTTGCACACATAACACCTACCACCTTCCAGAGGAAAAATATGAATTCATTAGCAGGAAACGTTAACAACTGAGGGAGTATTGCACTGAACAGCAACCAAACCAGAAAATAATGGAGATGGTATAATTTAGCCCTAGCACAGGGGTTACAGCTTCAGCTCTCCTCCTCCCCATGAAGTCCTTCCTGCACAACCCCATCATCCATCCCTTTGCCCAGCAGGGTTCCTTTAACTTTTCCTTTTAAATAATAACCTTTGCAATATCCCCCCAGTTTGGCAAGTCAAGAAAGGTTTATGATGACAGCTTTCTTACTGCAATAGCCTTGGCACCAAGAAAAGCCAGGAAATTGGTGTTAGAGGCTGGTTTTGATGGACAACACATCCTGGGCATGGATTTGTTTCCGCAGTCGGTTGCTGGAACTGAGCCGAGCTTCTGTCATTGCTGTTTCATACAATAGTGTGTCAATCAGAGAAAGTAAAAGCACTTGTATTTTTTCTTTGTCAGAGAAATGTGTAGACACCAGAACTTGAATGCAGTACCCAGCACACGCAGCTCGGTGTGGGGAAACACCCCGGTCCATGCACTGGGAAGGGAAGGGTTTGCTCAGTGCCATGGGCTGGGACATATCACGCCGGGAGGGAGAGCTCCCTTTGCTCTGGTACATGATGCCATCGGCACCTGTGCTGAGCCAGGGTACCCCAAAGAACCTTTGTTGAGCCTACAATTTGCACCTTGGGGCACCCTGTTGGGTCTCAGATGGCCACCAACAAGGGCTTGTGAACTACCGTGCTTCCCACCAGACCACTGCCCCTGGGGGAGCACTGGGACTATACAGACTCACTTGCAATGAAGTTATGGGGTTTCCTCCAGCAACGCAATGGTTTTCATTCTCGTGAAGGCGGCAGAAGATCAAGAAACCACCAAGCAAGGCCAACCCAATCCCAGCTGGAGGCTTCCAGCCATTGCAGAGGGTGAATCTGGCTTCAGAGCTGCATGCTGAGGACCAGGCTGTGTCTAGGCTCTTTGCCAGCAATTGCAGAGGGGAAAACATTCCCCTGGCTTTAATTACAGCACTTTTTTTTTTTTTTTCCAAAGCTGGGCTCATTGTAGCTACATATCTGATTTGTCTAAGCCAGTTCTACCTCTCCCCCTCCCACAATGAGGTGGGCAGGGACCTTCACACAAGCGAAAAAAATATTGTATGTCATGATGTCACGTTTGCAGCAGCTGCTAATGCGCTGATGGGGTCAGCACCATGTGTGTGAGGGGGAATTGCTGCTCCTGCCATGGCCCTTGCACTTCTGCTAAGTCCTAAAGCTGGTGGAAACACTGAGTAACCAGCCTAACAGTTAAACAGAATAAAGCAAAAATTGCTTCCCTTATTTGATGTGATTATAAAGCAAATATTGCACCCGTGAAGGAAATGGAAGTGACAAGTCCCTTTGCTGCACGATTTGAAGAAGTAACACTTAATACAGCGCTGCCAACTGATGTGTTGCGTGAAGCTGCTCCCAGGTGTTAAGTTGGGAAATTGGTGGCAGTACACATTAGCTCAGTCATATTTCATTACGTGGATTTTGCCAGGATGGGGTTTTTCTCTCTTGTCTTTCATTAGCAGGTCCTGGGGAAATGTTGCGGGAGATGATTAAGGCGAGTTCTGCATCGCTGAGCAGGACAGACCCACCCTGGGATGTACTCCCAAAGCAAGTGAAAATGCAGGGAAATTGGGCATTTCTGGATGCCGTCTGTGAGGCAAGGCACATGTGTGCTCACTGTCCTAGTTTTTATTGTTCCCATAACATCTCTCCTGAGAACAGTGAAAGCTGGAAAGTTGTATGTTATCCACTGTACCCCATTCACACCGAGATTTTTTTAACTGAAACCCTTTATTATTTTCCCGTGCACAGGTTGTGGAGTCTTTTTTTTGCCAGTTTCCTCTCTTTTGATGATGTTATTTTGAAAATGCTTCCCTTTTTCAAACCTATTTGCTTTAGCTAGTCACCCAATCCTCTCCTACCTTCCTAACCTCCCCAAAAAAATCAGGCTGGAAACACTAATTTCTCATTCTTCAGAGGTTTTCATGATTCAGGGTTGAAAAAAAAATTGGGGGGGGATATGACAAGAGCCAGATTCCTTCACCCCACCTACTATTCCCCTCACAGTACCTCAGTTTGCAAATACTCTCGTTAAATCCTATGGGATAATTATTGTGACTAACATGAAAGTCACCAAAATTGAACCCACAGGGGATAGACCTGCATCATGGATCATGCCCATAATTATTCTGAAACAAGCCTCATTCTACTCTTCAAGCAATCACATAACCCTACCTGTGCTAACAGCTGATTACCAAGGAAAGGCTTTCACAATTTGACTCTGTGCAAATAATTGCATTAGGAAAAGGACTGTGTACAAGTCTGTTTTTTTTTTCCCCCCACTCATTCCAGTAAAACTCTCTGCCCAAATATACTTCACTGGGACTTTGGTCTGTTTTTTCTAATATATGGTTGTTCATAACTAGTAATGATTGTTGGGCAAGTTCAGTATCTCTCAAAAGCTACTGATGCTAGAACCTTCAGTATGGGCAAGGGCATAAACAATACACAGATGACCTTCAGGGGTTTCTCTGAAGTGTTCCAGTGCATCTTTACTGGGCATATGAATATGGCAATATTTTATCAAGTTATAATCTTCAAAAAAATCAGATGATTTTGCTCATGACAGCACAAAGCACAACCATGATATAAATGTCACCCTTTGCCAGACTCAATAACAAGAGTGTAGTTTGCTTTACAGATTTGACAGAATTTGGTTAACTTCTGAGCATAAACTTAAGTGGAAGAACTCATTAATTTCTAAAATATAATTTCTTTTTTCTAAACCAAGAGATTTATCTGGAGGGATGAGAACCTGACCAAGACTATCTGTCACAAAGGATTGTTAGTAATTCCTTCTTGTAAGTTATCACAAGTAACACAGATTAGAAGATTATTACTTGAGTTTTCAAGTATCTATTATGCCTCTATTGGAATAAATTAGTTCAA
Organism: Tringa tobata; assembly: GCA_033628505.1. Classification (NCBI taxonomy): domain Eukaryota; kingdom Metazoa; phylum Chordata; class Aves; order Charadriiformes; family Scolopacidae; genus Tringa; species Tringa tobata. Next base: position 512,161 of record JAHREE010000502.1, read on the forward strand.
TTACTGTTTCTACTCATTCCACTGCATTCCATAAAAGCATTCTTGTTCTTTTCACACAATTAAAATCCTTTATGATTTGCAATAGCTAAAACTTGTGATTATTTTTTTTACTGCCATTTGAAGGCAAAGTTCAACTCAGTTCCTTAATTTTTACTGCTGTTGCCTTCTTGTCAGTGTGGTTAGTTAATGGGTAGGGAATCCCTGATCCACTCAGAGACTCCTACAATTAATGCTGTAATGTCAAAAGGAGGTTGCCTATAGCAACCTTTTCATTTGCTTGAGTGCTTTTATGTGGGTTAATGACGAAGTACTGTCAAGGTGTATGTAGGATACAAAAGCGCTGTGTGTTACAATGTAGGATAATTAAAAGTAATTTCTTCTTTCCAAAATGGCTACTAATATTGCATCTGAAGAAGAAAACAATGATGAGGCTGCTTGACAGATTCCTGACCTCAAGGCTCCTCCTCTTTTTTTCTTTATTTATGTCAATGCCTGACAAAGGGCTCCTCGGCAACATACCACTGATTAGTCTGAAGAAGAAGTGATTTCAAAACCCTCTTGAATGGAAACCCTAGAAAATAACCTGCAGAGCATTATAACTGTGATCAGCTCCCTGGAAGTGTGTTCCACTCCTAAATATTTATGCTGATTGACCCACCCCATCAGCTTGAAGGAAAAATAAAGGTCGAGCTCTTTCCTGCATGGAGCCAAGGAAGTGCTCCAGCTTTTCTGAGCAGCTCTGCCACTCGCCACTGAAGGGCTGGGCAGTGTCTGGCCATGGGATGGATGGGGAGCAGAGGCTTCTCCAGTTTTCTGGGCAGCGTTGGGTTTTTCTAAGGCACCTCTTCACACTGGTGCATTTGGTTTGCATGGCAGAGAACCAGATATGGGAGATGCTCTTCTAGCTCAACACGCATCTTACAATGATGCGAGCAAGAAAAGGTTGAGATACTTGCTCTCTTTTCCACTACTGGTAGTGCTAAAAATCACAACCAAGCACCCAGGTAAGGGAAACGGCCTTGGGCAAAGCCCTGCACCGTATGGCTGCTTTGCAGGAACTGTGACACTGAACATGGTGTTAGTCAAGACTTCAGATAATAGAAGGTGTTTCCAATACATAGAGTCCTTCTCAGATGATAACTGAAAGAAGAATACTGAAGGGTGAATCTGGAAAAACCCACTATTGACAGAAGAACTCCACAGCATTCAGATGCTGTGAAATCCAGGCAAAAGAAGCCTCAAAAGAATGCTCCCCACAGGCAGGGGGAAGCATAAGGGTAACTTTTTCTTTAATTAAAATATACCTGCTTTGAAAAACTAATCTCCTTTTAATAAGCAAAGCTCACAGTGTCCTCTCCAGCAACCTTTGCACATTGTATTAATTAAGCATGGCATCCTTTGACAACACATCAAGCTGGCAGCAGGAGGCAAAATATGCCTTGACAATGCCTGAAAAGGCCAACTGTGAACCCAGATTCCCAGTTACCACAACTTCCAGCATCTTTCCCCCCCCC